>JBAMAW010000183.1:0-323656 GCA_037043295.1 Amiota minor | reverse complement strand
CCGAAGTTGTTATACTCTTCACGCACCTGCAAAACCGTTTTGGAGCATACAGAAATATTTCATTATTGCTTTGCCTTATGCTTAGTATACGTACAGCATTTATACATTGAGACCGAAATATTTATATGGGAGCTTTAGGATCCAGTATTCCTAGGGTCTTAAAATATACATGGTTGGTGAAAATGAGTTAGACATTTATACTGCTTAAATTTCACTCCAATAATACAAAAAACAAAAAGGTTTTCTAATAAGAACACGTATTTATATTGGGGTCTGTATGAGTGCTATACGATCCAGTAATCCTAGGGTCCTGTAATTTATACGATTGATGGACATTGTTAACAATCTTATATCGTATAAATAACAGTTCAATCTTGCAAAAAAAAAAAGCATAAAGTTTTTTTAATAAGAACCTGAACTATAATGGGTGTTTGTATGGGAGGTATTCCCCCAAGTGGTGCCATTCGGCTGGTTCCGACAAACCAACTAATAAAATTCCGGTTCTTAATAGAAAACCTTTTTTGTTTTTCCCATTATTGAACGGAAATTTAGACACTATAAGTTTTTGATATAGACGCAGCCAAATTGAAGCACAAGATAGGGTACCTTCCAAAAAAACCACCCATATGGTACAGAACCCTCCTTCTGCGGGTCTGACTCGCAGTTGGCCGATTTTTTTAATTTTTTAAGTGTAGATATACTTTGTTTTTTAGGAATTTTGTTGCTATTATTGTAATAACTGAGTACGCACAATTATTAATAACTGTGTACGCACAATTTTCAATAATCAATAATTCTATAAGAAAAGAAAAAAAAGAAAATATGAAATCATGGTAATGATTTTTTTTTTTGTTGAGCAGGACATCGTCTGGTAATCCCCCTGTGTTTACATATTATTACTGATGGATATATTTTTATTATAGCACTTTATTATAGTATAGAGTGCGTGGGTTTTCCGATATAAAATTCTATAAATGTTCAACAAATAGCACTGTTTACTTGTCATACGTTTTGAAAAAAGATTTATTCATTTATTTGACCCATGAATTTATATTTTAGTATGCATAGTGTTATAATTAATTTTTTTAGAGTTTTAGCTATGTTAATAACTTTACTACTAAGAAAAACAAAGAGATTATATAATAACTTACAGATTTTACAAAAAAAAAAAAAAAAAGAAATATTTTAAGATTATAAGGAAAATGGGTCAAACCTTACATTTGATAATTTTTGTAAAAAATAACTTAACGACTAAGACTAAACACTAAGGGTCGATACTTAAGACGAAGCTAATTTTGAATTAGCTCGAATAGTACGACTCAACACTGGAATGGTGCATCATTTGATTTCCTATATTAAAATTGTTTTTAGATTGAGAGATTTTTTTTTTTACATGAAGAAGATATGTAGGGTAGAAAAAGGGTAAACTAAAAATCAGTTTTAATAATTTATTTTGAGTTCTTTGTAATTTGCGGCGGTGAGTAAACTGCACAATTGCCCCGAAATTCCGAACCATATAGCATAATTGGAGTAAATACCACTTTTACTAGCAAGAGTTTATTTTTTATAGAAAGAAATGACCTCCTGCTTATGAAGGGATATAATATTCTAATTGTTCTGTTGACTTTATCTATTGTGTTGCTAATATGCAAGCTGTATGTTAGTCTGTTCTCTATATTATCCGAGATATTTGATACTATTTCCCCATACAACAGAATGGGTACCAACCTGCAAGTTCGAGTTTGGCAGATAGCACGATTTTCTTCTTCCGGAGAACTAAATTGCATTTGTTTTGTGCGTTTTATCTTTCACTTATGAAAATATGTTGCGAAAGTATGTAAATATTCGTTTTGGATCTTTTTCACCTCGCAATAGTCTTTTCCAGAACAATAAAGGGCAATGTCATCAGCAAATATTAAAGTGTTGCAGTGATCAAAGGTGGGGACATCGTATGTATAAATATTATAGAGAATATGACCTAAAACTGAACCTTGAGGAACACCAGCGCTTTTAGACTTTTTATTTGATTTGACTCCATCCAAAATCGCAGAAAAATATCTGTCAGATAAAAAGCTGCGTATGGTGTAGATAAGGTACATGGATAAACCAATGCTAATGAGTTTATGAATGAGACCTTTGTACCACACAGTGTCAAAGGCCGCTTGCACATCTAAGGTAACAACACCGACGGAGTTTTTCAAGTTAAGTTTGTTGTTAACGAATAGTATAATATAAACTAATTATTGAGTGTGCACGCAGCTATAGTTAGCTCGAAAGCCATATTGAACTGATGGAAGAACATTATTTTATATCGATGTGCGAATTTATTCTTGATTTTAAAATTCGCTCAAAGATTTTAGAGAAGCCGCACAAGAGGCTGATTGGTCTAAAATTTTCTGGACAATCAGCAGGTTTTCCAGGCTTGGGGATCGCTACAATATTAGTTACCTTCCATCTGAGTGGAAAATAGCTTATGGTTAAGCATTTATTGAAAATAAGGGCCAAAAATTGAAGTGCATGTTTAGGTAAATTCTTTAGGCAAATGTTTCGTATGTTGTCTGGAGCAGGAGACTTATTAGTTTTACTGGATCGAACCACTTGTTTTATATTTGCAACAGTGACAGGCAGCTCTATTGATGTTATATTGTTGTCAAGCGTGTTGTAAGATCTATTTACTAGCTCAGTGGTATGCGCATCTGAGAGCAAATCAGTCAAATGTTGCTTTTTTTTGTTTTTAATTAATTTAGTTATTTTCCAAAAGGGCTTACTGTTTGAATCTAACTGGGAGAGCTTATTATTCCAATTAGTATTTTTTAATTCAAACAATTGCCGTTTTATAAGACGATTGAAATGATGTAATCTAGCTTTAAAGAAAGGTTGCCTAGTTCTGATCCAGTACCTCTGGGTAATGTTTCTTATTTTTATAAGCTCTGATATATTATTAGGAATTTTGAGGGAAGTTGAAGATTCTTAACTTTCTTGGAATGGTTAATTGCACCATTTACGCAAGATGTCAATTCATCTATTTCAAGGACAGTGGACGTAGCATTATAATTGAATTCTGCTGTATTTTGGAAACGGTGGTTGAGGAAGCGCTTATAAGTTTGCCAGTTAGTTTTAGAGTATTGTAGAGATTAGATTAGAGAGTATTGTGTAGATGCTTACATGAAGTGGTTATGGTTGATCTGATTTCACTGCTAATAGGTAAATGATCGGAAGAAAGGTCATTATGAACCAATGGTTCTGAAAGAAGGTGGGGAGTGCTTGTTATAAAAAGATCAAGGGTGGAAGGGTTAACTTTATAACATGCTGGAATATAAGTGGGATCCCTAGGGTGGATTATACAAAATTTACCTTGCAAAGAGTGCTCATTTAAAGTGTTGCCCCAGAAATTTACTCCAATGCAATTCCATCGTCGGCAAATATGATCTTTTTTTGTACTTAGTGTCATTTAGACAACAAGAATTCGTTAAACATTTCGCGGAAGAGCCGGGAAAATAAACAGTGAAAATTTTAGGAGAGTGATCTGCATTTTTTTTTTATTTGAATACTGACGTTTTCAATTAAATGAGTACTAATTCCTTTAAACTGTACGTGTTTGATATAACTTCTAATAACTATTGCTACTCCACCCTCCTAGATTTAAACCGGTCTTTTCTATATATGGAAAAACCAGGAAGAGTGAATCTGTCATTTGAGGATAGCCATGTCTCGCATAAAAGGCAGATATCTACTTGATTCGTTATTAAGAAATGCAAGAGTTGTAATCTTTTGCTAAGTACGGCATGCCATAATATTGTAATGATCTATTAAACTATTTGTCAGAGCATATATTGTATATTTAATAGCTAACTGAGTAATATAATAGTATTGAACTGCTCTCTTTTCTTTGTGCAGCAGCTTAGCTTCTTTAGTAATTCGTTTAAGAGTGAGTTGATTTCGTCTATCGAAAACAGTTGATGTGATGTTGACTGCGTCGTACGGTAGTTGTTATTGTCGATAAGAACATGCTTATAACTTTGAAAGTTGTTGTTAATTTACGAGTTAGACGGAGCATTATTTACCTACAGTCCGTTTACAGCAATCATCGACTGGTTAGGCTGCTGTTTTACAACGGGAGACGAATTGCTGTGAATGCCGTTGGTTCTTTTGTTGTTGTTAAGAAGAGAAGCACGACAGGGGCATGCTATATCAGTGGAGGAGTGATCAACTTTGCAGTTGGCACAGCAAAAAGAGTCATTACTTGTGCATAGCGAAGACTTGTGCGGACCAGCACAATAAGAGCATGATATTTTGACACTACAATTGTTAAATCCATGTCCAAAAAGCTGACAGTTATAGCATTGTGTGAGTTGGTTTTTAGATTTTGATTTAAACTCCCAACGATTTTTCGTATTGTTGATGCAAGAGTGTTGTTTTCTTAAGTCTTGCAGTCTTATGGATCCGATTTCAAAATATACAACATAAAGAAGTAGGGTGCAGCATACTCTTGTAGTTCTTTCGATAGTTTTTACATCGCTGCACTTGAGCCCGCGATCTGTAAGCATCCCTTTAATTTCATCGTTGTTCATTTTATCCAGCCCAGAGAGGACAGCCTTGTAGGGTCTTGTTTGCCGCGTTTCGTGTGTATAAAATTAAGTACATTAAGTTAAAATCCATAGAAGAGTTCAGGAAAATGTTTATCCCAATAGAAATAGTTTTAACACAGTATTTAGATATCGAAGCTGCCTTCACCAAATCATGAACACCATTTGAGGTTTTTTTTAGAACGGTGATTGGTGGCGGTGATATTGCCCTTGTTGGTGCAGACTGGTCAACTTCGCTTGGAGCATCAGTATTACTGTCTTCATCCTTATCAATGGTTTGGAGGGGCCGGAAGTAATTAAAATACTGGGACTTGCCCTCATTGACGTTGCTTTTGTGCAACCGCGGCATCTTCTGTCTGTCTAGTGCGCCAGGAGCGCAAGACTTATAGGAAGAAGGATTTATGCGTCGCTTAATTTCTGCTGATTAGTCGTCCTCAGGTAGAATATTAGTGAGGGTAATGTGGCTTGAAAATTTAGGGTTGTTTTATAACACGTAATTTAAAAAAGGAAACGACAAGTGTTGCAATTTTGTTTATATGACAACCGCACAGTTTGAGAGTTTGCGATAGAATGAAAAAAGATTTAATTATAAACAAATTAATAAGCTTTTTTATTTTATTTATTTATTTATTAGAACTAAGATTATAATTATAAATTATAACCTAGTATTTATTATGAGCAATAGCGACAGAGGTCTTCAGCTGAGGGTAAAGTTAAGAAGGAAAGGAGGAAATTAAAAGTGCAGGACCAGACTTGCCTTGAGCGGGAATCGAACCCGCGACTCTTGGTATGTCAGCCAGCGCATTAACCTCTGGGCCAACGAGCCAGTCTTAATAAGCTTATTGAGCTATATGATTAAGTATTTTAAGCCGCAGTCTCGGTCGTAGCGAGCGAACATAAGTAGTTTGGAATGTAAGTCAACGTGACAGCAACAAAAAATAAAAAAAAGACTACCATGGCTATAATAAAATAAATATAATTATGTACAGATGCTTGAAACCCGAATTTAGTCAGAAAAACACAGCGCGTAACTACATTCATAGAAATGTCCAAACGAGTGAACGTTCCTGTCAATGTCCCACCGCAAGCACTAATATGAACTGGCTGGTAAATTCAACAATTTCAAACTCGTTACTGTTATTGTACCCTGTAAGTTTAAAGATTCTACCTTATTTCATATTCTAGGCAGGTATCTCTCTCGGAGCGAACATGAGCCATACTTATTATAAATTCAATTGAATTGAATAATATTGACATGTCTATATATCGCCGTCCTAAATAAGTCGCTTTATAGTAATAGTAATGACGATGGAGAGATTGTAGAATAAAATATAAGGAAAGGTGACCAAAATAGCTGACGCATGAAAAAACCCATGAAGCAAATGTTGTGACAATGACTATTAGAGTACCCGGCACGGCTTCGTGAGGCCAATCGAATTCCTTTAACTTGTGTTATTTTGATCATGATGTGGAAAAAAATGAAAACGAGATGTTATTCACTTTCAGTAGAACGCAATTGGGAAATTACAAACGGAAAAACATAAATAATTCCAGTGACTTACCAAATGAAGAACATTGCAGCCTCCCTGTCCTTGTCCTCAGTATTATTAACTTCAAAGTTCTTGGTAGATACTACAATAAGATTATGGATTGAGGATTATTGTAACTGTCAAAGTTATAGGTGGTTTTTTGGGGAAAGATTCTTCCGGCATATTACTTTTGGGTAGAGAGCACCTATTTACGAATCTTTTTACCAATTTTAATCTATGTGTGTTGGATTTATATTTTCCATGCAGTAAGAATTTTTACACTTCCCAAAAGGGAATTTCCAAATTGAGAAGATAGTAGTGGCGCACAAAAATGTTAAACAAACTTGATCTGCCCCAGAGTCAACAAACATTGCATAGAATGGAAAAACAAGTCTTGTACAGCGATCATACATGCTTATTTCAAAGGTTAAAAGCTAAAGTTAGAGTCGAAGGCCTAGTAGCTATATTGTATATTATTAGTTATAGTATTACTTTAATTTTTTTTTTTTAATGTATTATAATTAATTTCATTAAATAAATAATAATAAAAGCAAAAGAATGAAAAGCAGAATTGTTTATAGCACATCTGCACCATAATTTGCTATTAATGACTTATCGATACCTGTCGTTACTGACACACAATCAATGGGGATTAGATCGTCTCAACAAAAGTTATCTGTGATCAAAACAATGTGCAGGTTATAAAGTACCCGGGATATATAGCTAAAATTGAACGAATTTCGCTACAAATCGCTTTTCTACACAGCATAATGCCAAATTTAACCTGCGACTATTTTCCCAACTCCAAAGAGACCTTAATTGGTCTATGGGTTACAAACATCAAACTATAGTGATAATACATGTCACACTAGTGGGATATATCAATATATTTTTTTTATTGTATTTGTCATTTCGTCTGTATCTTTCACCTTTAAAACAATATTGCTTATACATATGTATATCGTCACCAAGATTATACAAATTAAACGTTTTGTTTTACAACTAAACAAACAAAAAAAATAAACAAGTTGGGATACATACATTTAGTACGAATTTATAAGTACATATTTCGGTTTTGCAAAATGTGTCTCACCTAATAATTAAGTTAGAAATACGTACCAAAAAATAGCGCAGGTAGCAGCGTAGGTATGAATGTATGTATATTTGACATACATATACATAAATATTTTAATACACTTGACAGGTGTAGTGAGTACACTACTGCTTACATATGTATGTATGTATATTATAAAATAATATTTTGTTAACTTTTCTTCTTGAGTATCCAAAAATTATTCTAATATTGTCTTACATGAATTTTTTTTTTTTTTTTTTGTGGAACATATACATACATAACAAATAGTTGTATTGGTTTTTGTATTCGATGTAATTTAATTTTTGGTTATTGGTATAAATGAAAGAGTCATGTACTTTATTTAATTTAGAATTTAAGCTACATATATTACGCACATTTATGAATATGTCAATATATTCCTGTATTGTATATACAAAGCAGTACCTACATATGTATGAGGAGTATATACACGTATTTATTATTTCAATACAGAATAATTTTTAAAAAATACTATGAAAATCGAAATAAAAATATGTAGAGTATACAATCAACTCAAGCGGACAGTGCAGCTTGCGCCCGCGCATAAAAATCCCGAACCACAAAATTATTCGTGTCTGCATGCGCACTTGGTCACAAACACAACAGTACTAGATACTTTGGCGCAAACCGGTAAATAATAACCCCACACATCACTCAATTCAATCGTAAGCGAGACCCAAAGCGTTCATTCATACACTTATTCAGTCACTCACATACACATACATTTACCTCCCCATATAAAAAACTCATTCAGTCAGTCGTTCAGAGAAAAGGCACGTGCGAACATTAAAAATGAGAGTAAGAACAACATATACAGAGACTGCGTATCTCTCTTTGTAAGGAGGAATATTCTATCAATGAGAGAATTGACACATTATAATACGTAGGCCATGACGAAGTGCTTGTACCTTTCATTTGTTTGTACATTTGTATGTATTTATGTGCATATATGTTTTCATGTCTGCCCCTTACTCGGTACAGTAGTCACTCATATTATCAACAATGTCATCGAGCACATACTTAGCTATGTTTGGTTTACGGAAGGTGATTTCGACAAAGTTAAAAAACTGGCAAGCAAACTAACAGGCGAATCTGCAAAGTAAAAACAACAAGTTAATAAATCCGTATGAAAATGATGATTGAAACTTTAGTTTGTACTAAAGCGAGAGATGCCGACCTTTAAAAATGCGCAAGACACCCATTGAACACCATATCATTGTATGATATGAAGTCTTTACATCAAAAAATTTTGAATGAATTGAACACATACATATGTATGTAATAGAGACTTGCACTTATCCATTCGCATATATATCAGTGTATACCATAGACGTGTTTCAAACGTTGAGTTATGAGTATGTGAGTTCTTGCCGTTTCTTCTTTGGTAACTCAAGCTGCCGCGCATACGATGAGTTTGGCGCCAAGTAAATGTTTTTAATTTCCTCTTATTTATGTATAATTCTTTGTGAATTTGTCTACTTCGATCGCAACGGAAATTGCATTTATATACCGCTGCTTCTGCATTGCAATTTCATCCACTCACACTCTACGAAACCTAACGAAAAGCAAAACAATGAATATAGGAATAAAACAGAAACGAAAATTTAAGCAGACTACATGAGTTAATGCTACCCCTTAATCCTCGTGTTTCCCTTCTCGAGAAACTCGTAACTCAAGAGAGAGCTGTGCTCATAAAACTCAAAATGTGAAACGGCACATATATACATATGTACATACATATGTATTCAATACTCATTAGACTTTTGAGTGAAAACACCTTTTGAATCATTCTCTTTGCAAAGAGTACATTCATCATCTATTTCCGAACACATTTAAAGTGAATGTAAATGTATATTGAATTTCGTATCTGTAATGTGAATGTTACTCCCACCCACATTTTCCTATGTACATGTATTGTGAATAAAATTGAATCTTGGTACTAGACTTGTGCAAGAGCTTATTCGTATTGCCAACATTCGCATTGCCAACAAGGCTAATTCAGGTACGTCTACTCAAATTCAATGTTCGCATCGAAATTTGTACGTTGTTCTTGTTTTGCGTAAGAAGAAGTGAGTGCATGTTTTCGACATTCAGTCGGGAACGAATAGAATTGTCCCTTCGTATATGAAACATTCGAAATGAAACCTAGTCTACAACTAAAACGATGGGATATTCAATTATACACAACTACACAAGAGTTAAAAGTTCCAGCTTGATCGTCAGCGAATGCAGACGTATTTAAATACGCGCTTATATCTTATCAGTAAAAAGAAAAAAATCATAAAAAACAACAATGCAACGGTTTTCAGCCGTCGCGTGACTGAAATGTGTCGTACATACGGACAAAAACAAAAAATTGACGGTTGAACTGAACAATATTACAATTGCAATGCAATCTCTATTCTACTCTACTTTCTATCACACGCCACTAACCACCCCCCCATTTTAAACTTAAAAATTACGTAGAAACATAAACAATTTTAAAAAAAGAAAAAAACAAAATTACGTTCATCAGTTCAAAGAATGCTATCTGTTAATGTGACTTAACAGATTAGATTTTAGTTGATATAAGGTCATAGTATATATTGTACGATTGAATTAAAACACGAAATGGATCATGCTGCAAATAAGTAGTCTTAAGCGTACTGACAAGTATAGGAAAATAATTCCTTGTAACTCGAGAAGGAACATTGAAATTTATACTACCAAGTAAAGCTGCGGCAAAAATACTGCCTACAATTAGATTGTGCAAGAATGGGACACCAAGAGTAATTCTACGACTGGATAATGAAGGAAGGCGAATTAATTTTAGACGGCAATGGTAAGATGGAAGGTTAATATTGGGATTGCTTTTGAACGGACTCAATACTATCACTATACTTTTTAAACTGTGGGTCCCACACCCAAGATGTGAAAAATAATTTAGTAGTGTAAGGATCATTAAACTCTTTAGACCTTTACTTATAATACAGGAGATATACGAGAAGTCCGATATTTTGGTCAATAATATCAGCTATTCTTCCATTAATAGCCGCACTATATTAACAATAAAAATTAAAACAGCAATGATATTGAAAAAATTGAACAATGAAAATTTAATGAAAAAAATAAATAAATTTTTACAGGCACTGTATTTTGTATATAAGAGCAAGAGTAAAACTACAAATTTAGAAACGCTAATTAAAGGAAAATTTGTATTTGTAAAAATTTAAAGAAAAAAAAAAAATCAAAGCACAATCAGTTCAAAAATAAGTTAATGCAAAATTAAGAATTCTATAATCAAAATTTAATAAATTATGTAGCACAAAAGAAAAATGGTATTATTACAGTGAGAAAGAATAAAGTAAGAGAGCGTTAAGAGAAGCTATACAGATCAACTGACAACAATGTCAATCCAAATAGAAAAAGAAAAAATAATAACACGAATGATCAAAATATGAACAAAAAAAAAAAAAATAATAATAATTACTATACAATTCTCTACGGACTCGAGGGGTGGGCGGAAAACTGATCAAGAATTTTGAGTAGCAAGTACTTTCCAACAACAGTGAAAGAGAACAGAAAAAAAATACCTCGATCGAATGGGATAACCCAATAACCAGTACAGCCACTGTTGCAGCCGTCACTTCTGAACAAGATAACGGCAAAAACTCTCCAGATAGCAATGGAAATATAAAAAACAACAAATATATTACACCAATTCATGTGTTTGACATTTCTTCAAAACAAAGCATCGATTTAGTGAAAAATGGTTTAAAAATAAACTAATTTAAAATCAAAGAGCATCACACAAATGAACATACGATATTTTTATCAAACATCGACGATTATAGAAAAGTGCGCGGATATCTTGAAAAGTCAAAGGCAACATTTTTTCATATACTGGGTGTATAAAATGTGTTTAAAATCTAAAACATTTATACTAAAAGGTGTAAATGTTAACATAGACTCACAAGATTTTATCTCTGATTTAAAGAAACACCAAAACGAATCATTAGAAATAGTAGATGTAAAAATGTGTAAAATGAACCCTTACGAAGACTAGAGATTTTTCCACAGTGCACCAGATTGTCATCTAACGCCTAGGTGTGTAAAGTGCATAGAATTACACAGGAGCATTGACCGTCCGAAACCAGAAACGTCGATGAAAAAACAAATTTTTCTGTATTCCTTGCAACAATTATGGTCATCCGGCTTCTTAGAAGGGCTGCGAAAAATTTAAAGAGTTACAACAAAAAATATGCGCTAAAAGGCAAAATTTTCGACAAGAAAAAAGCATCATATCGGCATACACCAATCCTAAAAATTAGTTCTGTCCGTTTTCAAAAGATGGCTCCACCTGCAAGTTGTGGCTGATTTTGAAAGCGATTACCTATTCCATTGGAAAGGTTTGACATCTGTCAACAATAATTAGTGTGCATCATCGTCTGTTTCTGACAACAACACTGTTTTGTGCCTCTTCGAAAATGTCCGGACTTGTGTTAAATAAACAGCATTTGCGGGAAATTTTGATTTCCTTTTTTAATGAGAAGAAAAGTGCAGCTGAAGCACATCGAATGCTTGAGGAAGTTTATGGTGAATCTGCTCCGACCGATACATCATGCAGAAAGTGGTTTCGACGCTTCAAAAGTGGTGATTTTAGTGTCGAAGACAAAGAGCGCCCTGGCCAACCCAAAAAGTTTGAAGATGAGGAATTGGAATCTTTACTGGATCAAGATCCGTGCCAAACGCAAACTGAACTCGCAGAATCGTTAACTCAGCAAGCAATTTCCATTCGGTTAAAACAATTGGGATTTATTCAAAAGCAAGGATATTGGGTGCCGTACGAGTTGAAGCCGAGAGATGTCGAAAGGCGATTTTTCGCTTCGGAACTGCGTCTTGAAAGACATCAAAGGAAGGGATTTATGGTGCATGACTGGAGATAAAAAATGGATATACTACGATAACCCCAAGAAAAAAAACATCCTATGCCAAGCCTGGTGAACCCGTTCCATCATCATCTACATCGACGCCAAAGCAAAACATCGACGGTTCAAAGGTCATGCTCTGCATATGGTGGGACCAGACATGTGTGGTATATTATGAACTACTAAAACCAAACGAAACCATTAATGCGGAACGTTATCGACTACAACTAATGCGTTTGAGCCGTGCATTGCGTGAAAAACGGCCAGAAATGGCCGAAAGGCATGACACGGTGATTTTGCAACATGACAACATACGGCCCCACGTAGCTGTAACGGTCAAAAATTACCTGGAAACGCTGAAATGGGAGGTCTTACTCCACCCGCCGTATTCTCCAAATCTTGCTCCTTCTGACTACTGGCTTTTTCGACGGATGCAAAATGATTTGGGGGGGTCAACGTTTCGAGTCTTTTGAAGAAATCGAAAAAAGGCTCAAGGACTGGATCGAGGCCAGAGAGGACTCATTTTTTAGAGATGGTATTCGAAAATTACCAGAGAGATATGAAAAAGTAGTCGCTTCCGGCGGACAATACTTTGAATGATGTATTTTTTACTTTTTTTCAATAAAAAAAACACTTTGTTGAACACAAAAAAACGGACTGAATTAATATATACATCAGAAACTTATATTGTCGAAATTTCAGTGTGATCGGACCACTGGGGAGGATGCCTCCCATACAAGCCACCATTATAATTCAGGTTCTTAGAAAATTTTTTGTTTTTTGTTCTACCGCTATAAGTTCTTGACATATACGCTACACATCTGTTGGAATCAGCCAGATCGGTCAACTAGGAGGGGTACCTCCCAATGGGAGGCACCACACAAAACCACCATTAAAATTCAGGTTCTTAATCGAAAAACTTTTTTGTTTTTTGGACAATTGAACGAAAATTGAGACACTATAAATTTCTGATATAGGCGCGGTGCATTTGTTGGAATCAGTCAAATTGGACCACTAAGGGGAGTACCTCCCATACAAACCCGTGCGGAACCCTCCGTGTACGACTCTGACTCGCACTTGGCCAATTTTTTATTTTTATCGGCGATCATCTTCTACAGCGCTCCATTCCTCTTTCCCTTGATCTTCATCAAAGAAAAAACATTTTCCACACGTATATGCTCCCTTATCTTTTTTGAGCGAGGGCGTAGCAACACACGCCGGGATAACTAGTTAAACTATAAAAGTACAAATTGGATTAGATTTAAAAATAGTTCTAAGCCAAATGTAGAATGAACCAACCATACCAAACAAAAGAAACCTCTCAAATTAAGAAATTGATGAACACCTAGATACAAATAACAATATAATAACCAAATCAATAGAGAAAACAGTCCCCAAATGTAAAACCCAACCTGGTATCCCAACTATTCGTTTACTACAAAATGAGAAAGGTAAAATTCTAATTGTACAATAATCAAAAAGCACAATAGATTAGAATGGGTTTTATTACACGCAAATAAACTATTTCAAAACAAAACTTAAACTAATACAGAAACTTATACAAAAAAACTTCGCAATAGCAATTAATAACAAAATAAAAACCAACCTGGAAAGTCTAAACACAAAAAATCTGGCACTGTGCTTCCAAGCGATAGATCTTGATAAAAGCAGGAATAAATACACAAACAATAGAAATAGACGTTTCCATAAATAACTATATAATCAGGAATAATGAAGATATTTTAAATGTAATAGGCACACATCTAAAATCGGTTCACTCTACAAAAGAGAGTGAAGCAGATAATAATTTCCATAGTTCTATTAAGCACGGTTTCTATACACACTAGGCAGAATAATGCAAATTATTGGGTTGGTGGAAATGTAACTTCCGAAAATTTGAATTGCTAGATTTAAAAAGCGACATCTCTGTAAGTATTAATCCGATCTGGGAATGCTATAAAACAATGAAAAGGTGGCAGCCTTGGTAAAACCATGCTGTTAAAACAATGAACAATGGATTATTAAATCTGCTGTTTTTGTTTAAAGGAAATGAGTGCCGAAACAGAGAAAATTCGTTAGAATTTATTGTACTTCTATGAAAATGTGGGGAATGACCGGCACATAAGTACTCGTGACATCACTAAGGATCTTGGTATCCACCATTCGACAGATTCAGACCATTTAAAAAAGGCGGGCTATGCAAAATGCTATGTTTGGGTACCACACAATTTGACAGAAAAAAATCTTATTGACCGTTATCAATTTGCGAAATGTTACTGAAACGGAATGATTTGCAACCTTTTCTATACAAATTGATAACTGGCGATGAAAAATGGGTAGCATACGAAATAATGTGAGAAAAAGGTCATGGTCTAAACAAGGTGAGTCCGCCCAATCCATTGCAAAGCCGGCGCTAACTACGAGGAAGTTGTTGCTGTGCATTTAGGGGAATTGCAAAAGGTCCTGTGCATTATGAGTTGCTCTAACCTGGGCAAACGATAAGTTCGGAACTCTATTGTCAACAACTAATAAGACTAAATGCAGCGTTGAAGGAAAAACGGCCTCAATTGGTAAACAGAAAAGGCATAGTCTTCTACCACGACAGCGCTAGGCCACATACATCTTTGATGACACAGCAAATATTGAGGGAGCTCGGCTGGGAAGTGTTAATGCACCCACCATATAGTCCGGACCTAGCACCATTTGATTACCATTTATTTCGCTCCATGCAGAATTATCTTGCTGGCGTAACAATCAATTCCCCAAGCGGCTGCAAAACGGTATTGCGCAAGTTTTTTGATCAGAAATTCCAGAATTTCTACAAAGACGGGATTATGGTCTTACCTGAAAGACGGCAAAAGGTTATCAATAACAATGGAAAATAATTGATGAAATAATGTTGCTTTGTTATATGGAAAAAATTGTTAAAGCATAATTCTCATTTTCGGAAGTTACTTTTCCACCAACCCAATATCAATACAAATTTACAAAATGATTTCAATAAAGTAGAAGACTACGTAAAACAATGGAAACTTAATATAAATGTCAATAAAGGCTTAGTTTCACCAAAAGCTTTTCTGCTTTTGGATAAAAAAAAGTTCAATCCAAAATCAAAGTGGTATACCGGTGTTTTGCCACCTACATAGACGGGCCAATATCAAAGCAGTAGCTTCAGACCTAATGCAACAACAAAACTGGAGATTTGATAAAAGCATACCGTGCAAGAATTCAAAACTTGAAAACAGTCGATTCTGGTGGCTGTTTGAATAGTGTTATTCCCCTCCCCTCGCCCACTCTCACATCAGTCCTACCACACCCTTATATGATCTTTTATCATCTATAGCTAGTAAAGTAATGTTTTTGCTTAATTTTTCTTTACAATCAAGTATGTAAAAATATATATCATGTAGCATAGTTACAAAAGCACATATTAAGTAGCTCCAAAAAGAGGATACCTTAAGACAATAAAGTACCCGAAATTTTTCATTTAAATTCATATATATTATGTATATATATATATTTTTTAGTAAAATAAATGGTGGAGTAGTAATACAGTAATACCTCAAATGATGATATGGATAAAAAAGTAATGTTCCTCCAGTCTTATATAAAAGATTTGCATACAAAATTTTATATAACAATAAATAAACATTCAATCCTGTTTTCGAATTTTTCAAATTATTATTATTTTAAGTATTTAAATTCTGCAATAAATTTATGTTATACAATACAAAAAATAAATTGAAAAGAGGAATGCATTCATAAGCTTAATACAATAAATAATTACACATCACCATCTTTGTAATAATTATTTATATTACACCTTGTTCCTTGTCCGTACAGTACACAGGGCTGCAAAGGAAATCTGTCAAAATTCAAATAAAATCAGCCATGCCATAGAATAATCAGACGATTTAGATTGCACAAAAAATCCGTCAGAGCCATAGAAAAACAGAAAATGACCAGCTGATTGGGATTCGATGATTTTACAAGTATCGATTTCATTGCGATACTTATCCTTGATTCTTCTTTGGCTTCTTGCTTGTATCGTATTAGCCGTTTTACATTGCAACTCTTCAGTAGAATACTCTCTGGCAACTTTTGTTTTGTTGACGAGGGATGCGTGGTGTGCGAGGGGTAGTGGAGTTGCTTGTACCAGCTACAGTTTGCGATTCTGTCGACGTTCTTCGCTTTCCTATTTTGCCAACTATTGCAAACATGCCAACTTTTATAATTGATACTAGCGTTACTCGGCGTGCGTTGCTACACCACCTATCCAATAATTGGGTGTTTCTTCTAAAAAGCTTTGTTGTAAAATCTGTAATTAATAATTTACGTGAATTGTTTGGATTTCTGATGATCACCCGTAAGAAGAGAGTGAAGTGGTTCAGCTGGAGGGAGAATTTCTTCTAATTTGACTTTTCCTTGTAAGCAACACGTGCCTTTCGATTCGTCCTTGAATTTCAGTGCCAAGCAATGTTCACACACTACTGACATAGTACCTATTGATACTATACGATCGTCCTTGTAAGAAATCGAAGGATCATAATTCATGGCAGAATTTTCTTTATTTACCCATGAATTAGTAACTCGTGCTGATGATTCTCTCTCTCTCTCTCAGCTCTATATCTATCCCGAAGCTGACTGAGGCGAGCCTCACGTTCTCTTTTGGCATTCACTGTACTACGACCTATGTTCGAACGACGACGTCTTCCAGACATGACATTATAATTTCTTGATAGTAATAATCAGACTTAAATAAAAAAAATCGAATCTAATCAGTAAATGCTTTTTCCATAAATTATAACACTATGCCAACTACATTAATTTTAAAGATAGGCATATAGGTATATGTATAGTAAAAATAACAGTATTTCTCCACTATTTAATGGATGTTATTATAAATATAAACCTTCCTCTTCAATCACTCTATCTATTTAAAAAAAAAACAGCATCAAAATATGTTGCGTAGTTTTAAAGATTTAAGCTTACTTAGGGATATAGGGACAGAGAAAGCGACTTTGTTTTAGAATACGTAGTGATGATAGTGATAGTGATGATGATGATGATAATTAAAAATTTTCATTTTTAAAACAAATTTAAAGTATCACATCTTTATTAACAACAAATAAAGTTTTTTAATATATCCATTAATTGCATTAAAGGCAAATCTTCGCAAATTTTAAAACATAAATGCGACCAGGTTGACATTCCCAATATGGAGTGTTTTTGCTAGTTTCGTTCGTTTTACTTTAAAGAATTAAACATTTCACTTGTTTTGAAGTATATTATATACAAATCTCTTATGCTTCAAAGTAAAACGAACGAAACAATATTCTACAATTGTTTGTACTTTGTTTTCTTTATTAACTTCGGATAAGGGAGTATTTAACCAAATCTTCTCAATAAACACGAACATTTCAAATTAACTAAAAGCGAAATCTGTGGCACATGGGATTGACATTGGGTTGAAATTGAGGCGAAATAAAAATCCATGACACGGCTGAATATCAAATTTTCCATGTTTATATACACTGAAGAGCTGAGCAGCAAATGGTTTTATTCATTACACTTCACTACCGTACAGTAGTTCCAAACACTGTATTTCAGTGTAGCAGTGACAGCGGATTAAAGTTCTATTTAAAGCTTTTACAGCAAAACAAAAACTGCATCATTTAATAAGCTTTCGCTATAGATTTGGATAGTGCTTGCGAAGCAAAATATCATAACAGCTCAAGCTTTGAAGTAAAGTAACGGGAAATTACACAAATCATAGCGAGTGCAGTAGAACATTTTTCTAATTTAAGGCGGAAAGCCATTCAGTGTGCTGTTTTCGTGAAGACAAAATAAAAAATGGATTTGATGGAGGTATGTAAAATTATAAAACTTAATATTGTAGTTATGCTATTGTTCAAACTAAAGGTGGGAATACACACATCAAATCGAGCTTATTGTGTGTTGATGCGTTGCCCATCGACTAATTCAAATTGCG
Source organism: Amiota minor (assembly GCA_037043295.1). Lineage (NCBI taxonomy): Eukaryota > Metazoa > Arthropoda > Insecta > Diptera > Drosophilidae > Amiota > Amiota minor. The sequence continues at coordinate 305,528 of JBAMAW010000183.1, read as the reverse complement.
TTCGTGAAATAGAAATCTTTTCATTTTTAGTACTCGTTGAAGGTAGCGAGTGACTGCACACAAGTAATGTGTCGTCTTCCAAAGAGAAGGCAATGCCTGATATGCTTCAATAAAGGAAACAAAATTCTTTTAAAAACAAACAATATATAATAAGAAAACCAAAACAAAATCACAAACAAAACAAATAACAATAAAATATTGAAATACTATTTCACTTGCAACAACACTTCTAAAATTAAATATTTTATTGTTATTTTGTTTCTTTTGTTCTTTTTAATGATTTTGTTATATGTTGTTTCTGTAATCACCAAATACCATTTATTTTTTTCTCCGCATACAGCTAATCCATTCACAACAAAGATTTCATAATAATGAGTTGATTTCGCCATCGAGACATAAAACAGCTTTTAAATGCAAAAATGAGAGAGAGTTATTTGAAGCAAAATCAAAACCTTTTTGCTTTTATTCAAATTTTGATCAAAACGCAAAATCACTCCCATCGACACATCAAATAGCTTTCGCTCTCTCAAAAAGAGAGCGATTTGATGTGTATATTCCTACCTTTAGTTAAACTGATTGAGTGAGGTTTTAGACTGCTTTGAAGGGGCTCTAAAAAAAACTTGAAGGGTATAAGTACCTTTCATTACATTTAGTTGTACTCCACATTGACAAATTCCTGCGGACTTGCGCAATCAAAGATGATGACATTATAAAAATAATTTTTTTTTATCTAAATAATCTGGTTTTGGAAAATATAAATATATTCCACAAAATTGCGCTATTTCTCTTTCCTCACGCAAAGAACTTCTTCAACTTAAAGAAAAAGAGGATATTTGAAAAGCACAAATAAAACAAACAAATAAAAAATATGTCTGTGTTTCGGAAAGCCATCGATCCAGCAGTGTTCATGGTGCAATAATTGCGGATAAAAATTGTGATCAGTCTTTTTTATTTCTTACTCAACAATACCCAACATATTCCTCATACAGATTATCAGAAGAGATGGTGATGTATGAAAGTATACACTACAACGGTGAGTTTTGCTCTTAAAATGGGAGAACACAAATAAGAATCAGTTTCCATTGTTATACAAAACGAGTTGCAGGATGTTAGCTATTACAGCTTCGAGTGAACCCTCAGAAAGAGTATTTTCGGCCGCACAATGTTTATTAAGAGAAAAAAAAAAAAAATGTGCATTAGATGGTAATTCAGAAACTGTCAACCAAATAATGTTTTTGCACCACAATTTCACCTTTTAAATTGCCTTATATTTCCTTAATGATGTTTTTCTTAGAACAAACTTCTTTTCTCTTGTTTTTTTTTTTTTTTTTGTTTTATTATTATTTTTGAAACGTTGGGCTAAAATTTAGAGTGAAAAATAAGTCGTCACATTTTTCGATTCTGTATCTCATGAATCACACTAGGTAGACACAAAAAATTTGCACAGTGTGTTTTTTGCTATATCCACAAAAAATAATAACATTTTTGGTAAATCCACTAGGAAAAGTCGGAAAATCTAAATAAAGGAGTAATTACAGTTGCAATAGGTTATGTTTCAAGCAATGCTTTGTTAATTGCCACTTTTACTCTGTACCATCGACCTGCCGCCCTATTCACCTGACTTAGCTCCGTGTAACTTTTTCCTGTTCCCCAAACTCAAATTGCCGCTTCGGGGAACCCGGTATGACTCCATAGACTCCATCAAACAAAATTCGCCGAGAACTACTGAGGTGGACTGATTAAACCAGCTGCTGTAAACAAACTGGTTAACAGATCGGGCTCATTTTTGGCATAGTAATTAAGGGCAGTCCTACCAACATACAGAATACAAACCTAAAAAATATTTAACGCAGGCTATTTAAATGACAAATTCCGGGTACTTGTACTTTACTGTCAGAAGATAATAACGGAAAAACTACACATTGAATGCAATGGCAATGTTACGGAGCGGTAAAGATTTGAATGCGGATTTCTCGGACAAGTGGGGAGGTGACAAATTTGTATGCGATCAACGACAGCAAAGCATCGACATCAGCGCCAGGCGACAACAACAAAGCAGCGACAACGGCACTATTCAACGGCAGTAAAGCATCGACAACAGCGGCAGGCGACAACAACAAAGCAACGACAACGGCACTATTCAACGACATCGAAGGATCTTCATTACTGAAGTGTGAAGTGAGAAACATTACTGTAAGTGAGAGCAGTGTGAACAAAAACAAAGGAAACAACGACAATGTGGAAAAAGGCGAGCATATTAGAACAAAGGCAGATAATGACATGAGACAACAGGATAATATGGAATAAATGTACAATAAGCTTAAATACGTAATGAATGTATTAAAGACGGAGTTAAATGTGTTATTGATGGAAAATAGCAAGTTAATACAACGAAATGATGACTACCCTATACGCAAAGAAACTCAAAATAAAATTTCGTTTGTTCACCTCAAAGATTTAATTAATTGTTTGATCCGAATGCAAATGATAGCAACTTTAAATTGTTCAAAGAACAGATAAAGAATGTACAATCAACTTACGGTTTAGATGAGAATAGTATCCGAGCACTGATAACCAATAGGGTCAAAGGTAAAGCGTCGAAATGGATTCGAAATCGCACCGATATAATTACAATGCCGGTCGAAGATCTTCTACAAGAAATGTCTGTCATATTTGGACTACGCAATGCGCCTGCAACATTTCAACGATTTGTAAATAACGTATTTGATGATATGATCAGAAGTGAAAAAGTGGCAATTTATTTGGATGATATAACCATCATAACAAAGTCAGTCGAACAACTCCTAAGTATTTTGAAAGAAGTATTTCAGATGTTAGTCTCAAAAAAATTTAATATATATATATATATATATTTAATTGCAAAGGAAGGGTAAAAACCTTATGAGGGGAACATTAGTGCTAGTGAAAATTTTCCAGTTCCTAAGAATGCGAAAGAACTTCAAAGCTTCTTAGGATTGATTAGCGTCATATTTTCGAAAATTTATTAAACAATTTTCCGAAGAAGCAAGACCTTCATATAACATTTAACAGAAGAATGCAAAGTCCGAAATCAATGAAGAAGTTATACAATGTTTCGAAGGGCTTAAATCAAAGTTAACCGAAGCACCAATATTAAGCATCAGTCGTAGACTATCACTCGTTGCGTGCAGTCAGCTTGCTAATCGTTAGTCCTCATAAATCTCTATTTGTTTCTTTTTAGGGTTCCGGACCCGAAGGGTATCAAAAGGAACCTTATTGCTGAGACTTCGTTGTCCGTCCGTCTGTCCTCGAGTCATATCTCATAAACCGCAATAGCTAGAGAGTTGAAATTTTCACAGAAGGTGTAGTTCTATCCGCGCATCAGCAGCAAATACTAAAACTAAAATATTTTCAAAAACTTAAAGGGGTCCCCATACAAGAAACACTTTGTTTTGTATGGCAGCTATACGATCCAGTAATCCCACGATCTAAAAATTTGGAAGGTTGGTGGCTATACATCAGAAATTTATTTTGTCGAAATTTCAGATCGGACTCCCATACAAACCCCCATTAAAATTCTGGTTCTTATTAGAAAAACTTTTTTGTTTTTCGTTCTATCGAACTGAAATTTAGAAACTATAAATTTCTGATATAGACGCGATACTTTTGTTGGAATTTTAATGGGTACTTCCCATACAAACCACATTAAAATTTAGGCTCGTATTAGAACCACTTTTTTATTATTTGTTTTATCGAACTGAACTTTAGACACTATAAGTTCTTGATATAGACACACATCTGTTAAAAACAGCCAAATCGGCCACCTAGGAGGGGTACCTCCCATACAAACCCACCATTAAAATTCAGGTTCTTATAGGACAACTTTTTTGTTTTTTGGATTATTGAACTGAAATTTGGACACTATAAGTTTCTGATGTAGGCGCGGTATATTTTTTGGAATCAGTCAAATTAAACACCAATGTGGTACGGAACCTTCCGTGTACGAGTGTGACTCGCACTTGGCCTATTTGTTTTTTCTATTGCTTTCGGGTTCATAGCCCTATAACACTTTTTTTTGTTGCTATATTTCTCTTCTTTTTTTATTTCTTGCATTTGTGTTTTCAAACCGCGTGTGTTTGAGAATATTGTGTTCAACAAGGCCCCTGGGCCCCCCGTCCACCTGGCCAGGGAACAAAATGATTATATTAATATTCTGGCTATTGATACTCAACCTAAAAAAAGGAAAGTAACACACAAGCCAATTGACCAATTTCCTAATCCCCAGTTCATATTCGCCCACATCCCAAAATTATAATGCTGTGCTGACGAAAATAAACCGCTTACTCAATATACGTGCTTTGCTATACATAGAGCAATTCAACTTTTTTTACTTCCATTTCGGAACTACGCGACGGTAAATTGCTAATATTAGCTAACAACGCAAAAGCTGCTTAAAAATTTATTGCATCCAAGGCCCTTTTCGGAATGTCCCAAATACAATGTACCTACCACGAAAATTAAAGCTCCTGCAAAGGTACTGTCTTGCACCCTGCTTATATAATGTGTCAGATGAAGATATTGTTCTCGAGCTTACCCAGCAAGGTGTTTCATGAATATTTAAATTCCCCAAAATAGTTGAAGGCAAACCCAAACCTACTGGCGTTATTTCAGTCACTTTTAATCTGTACCACCTTCCAGAAACTCTGGATGTCTCCTGATATAAGTTTAAAGTGCGACAATATTTCCCTAATTCCATGCGCTGAAGAACGGCTAACTTTTGGGATATACAGCTAAACGATGGACAAACGCCCCATATGCGTTCAATGAAACCTTCCAACCCATACTCCAGTGGACTGCACGCGTACTCAATGCGCTAACTGCTCTGAAAATAATCCTTCTTCCTCCAATCAGTGCAAAAAATTTATTCAGCAAAAAGATATTATCAAAATTGGAATACAAAAAAAAAAAAACAAAAATGCAAAATAAGAGAAGCATGGCAAATTTACAAAAATAAAAACCTCTTGATCGCAAGTCCCGCTACCCGCACATTTCCTCAAACTACATCACAAAACTTTGCCGACTCTTCATCTTCTACCTCACAGTCCCACAAAACAGAAACAATAAACAATGACATCACAAATCTTAACACTTCTAATGTAGCTAAAATAAATAACAAAACACCTTTGAAATTAGCAAACGCATTAATACGGCAAGCAATAAACCAACGACTATTTTAAAAAACAAAACGGTATCAGCACTGTCAGTGCTTGATGCTTTTCTAACAGAAAGAAAGCAACAAAACACCTTTAAAACTATCAAACATAAAACACAACTACAAATAAAATAACGAACCAACAACTACCTTACAAAACAAATTAGTATCAGCATGCCTGTCTGATACTTCTCCTTCCTCACATTCCCAACAGAACCCAAATTCCTTCCATGATATGATCGTCAACGATGATGACAATATCATGGAGTCAATAGATATTACTTGATAAAATTTAGCCCTCTTTCCCTCTAGGTTCCAATTTGGTGTCTAGTGTGTAATGACTGGTCTCATCACAACTTTGGTCACCTCGTGGAATTGAGAAGGAACTATATCTTCCCACCTTATAGATCTACAATATTACTCACTTCTACACTTACCATTCAACTGTTATTTTATTTTAAATGTTCTCTTTACTACAATGGAACATCAACGGTTTACTTAATAACATCACTGATCTGCAAGTGTTAATAAAAGAGCATAATCCTACAATTCTCTGCCTCCAAGAAACGCACATAAAACACAATACTGCTCCCTCAATCTCGGTTAGTTAAAAGAACTATTTTTTTAATTTCCCGTATAACTTGACCTGTAAGCAAGGTATTGCTATCTTAATTAAAAAAGGCATATAACACAAAGTTACCCCTGTTCAATGCAACATTGCTACTTTGGCCATTGAGTTTAACATTGGGCTAAATATAACAATTCATAATATTTATATTCCACCCTCTCAATCATTCTCTGCCTACGATATCAAAAATATTCTTGCCCAAATTTCTACACCCATTATTAGCTCATGTGATTTCAATGCCCCTTTTTGGGGTACAACAAGGACAACGAAATTTATACGTTGTTATGTTTTGCGAAAGAAAAAGTGAATGTATGTTTTCGATATTCAGTCGGGAACGAATAGAATTGTCCCTTCGTATATGAAACATTCGAAATGAAACCTAGTCTACAACTAAAACGATGGGATATTCAATTATACACAACTACGCAAGAGTTAAAAGTTCCAGCTTGATCATCAGCGAATGCAGACGTATTTAAATACGCGCTTATATCTTATCAGTAAAAAGAAAAAAATCATAAAAAACAACAATGCAACGGTTTTCAGCCGTCGTTTTCATTGCATTGTAGAAACAGCGGTACATAATTGAATGTGAACAAATTTGCTTCGCGACCGAAGTAGACTAATTCACAAAGAAACCCAAAATAAAGAGAAAATATTTACTTGGCGCCAAACTCATCGTATGTACGGCAACTTGAACCAAAGAAAAATCGGCAAAAATTCACAGACTCATCAATCTACGAATGAAACAGGTCATACAAATAAAATAAACCAAAAAAACAAAAACACAACATATAAGCATTTTTGCTTGTTGATAATGGACGCAATGCGAGCGAATGCCTGTGTCGACATTTCTCTTTATCTTCTGTCATGTTCGTTTTTGTTATGTATAGCGATAAAATGTACATAAAATGATGTACTCACAATTTGCCAGTACCAACATTCACTTTCATTCACAATACATGTACATAGAAGCTAGACTTGTGCAAGAGCACATTCGCATTGGCAACAAGGGTTGTAATTCAGGTACGTCCACTCAAATTCAATGTGCGCAAGGAAATTTGTGCGTTGTTCTTGTTTTGCGAAAGAAGTGAATGCATGTTTTCGATATTCAGTCTGGAACGAATGGACTGAGTTTGTGTCTTCACATTTGAGACATTCAAAATGAAACCTTGTCAACTAAAATAATGGGTTATTCACTTATTTTGTTATACTCTCGTGTGTTAAAGTGAGTTGGATGCAAACCAAAAAACAACGCAAACTAAAGCATACACATAAAATAAGCAAAAGAAGCAATAGCACGACATATACATACGTATTTATGCTTGTTGATAAAGGAAGCGAGACGAATGCCTCTGCCGACGTTTCTCTTTGTCATCATTCGAGGTCTTCGTTGTTATTTCGCTTCGTTCAGTGACGCAATTATTCATTTGTACTGGGATGAAATATAGAAAAAACTGTGTACATTCGATACGCAGATAGCAAAATTTTGAATCATTTACAATAGATGTAGGTAGGAACTTGTGAATGGGAACAACATTCAGATCAGAGAAACGAAATTCCTCATTTATTCACATTCTCTTTAAATGAGTTTGGCAAAAGAAGCATTATTTTTAAAGTGTATGATTCAAAAGGCGTTGTGAAGACATTCATGCACAAGCAATTCACTTTAAAAGCAAAAGATATATTCTCAAGATATTTTATTCTTTTCCATTAAATACACATATTTAAAAAATTCGTTTACGGTAGTCTGCCTTTTCTCTAAGCTTTTGATTTCTCTTAGAGGAAATGAGTTTGCATGAGGTACATTTGTAGTTTGTCTGATTCTCAAATACCTGGACAATTGTAGTTTTCTAAAAGCTTTAACATAACATTACTAACCTCTATTGTATGAACCGGAATGGAGACAAACTCATTGTTGAGTTCAAGAGCTTTTTCTTGAACTTTTTACGATACGAAAAAGATATGATCAGCTGAAATTGGGTGTTCTAACATACAACCACAGCTGGAATTTAGAACGAGCATGCGAATAACCAAACACTTATCCTCTTGTGTTTGGTGAACCATGTTTAAGATTTCGTGTTTCGTTATAATAGCAAAGGGTGCGATATCAACGCAGCTTATTACATAAAATAAGAAAGGGGAAATACCCGCATTTTTTAAATATGTGAATACATAATAACATATGTATGAAAAGCATTATACGGAAAACAAGAGAAAATGTTAACTTCAGCTATTCCGAAGATGTAGACTCTAGACTCACCCCTAAAAAACGGTTTTACTTACGTTACTGTAGTTGAGCATATAGAGTCAACACGCATTTAGCATTTCAGCACTGAGACCGAAATATTTGTATGAGAGCTTTACGACCCAGTAATCCTAGGGTCTTAAAGTTTACATGATTGGTGAATAAGACAAAAAACAAAAAGTTTTTCTAATAGGAATACGAACTTGAATCTTGGTTTGTATGGGAGCTATACGACCCAGTAATTCTAGGGTCTTGAAAATGAGTGGATTAGTTAGATTAGAAACTTATTTCGCCCAAATTTACAAAATAGCACAAAAACAAAAAAGTTTTTCTAATAAGAACCTGAATTTTAATAAGTAGTTTGTATGTTGTTCGAATCGGACACAGGAGGTAACTCTCGGTTAATAGCGGTATGAAATCAATCAAGGATAATAGAGCTAAATCACGGTTAGTAGAGGTAAAAGTCTCAGCATCCCGGTAAACCGATGTTCTCAGTTAATAGAGCTTCGGATAATCGATGTACAACTGCAATTGTAGTTTTAGTGCTACTTTTAAATTAGCAAATATTTGTGTGACAAGCTGTCTGTATGTAATTCATTCAAAGCATACAAACATGCAATTTTTAAACTTAGCAATAACAATTAGACAAACACCATTAATATGTATACATACATGTAAAAACATTGAAAACTTACATATCAAGGCAAGTATACATACGCATACATATGTAAGTACATTCACTGCAAATGTATGACATACGAAAATATGTATGTACATACATATATGTATTTATTTCACTTTGCAAATTCACGACTTTGTTGACACCGCAGCGCCGGGAAACGTCATTGTGTAAGTCTATCTTGATATAATTGTAATCGAATTGAATGAAATATTCCAAATATATAAGCATACTCCATTTTAATGTTATTGCACCAAAATTGTTTTACGATTTCAATTATATAAGTACGTATTTGTACAGATTTCATTTAAAAGGTGCTCTTACTATGATATATATGTACTGATGTACTTATGTCAAAATTATGTCATTTCATACATATTTATGTACATACAATATACATGTGTACAGAAGGACATGGACATAGACTCCGTCACATATATGTTCGTGAAATTAAAGTATTAATAACCCTACTCTTTAATAGTTCCACTAGGAAAACTATCCATAACTCTGTTATTTCAAACAGTACTGTAAAAAAAACTGATGATTATGACTTCGAAACACTAATTTGTTCAATGTATAATAAGCTTTGGGGTTTCACTTATACATATTTTGCAAACATTTGAGTGACAGTTTGCAAACGGACATATCTTTTTTCACTTGTACATCAGTACACATGTACATACTTCATTTTCTCCGTATTTTAGCGTTTTGTTATTATTTCCCAATATTTATGTGACAGAGTGTGTTGTTGTATCTAATCATTCACAGCTATCCATATATTCATACATAGATACATACATTTACTTATAATATTGTAAAGCACTATACAAGGCACGGTATTCAATTTTCGTTATTGCCGATATAAATTATTTTTATAGACACCACTTTTAGTTTTTCTTTTTTCTTAACGGAGATCATTGTGGAGACTGCCTTATTGGACGACATAAGTTACATATGCACATACATGGTACGTATGTATGTGTAGTGTATATAATCCGATGTTCAAATTCACGTGTCTGTCACGTTTTTTTTATTAAGTTTGTTCGCAAGATATACACAACCACATCAATTGAATTATATATAAATATATATATAGTAGGCGGTAAAAATAAAAAAGCATTAATTCTGTGGAGTGAATAACGATTTTTTTCTCAATTTTAGTAAAAATATCAATCACAGTAGTTAAGACGAAAAAATTACTATTGAACAAAATTTTTTTGTTTTCTAAACTACATATATTTTTGACCTATTACTATTTCAACAATTCTTCTCAATTGAATAATTTCGATTGACACTTTTAATTTTATTTATTGTTTATTTATTAACATTTTTTCTTCATGCGACGCCGATCGCCGAAACAATTTGCTCGAGAGAATGTTGTAAAACAACTAAAAATGAACAGAGTCTTGGTACGACTTGGGGCGTACAATCTTAACGAGTGACTAAATTAGTATGTGTGGATGGAGCGCCGAGTGCATCAAGAATTTGATAAGAGATCAAAGAGAAACCATATATACAGAGTATCACAAAAGTAAAGAGACTGATTTAAGAGAAATTCAAAATCTGCAGATGATTCACGAGTGCAAAACAAAAACAAGTAAAGGCGGTAGAGTCGTATACCTTTATAGGCCCCGACACGATCGTGCATGTACTACCATTCAATAGTCATTTTGTATACGTGTGTTCATCATGCTCCATAGAAGCATATAAGTATATATATATATATCTAAATCGATTAGATATTTCGTTATGATTCGTAGATGACATGCACACACTTGTTTCACAAACACTATGATAAATGACTGATGGTAATGCATGATTTAATGCATAATCTTCATAGTCACTATAACAAAATACGCAAATATTATCACTTGCGCGAACGTTTCACCATAGTCGCAATGAATTTCTTTTCGAAAAAAAAACCATCCATTTAAATTCAGATTCTTATTAGAAAAATTTTTGGTTTTTTGTTCTATTGAACTAAAATTTAGAAACTATAAGTTTCTAATCAATGTCATTGAAATGCGTAAGTTTCAAACCCCTAGAGTTACTGGATCGTATAGCTCCCATACAAACCGAAACCCAAATTTAAGTTTTTATTAGAAAAACATTTTTGTTTTTTGTGTTGTCGAACTGAAATTTGAAAAGCTTACGTATCTAACCTATATTCAACAACCGTGTTGATGTTAAGACTCTAGGATTACTGGATCGTAAAGTTACCATAAAAATATTTCGTCTTAGTGGTGAAATGCTGTATGTGTACTGACTATCATAAACATAAATCAAATCATTAATCAAATATTTCTGAATGCTTATCACAGCGCGTAGGCAAAAATATTTCAAGGGGGCGCGTGAAGAGTACCTATCAACTTCGGCATAGGCGAAGTTAAACTTCTTTTTAGTTGTTTTTATAATCTTCGCGCAGTGAATAACATTATAAGTTTGTCATGAAGTTTGTAGTAGGCAAAGGAGACATCAGAGAGACATCATATACGAACTAGTCCCTCAGTTTTTGAGTTAGAGAGCTAAAATATTGGATGAACCTTTCCTCTTTACTACTGCGTACTTCCTGTGCAAACCACAATCTGGTACGGCACCCACCGTGTACAAGTCTGACTCGCATTTGTCCGATTTTTGATGTGAAACATTATTGGTTTTGGTAGGGTAAAATTTGAAATCGTCATAGGAAATTTTGGTTTACGCATTTCTTATCGATCAGAAATTAAGCAACGCGTGGCTTGGGTAGTGTTCAGATGAATTACTGATCACAAACAGTTGGCGGAAACTTGATGTTTAAATTTAAAATTTTGTTTTGTTTTTTAAGGTTTTATATTGTATTTTTATAAACGCTTTGTTACTACAACAAATAAGTGGCAATTCAGCAAAACTCATTTTAGGTTAATATAAAATTATTAAAGTTCAATAATAAAGACTAGGGGAACCCGCGGCCGATACAATCGACCGCATTCTGGAAAAAAAAAACATTTGTTTTTTAAGTGCTAATAACTTCTTCTCTAAACAATGTTCTTTGTCAAAGCTATACTATCACGTGATAAAAAATTGCAATCCATTGAACGATCGAACTCTATTGGCGGCAACATCACACACATCACATTGTCAATAACTAAACACAGGCTGTCTCAACAAAATTCCAACTTTTTGAAACGTTTGACCTTGGGATTTATTTACAGACATCGTAAAAGCTGGAATGACTGGAAATTGAGTTCTTGATTCAAAACTTCTCTTAAAACACTATCTACAATATTACGTTGTTCATCATTAGCGCTATTAATCATACATATCTTCAAAAACATTTTCTTCTTTAGTGCTATCACTGAAATCAGTATCAACACGGAAATAAATAGGGATTGGAAGACCAAGTTCTTGACATGAAGTATTATGAGTCTGAAGAGTATCATCGATTATAAGAAGAGTACGATTATAAGAAATTTATTTATTATTATGAGCAATAGCGTCAGAGGCATTCTGCTCAGGGGTAAGTTAAGAAGGAAAGGAGGAGATTAGAAGAGTGCAGGACCAGACTTGCCTTGAGCGGGAGTCGAACCCGCGACTCTTGAGATGTCAGCCAGCGTACTAACCTCTGGGCCAACGAGCCAGTCTCGATTATAAGAAATTACCTGACTGTAGTCTATAAGAAAATCTTCACTCATATCATATAGATGCAATCCCCCGCGCGTGGCATGCTTCCACAAAAGTTTGATATACAATCCCATTATAGAATCGTAAATCCTCAAGAGACTTGGCACCACGAACGTGTAATAGAAGTAACCGTAAATGAAAGAACTCGAAATCTTTAGGAGATACAGCAAACATTCAAGAAATAACTTTCTCTGTCCCACGTTGTCTAACATTCCACTTTTTTGCTTTACCATCCCACACGAAATGTTCTGGAAGTATTTTGCCTTCCAGGCAGGTGGCAACCAAGCCGAACAATTGTCTGAGACAAACATCCTCCAAACAGCCTCAGTGAAACTAATAAATCTACCATTTAAGAAATTTCGAATCTCATCTATCGCAATTTCATTCGGCCGAACATTCTCAACACCAAATTCTAAAGTCGCACAAACATACCCTTAATAAACATTCTTGTAAATGTATTTGATACTCTTAACAGTCGTGGAAACTTCAACATTCAAATGACATTTGAACTTAGCTAAAAGATACGGATTGTATGGGATCACAAATCTATTTTTAACACTGTGCCCACGAACATCAACAGAAACATGATCACGACGTCTATGTACTGGATAACCATGCAGACTGAATAGGAACACCACAGGGACCATGAAGTTATATAATTTTGGATGAGTATGAGGGTCAGGAATTTCAGCAGAAATAATTTTATCAATAATTTCAATACTATCAACTCTATCATCATTTTCCAAAGTCAACAAAATATTGGGAGTACAAATTAGTTCGGTCCGTTTTCAAAAGATGGCTCCACCTGCAAGTTGTGGCTGATTTTGGATGCGATTACCTATTCCATTGGAAAGGTTTGACATCTGTCAACAATAATTAGTGTGCATCAGCGTATGTTTCTGACAACAACACTGTTTTGTGCCTCTTCGAAAATGTCCGGACTTGTGTTAAATAAACAGCATTTGCGGGAAGTTTTGATTTCCTTTTTTAATGAGAAGAAAAGTGCAGCTGAAGCCCATCGAATGCTTGAGGAAGTTTATGGTGAATCTGCTCCGACCGATACGTCATGCAGAAAGTGATTTCGACGCTTCAAAAGTGGTGCTTTTAGTGTCGAAGACAAAGAGCGCCCTGGCCAACCCAAAAAGTTTGAAGATGAGGAATTGGAATCTTTACTGGATCAAGATCCGTGCCAAACGCAAACTGAACTCGCAGAATCGTTAACTCAGCAAGCAATTTCCATTCGGTTAAAACAATTGGGATTTATTCAAAAGCAAGGATATTGGGTGCCGTACGAGTTGAAGCCGAGAGATGTTGAAAGGCGAAAGGGGTCTTTTGAAGAAATCGAAAAATGGCTCAATGATTGGATCGAGGCCAGAGAGGACTCATTTTTTAGAGATGGTATTCGAAACTTACCAGTGAGATGGGAAAAAGTAATCGCTTCCGGCGGACAATACTTTGAAACATGTATTTTTTTACTTTTTTTTCAATAAAAAAAACACTTTGTTGAACACAAAAAGACGGACCGAATTAATTTGTACTCCCAATATGTGCTTGATGGTTTTTGAAATCCAAATGTGTAAATAATAGCATCAACTTTACCGAACTCACACTCGATGATTGCCCTCTGAAGCGAGCAGACGTGTGTTTCACAGCACCTGCTTCAGAGAACTAATTTCAAAAATCAAATTACAAAGTAAATTGGTTAGCATCATATCGAAAAACAACTAAAAAACAACTAAGCATAAAGTAGGAAAAGAAAATAACGTTACAATACTGTAGCGTCGAGCTGTCCTTTTGATTGGACGTTCACATAGCAGATAATAAATTTTTATTTTATTTGCTTCTTTTCAAATCTAAACAGTACCTATAATGACGTCGAGAAATGCGTATTTCTCGTTTGTCGCTAATGATACCAGGAACAAAAACAAAGGTTCCTTTTTAACCGCTCAGCCGGCCGTAGAAAGAGCACGATCTTGCTCTCCTGTTCTATTGGCTAGTACAGTAAGCACTAGTCACTCACTCCCATGGAGTGCCCAATGCCCTTCCCCTCAACCACCTGTTCATTCAAACCCAGAAGCTACTGTGTTTAACGCTACAACAACCACAACACAAAGCACAGCCGTTACTTCAACAGCTAGTGCAGTTTCAGGAACAACAACAGTGTTCTCAGCTACTGCTTCGATTGCGTCATCACATGAAGTTTCTGTAACAACAACAAACACTGAAACATTTAATATTAATAACCCAAAACAAGAACAAACAAAACAAGAACAAGCATGCAATAGAAAAAATTCTGCTATGCAAGCAAAAACAATAAAAAAGACAACTGTGTCACCAGCAGGTAGTCAAAATCTGCGCATGCAAAAAGGGACTCATGAAAATAAAGCGGCAGTGCAGACAGGTATTGACCGCTACATACAATTTCATAATAAACGCAAACTAAGCCCGCAAAAGAATAATAATGCTAAAAAAACCATTTTAGAAAGTAATACGTTCCAGCTACTTGCTGAAAAAGATGAACCTGTTAAAAAAGATGACAATAACGCAGCTAAATCTAAAACCGCGAAACCTCCCCCAATATATGTTCGCGAAGAAAGCTCAAATAGACTGGTAGATGCTATTCAAAAAATTGTTGGCAAGAATAACTTTCATATTGTCCCTATTACCAAGGGTAATATAAAAGAAACTAAGGTACAAATTTATACAGAAGCAAACTACAGATCTGTAACAAAGTACCTTAGAGAGTCTAAAAAAAACTACTATACATATCAACTTAAAAGTAGTAAAGGGCTGGTTGTTGTAATTAAGGGCATTGAACCCTCTGCGGATTGTAGCGACATTAAGACTGCACTGGAAGAAAAAGGGTTTGAAGTCAAATTTGATCAATACAATATTTTTAATAAAAATAAAGTTCCACAAAATTGAGTTGGCCGCAAAGTTGCAGCATTCGAAGAAAAACGAAGTGCATCACATTTACAACCTTAAATGTTTACTTCACCGTAGGGTAACTGTGGAGGAGCCTCACAAACGAGTATCTCCAGTGCAATGCACAAATTGTCAGGAATTTGGACATACGAAATCTTATTGCACCCTTCGTCCAGTATGCG
Organism: Amiota minor; assembly: GCA_037043295.1. NCBI lineage: Eukaryota > Metazoa > Arthropoda > Insecta > Diptera > Drosophilidae > Amiota > Amiota minor. The sequence goes on along the minus strand of JBAMAW010000183.1, from coordinate 290,018 downwards.
TAGCTTGTGGAGACTTGCATGAAACCGCAACCTGTAAACTAAGTCGCGATAATCCTGATCTTAAAAAATGCAGTAACTGTGGGGGCAATCATACAGCCAATTATAGAAGTTGTTCTGTATATAAGGAGTTGAAGAACAGGTTGCAGTCACAAAAAAATTCTGCCCATTTTAGCCGTGAGGCTAATCGTACAGAATCAGCGACGGTTATGTGTCCACCTTCTAATATTCCTTTAACTTCAAAGGTGTCGTATGCAGGTGCCCTGCGCTTAGGCGTTCAACAAGAAACTGCGAAAAAGATTGTGAAGCCTAAGGCTCCAATGTCTCAACATAATAAGCCAGTCTCACAAACTACCCCAACTCTAAATGCGTGTAATGAGCCAGTGTTGCAACCACTAAGTTCTAGTGAGTCTATGTTGGTGAATTTATTGCAGACCTTGAATCAATCAATATTAATGATGCAAAACTCTTTTCAAGAGATGATGAAAATCCAAATGAAAATTTTGGATAAGTTTAAATGGCTCATTTAAAAATAACTCACTGGAACGCAAATGGCGTTTCACAGCACAAACTAGAGCTGATGAAGTATCTAGAGGACAACAATGTAGATGTGTTGTTAGTCTGTGAGACTCATTTGACTAGCAAAAACAACTTCTTTATACCAGGCTATATAGTTTATACAACTAACCATCCAGATGGAAAGGCTCATGGTGGAACATGCATTATTATAAGAAAGCGTATTAAACACCAGACCCTAGAGTCGTACTCATCTAGTTATTTACAAGCTACTTCGGTCAGGTTGCAAATGCGTTATGGTAATCTGACGTTATCTGCTGTATATTGTCCTCCACGATTTGCTATATCTGCGGATGTTTTTAAAAATTTCTTTGATAGCCTTGGAGCACGATTTTTGGCGGCCGGTGACTATAATGCTAAACACACTTATTGGGGGTCACGTTTAGTAAATCCAAAAGTCCGGCAACTTTACAGCACTCTTGTAAATTGTCAAAACAAGCTAGACTTCGTTTCTCCGGGTAGGCCTACATACTGGTCGGCGGATCCAAGAAAAACTCCTGATATCATCGACTTCGGTATCACAAAAAATATACCAAGAAACCTCATATCAGCAGTTACTCACGTTGATATCGTTTTACTCGATTTTCGAATATTTGAGGAACGCCCTTATAGACTCATATCTAAGAAAACTAATTGGTTGCAATATAAAAAGTATATTAGTTCTCACATTGAAATTACACCTGCGATCAACTCTGAAAGCGATATTGACAAATCTGTTAATGAATTAAGTTCCGTATTGGTAGCTGCAGCTGAGGTATCAACGCCTGGGATTGTTGCTCACAAGTTCAATAGAAAATCGTTCTCAAATAGGGAAATTGAAGAACTGGTTGCTTCTAAACGACGATTGAGAAGAGAATGGCAACAGCACAGATCTCCTTCTGCAAAACAAAGGCTAAAAGATGCAACAAAAAAACTAGCCATAGCTCTTTTAAGCGACCAGCTCGAGACACAAAGGCGCTATATCTCTAACCTATCACCCACAAATACTAGATCTTCACTTTGGAAAGCGCAAAAATCGCTAAAAACTCCTATGGAGCTGGACTCACCTATTAGAGACAGAAACGGAATGTGGGCTCGGTCTGATGAAGAGAAGGCTAATGTATTTGCCAACCATCTTGAGCACGTGTTTCAACCTAATCTACCTACTAACAAATTTGTGCTTCCTCAACAGACAAACTCAATCACCTTAAAGACAAACTCAATCACCAGTTACAAGCAAATAGTTCAATCCCAGATCATCAATTTGGTTTTAGAGCAAAACATGGAACGAATTGAGCAAGTCAACAGAGTAACTTCGGAAATAAGAACTGCCTTTGAACTGCGAGAATATTGCTCAGCAGTATACTTTGATGTAGCACAAGCGTTTGATCGAGTATGGCATGAGGGTTTGATTTACAAAATAAATTGTTTACTACCCCAAAATATGCATAGAGTCCTGCAATCCTACATATCAAATCGAGTGTTTGTAGTAAGGCAGAAAAATTTCGTTTCAAATGAATTTAAGATAAAAGTAGGAGTTCCCCAAGGTAGTGTCTTGGGACCAACTCTATACATGTTATTCACTGCCGACATTCCAACAAGTAGTCAAATTGTTACTTCGACTTTCGCTGACGATACTGCCGTAATCAGTCGCTCCCGTTGCCCAGTTAAAGCTTTCGCAAGCTTGGATGCTCATCTTAAAAGTCTTCAGGAGTGGTTATCCAACTGGAGGATTAAAGTCAATGAGGGGAAATGTAAGCATATTACATTTACATTGAACCGACGGACTTGTTCTCCAGTAACATTAAATGGTGTTACAATTCCTCAAACCCAAGTGGTAACTTATCTTGGCGTTCACCTGGACAGACGGCTTACCTGGCGGAAGCATATAGAATCTAAGAAGATACATATGAAACTAAGGGCTCAAAGTCTTCACTGGCTAATCAATTCTAAATCTGGACTGAGACTTGAGTACAAGGTGATGCTGTATAACTCTGTTATTAAACCAATTTGGACTTATGGTTCTGAATTGTGGGGTACCGCGAGCGCGAGTAACATTGAAGTTATTCAAAGAACAATCCAAGATACTTAGAACAATCACGGGAGCGCCATGGTATATCAGGAATGAAGACATTCACAAGGACCTGGAAGTAACACCTGTCAAAGATGAATGTTCCAAGCGTAAAGCTATTTACATGGATAAATTAGTTCGGCATGTTAATCCCCTAGCCAGAGTCCTTGTCCATACAAGGAACTCATCTCGACTGATCCGTAATGATCGTGCTGCCCTTTTGATTAATTAGAGGCTCGTAGTGCCAAGTGAACCCCTTCCTCTTCATTGTAGGAGGGACACATGTGTATTAGTTTTATAAGATTTGTAACCTTATTGTTAGTCCTATGTATTATATAGGAGATTCAGTAAATACTAAACAAAAAAAAAACTTTACCGAATATCTGGTTTTTAACTACCGAGTAGATCAGTTCATTCAATTTGATTTTGAAAATGCGAACAACAATATCAGGTCGAAAGTAAGCCTTATTCCTATTTAAGCTTTCGGTAATTTCGGGCTAATTTGGATTACATGTCATAGTTAAGAATAAAGAAGGTTTTCCCTTTCGCTGTACAATACACATTGCATCTAAGTAATTCTGAAACATAATTCGTGGAGAACCTATGAATGTTGAAGTCAAAATTATTTTGTGATCAACTCTAGAATCATTACCATTTGGATTTTGATTTATAAATTCACTTAAGTTATTATAAGTGTATGAAATGTAATCGAGTTTTTTCAATTTGAACGTACATATCAACGATCCATTGGAAAAATAATTTTTGGGAAGAATGCAGACTAAAATCATTATGAATAGCAAGACGATTACATGTATACTGTAATATAGTAACTTTGTTTCTAGGAACATGAGTTTTAGTAGTAGGATGAATGTTATGTGACATATTTACATGCCAACCGGTATCACCATTAGGAAACAACAAAGGATATGTCAACGGATCTAATGAAGAGTCCAAAACAGAAACACTCAAAAGTTTTCACGATAATTTCGGAAAAAGAACCAAACCTCTCTCAAAAGGCGGTTCACCTTCATCGCTTCTAAAAAAAGCTGCAACATAGCATCGTTCTATCGACGAAGATCACACTTTTTATTCACCTTATTCATCATACAAACATTAGCAGTTGTATTTTCAGGATGGTGACAATATTCAGCCCTTGACCTAAAACAACGTACAAACACATTTACACGATCTAACTCATTAGCTAATCCATACATAATAAACACATTACATCCATTATTTGCCCTAGCTTTCAGTCTATGACATACAGCAGTTTTAACTTCGTAAAAATAAAGCTGTGCAGACGCCGGATCACTCCCATAACCTGAAGTAATTGAAGCAGATGGCTGGTAAAATCCGTCATGAATCTTAAAATGAATTCCATTCAATACTTTGTCATTTAATTTAAATTCAGAACTTATCATTCATAAAACGAACATCAACGAGGTGTGGTAATGCAACTTTTCCCTTATGACAACGCACAGTAAAAGCGCTAGTGTTACGTAAAGTAATTTCATATTAAAAATGTTGTGCTGAACAGAAATCACAACGTAATATTAAAGACCCACAGCTAAAAGACTCAAAATTACGGGGAATTAAATGCATGATCGTTTGAAGTACTTGCGCTGACTTTTCTAACTGATCTTATGTAATTTTTCTCACGTGTACGCTGAATTCTACCAGTTAAAGTAGATCGACACAGAATTCTCGGTAATTGTTAAGAATGCCCGATTATGTTAATTTATACCACACAAAAACACTGACTGAGCGGCGTCAAAGCCTATAAAATTGTATAGATAAATTGTTAGAAATATATTTAAAAATAAACGCAAGGAAATTATGCACAAAATTTAAATATGCAAAAACAAGCGGGAAATGTTAATAATGCCGATTTATATTGTAAGTAGTGCACAAAATCACTTTTTATTACCAATTTCGGCATATCCAAAAACAAATTGTATGCTTGAAAAAACGATGTCTCCGTCGCACATCTCTTGCACTCTAGACACAGCCGTTGATGTTGTGAGCGCAGTAGAATGGAAGAATAGAGAAGTTTGTGTGTCGCTCTCTTCTGTTCTATTGCTGTAGTCTCATCGGTTGTATAAAGCTAATATAACATTTTACTATTTTTATTATCTAATCATTGTACTATTCAGAAATATGTTCAAACAAAATATGTCAAAAAAAAAAAAAAAAAAAATTTTAAACTGTTCACATCTTGTGAAGAATGCCTTGGTATTTTTTTTTTTTTTTGTCAAAATCAGTGGTGTAAGCAGGAAAGTATTAACAAATTCAATGTTTGCGGTCTAATTATATCGATTATATTGGAGCTATTTAGGCAAAGATAATTAAAATGTCTGCTCAGTGTCGTGCTTAGAGAGTAGACCAGGCAAACCGAAGGCGTCGGGTTTGAGTCCTGTACTGGGATTATTTTTTTGTTTTTGTGTATAAAGAGAAACAAAATAAATAGTCTTAGCAATAGGGTTCCATTCGGTACTCATTGGGTCCGGAACCCTAATAATCAAAATGAATCAAAAAGGAAATTGAACCTTAATTTCTTCAATAAGTAAAAATAAAAATAATAATTAAAAATGTTATTCTGAATGGAGCTGCGCTCTGCAGGGGTGTTCCACGACAGGCCTTTTTTTTTAAGTTGGTTGGATTTTAAATACATATTTTTGCTAGAACGGCAAACATTCAAAAAGCAGCTGATTGAAATTTTATGTGAGGTAATGTTTTTTCTTCCGATTATATGTGGTAATGTCGCCACATATCTTATTTTTTGTAACAGATCGCATTGTGAGTCCATTTATATATCTTTACTAGCAGCCCGCCCCGGCTTAGCACGGGTGGTGTACCTATCTTCTGTCTATTTATTTTCTATCTGCATATCTATCTATCTACTTAAATATATCCAGAACTGATTTTAATATTTTTTTTTTAAACAACAAATGAATGGTAAGGATGCACGTTGCATGTTGTCTCTCGCCTAGTTAGCACAGCGTTGATTCACTTCAGCTCCAAAATTTCCAAGGAAATAAATTTGAAGAAATTTATATTCCCCATCAATTGGTAATAATGCTCCAGCGAAATGGTGAATTTGTCCTTGAATCTTTAATATAGAAATTCATTCATGTAGTTTTCATATTCGTGGTTATATGTTGGAACAAATGTGTATGATCTGTGTTACAGAAGAAAAAAAAAAAATACCTTAAAAGTTGGATTGAAACCCCGTTCCTCAATTATATTTGAACCAAACCGGTAGATGGCGATGGTCGAGATACTGTAGTTGCCTTGAGTACTTGCAAATAAATTAGGAATCCGTGGTATTCTTATGTAACGGGTATTTATTAAATTCAAACGTCCATATTATAAAATAATCTATACATATTATAAAACAAAGTCGCCTTTTTTCCTATATTCGCTTAAATCTTTAAAACTACGCAACGTATTTTGATGCGGTTTTTTTTAATAGATAGAGTGATTGAAGAGAAAGGTTTATATTAATTATAACATCCATTAAATAGTAGAGAAATACTGTTATTTTCACTATACATATACCTATATGCCTATCTCTAAAATTAATGTAGTTGGCATAGTGTTATAATTCATGGAAAAAGCATTTACTGTCACTACAATATTCCAGCTTCTCATTATTTACACAGCACAGTTTCTTCAAATATGATTTTAGATTTTTTTTATTTAAGTCTGATTATTACTACCTAGAAATGTGTTGCTTACAAGGAAAAGTCAAATTGGAAGAAATTCTCCATCCACCTGAACCACTTCACTCTCTTCTTACGGGTGATCATCTATATATATAAAAATGCACTCAAAAATAGTATGACCCCGCAAAACTCGAGAAAGGCTGGACCAATTTTGATGATTTTGTTTTTTTTTTTGGTTGTACTCATGGAGTTATAGTCAGGTTCTTTGCTACATTTGGATCCAGTAGGTAGCGCTGTTGTCCAGATATAGATGGTTTTATGTCATTTTTAAAATTTTTTTTATTTGGTGCAAAATATACTGTACCGATTTTTTTTAAAAGAACAAATGATTCTTAAAGTTGCTTATTTTATAATAGAATATTAAAATATATTGTAAATTATTAATTACACATTTTACAACAAAGCTTTTTATAAGAAACACCCAATTAACGCATATGGGGTGTAGCAACGCACGCCGGTTAACGCTAGTTGAATATAATTCTCCAGTTGGATAACCACTCCTGAAGGCTTTTAAGATGAGCATCGAAGCCTGCAGAAGCTTTAACTGGGCAACGGGAGCGACTGATTATGGCAGTGTCATCAGCAAAAGTCGATGTAACTATTTGACTACTTGTTGGAATGCCGGCAGTGAATAACATGTATAGAGTTGGTCCCTTGGGGAACTCCTGCTTTTATCTTACATTCATTTGTAATGAAATTTTTCTGTCTTACTATAAACACTCGGTTTGATATGTAGGATTGCAGGACTCTATGTATATTTTGGGGTAGCAAACATTTAATTTTGTGTCATACTCGATCAAACACTAGTGCATCAAGGAATTCTGCTGAACAATATTCTCGCAGTTCAAAGGCAGTTCTTATCTCCGAAGTAACTCTGTTGACTTGCTCAATCGTTCCATGTTTTGCTCGAAAAACAAATTGATGATCTGGGATTAAACTATTTGCTCGTAAATCGTGATTGAGTTTGGATTTAAGAACCTTCTCAAATAGCTTAGAAAGACATGGAAGCATACTTATAGGTCTGTATGAAGAAGGACATGTCCTATCCTTCCCGAGCTTTGGAACCATTATGATAACTGATTTCTTCCATTGCTTTGGAAAGTATCCAATTTGAAGGCTAGTATTGAAAAGACACGAGAGAAAAACTATTGCTGTGTTTGGAAGTTCAATTATCATTTTTGGCACGATTCTATCATAACCAGCAGTTTTCTTGGTTTTTGGTTGAGTCCTTGTAATAGATTCAATTTCACTTGAGCTTGTTTTTAATATATATATATATATACTGAATTTGTGATTGTCTTGTAAGGAAGTATAAATTTGTTTGTGGGTAGATTAGGTTGGAAGACGTGCTCCAGATGGTTGACAAATACATTAGCCTTCTCTTCATCAGACCGTTCCCAGCTTCCGGTTCTGTCTCTAATAGGTGAATCCAGTACCACATGAGTTTTTAGCGATTTTTATGCTTTCCAAAGTGAAAATCTAGTGTGTGTGTGGGTGAAAGGTTATAGATATAGTGCCTTTGTGCGTCAAGCTGGTCGCTTAAAAGTGCTTTTGCTATTTGCTTTGTTGTTTTGTTCAGCACTAGGATGAACGGGTGAGTGATCGGATGACAGTTCACACACATCACATCTACATTGTTGTCCTCTAGATACTTCATCAACTCTAGTTTGTGCTGTGAAACGCCATTTGCATTCCAGTGAGTTATTTTTATATGATTTGGATTTTTCATCATCTCGTGAAAAGAGTTTTGTGTCATTAAGATTGATTCATTCAGGGTCTGTAATAAATTCACCAACATACAATAGTTTCACTAGAACTTTTTGGTTGCAACACTGGTTCATTATGCGCATTTTGTGTAGGGTTAGGACAACCTCTATAATTGGCTGTATGATTGCCCGCACAGTAACTGCAATTTTTTAAGATCGGGATTATCGCGACTAAGTTTACAGGTTGCGGTTTCATGCAAGTCTCCACAAGCTACGCATACTGGACGAAGGGTGCAATAAGGATTTCGTATGTCCAAATTCCTGACAATTTGTGCATTGCACTGGAGATACTCGTTTGTGAGGCTCCTCCACAGTTACCCTACGGTGAAGTAAATATTTAAGGTTGTAAATGTGATGCACTTCGTTTTTCTTCGAATGCTGCAACTTTGCGGCCAACTCAATTTTGTGGAACTTTATTTTTATTAAAAATATTGTATTGATCAAATTTGACTTCAAACCCTTTTTCTTCCAGTGCACTCTTAATATCGCTACAATCAACAGAGGGTTCAATGCCCTTAATTACAACAACCAGGCCTTTACTACTTTTAAGTTGATAGGTATAATACTTTCTTTTAGTCTCTCTAAGGTACTTAGTTACGGAACTGTAGTTTGCTTCCGTATAAATTTGGACCTTAGTTTCTTTTATATTACCCTTGGTAATAGGGACAATATGAAAGTTATTCTTCCCAACTATTCTTTGGATAGCATCTACAAGCCTATTCGAGCTTTCTTCACGAACATATATTGGGGGAGGTTTCGCGGTTTTAGGTTTTGATGAGTTTTTGTCATCGTTTTTAACAGGTTCATCTTTTTCAGCAAGTAGCTGGAACCTATTACTTTCCAAAATCGTTTTTTTAACATTATTATTTTTTTTCGGGCTTAGTTTACGTTTATTGTGGAATTGTATGTAGCGGTCAATACCTGTCTGCACTGTCGCTTTATTTTCCAGAGTCCCGTTTTATATGCGTTGATTTTGACTACCTGCTGGTGACACAGTTGTCTCTTTTCTTGCTTTTGCTTGCATAGCAGAATTTTTCTATTGCATGCTTGTTCTTGTTTTGGGTTATTAATATCGCTATTAAATGTTTCCGTGTTTGTTGTTGTTACAGAAACTGCATGTGATGACTCAATCGAAGCAGTAGTTGAGAACACTGTTGTTGTTCCTGAAACTGCACTAGCTGTTGAAGTAACAGCTGTGCTTTGTATATGTTGCAGAATTACACACAGTTGCTTCTGGGTTTGAATAAAAAGGTGGTTGAGGCGAAGGGCACTGCACTACATGGAAGTGAGTTACTAGTGCTTACTGCATTAGAAGATAGAACAGGAGAGCAGGGTTGTGCTCTATCTTCGGGCGGCTATGCGGTTAGCAAGGAATCTTTGTTTATGTTCCTGGTATAATTTGCTACAAAAGAGAAGTATGCATTTCTCGCTGTCATTAGTGGGGCTGTTTGGCTTTGATAAAAAATAAAATTTATTAGCTGCGAGGTAAACGTCCGATCAGCAAGGCTGCTCGAAGACGAATATCAAGGCACACTACTGAAATCCAAAAAATATGGAACTGAAATGTTACGGGAATCAAAATGTGACGATGCTTTAGAGATGTAGTGGGGAGACGCACAAGACAAAGCAGCGTAGAGAATGAATATTTATGCATAAGTAAGAGAGAAATAAAAAATGCTTTTCCGATGTGTGTTTTTACAAAGAGCGTACGAACAAGTGGCCGAAGACCGAGCGAGCTTGTGTTGTCGATGGTTTGTTGGAGTTGTTGTTGCTGCTGTTTGGTTTCGTGTACAAGATAACAATAATATCCAAAGACTATGACTTTGCTTGCATCGTTGTTGTTGTTAATGTTTTTGTTTGGTTTTGTGCACAGTATAATAACAACAACCAAAGACTATGAGTTTGCTTGTGTCGTTACCGCTGTGTTGCTGTTCTTTTTGCTGTTTGCTTTTGTGCACAATACATCAACAACAATAACACACCTGCACGCAATTACAACTGTTGCGTTTTCGCTCTTCTTTTGACTCATATCTAAGCTCATGGAGAGAGCGAATTTCATTATCATAAATTGCTACCCCAAAATATGCATAGAGTTCTGCATTCCTACATATCAAATCGAGTGTTTGTAGTAAGGCAGAAAAACTTCGTTACAAATGAATGTAAGATAAAAGCAGGATATCTCCAAGTGTAGTGTCTTGGGACCAACTCTATACATGTTATTCACTGCCGACATTCCAACAAGTAGTCAAATAGTTACTTCGACTTTTGCTGATGACACTGCAGTAATCAGTCGCTCCCGTTGCCCAGTTAAAGCTTCCGCAAGCTTGGATGCTCAACTTAAAAGCCTCAGGAGTGGTTATCCAACTGGAGAATTAAATTCAATGAGGGGAAATGTAAGCACATTACATTTACATTGAACCGACGGACTTGTTCTCCACTATCGTTAAATGGTGTTACAATTCCTCAAACTCAAGTGGTAACTTATCTTGGCGTTCATTTGGACAGACGGCTGACCTGGCGGAAGCATATAGAAACTAAAAAGATGTATATGAAACTAAGAGCTCAAGGTCTTCACTGGCTTATCAATTCTAAATCTGGACTGAAACTTGAGTACAAGGTGATGCTGTATAATTCAGTTATTAAACCAATTTGGACTTATGGTTCTGAATTGTGGGGTACCGCGAGCGCGAGTAACATTGAAGTTATACAAAGAGCACAATCCATGATAATTACAACAATCACGGGAGCTCCATGGTATATCAGGAATAAAGACATTCACAAAGACCTGGAAGTAACACCTGTAAAAGAAGAATATTTCAAGCGTGAAGCTATTTACATCGATAAACTAGTTCGACATGTTGTCCATACAATGAACTCATCTTGACTGATTCGTAACGATCGTGCTGCCCTTTTGATTAATTAGAGGCTCGTAGTGCTAAGTGAACTCCTTCCTCTTCATTTTAGGAGGGACACATATGTATTAGTTTTTAAGAATTGTTGTCGTTTCGAATATTTCTTGCTATATTTATGGAATTACTGCTTCTTATGGCTTGTAAATCCAGCAATGAGTCAGTTGCAAAGTATTGCAATGGAAAACTCAAAAAGGGATTAGCGATGTCAGAGTTTTCCATTGCAAGTAAGATGCACTTTTAGCTCTTAAAAAATTATGAAGGTAGCATATTTTTAAATCGTCTTTATTTGTTTTCTCTGGGCTAAGGTTTATTGTAGTCGAGGCTCTAAATTTTCGACAATCCTTCTTGCACGTGAAAGCCGTTTATTGACGTATTCTTGCTCTGCCGTTAGTCCAACGTCACCATAAGGTTTCATCAGATTTTCTTTCAAAAGAAAGAAACAAACACGTTTTGCAATATCACGTCAAAGTTATGCAATTTTGTTGGTGAGGGCAAATTCAATTTTTTCTCTTCAAACATCATATTAAATTTTGTATTTGCCAATACAGCGCCATCTGACACTCTGCCATTTGCTCCAGCTTCAACCATCAGGAACCCACCCGTACTTTGCGTTGACCAACGCCATTAAAACAATATTATAAGACTTCTTATAGTTGAAGTCGTATGAGCCCGATCCAGGAGGGGAGAAGACGGATATGCTATAATTATTAATCAATGACAATTAACAAATCATAAGGTTCTACGTTGTGGGATTAGACATCAGCATTTGGTGTTTTTCCCATAGACAGTTATATGTAGCTCTTTCGCGCGTCACTTCAAGACAAAATCTGTTCGTAATGAGTAATGACAAGAAAGTTGTAAACATTATATACAAACACATATTGTAAACAAAATATTGTAAAAAACTGAATCAATAAAATTTCTTGCTTTCAACACCAAAGCGATATTTTTTAAATTGCACCCGTGCAAAGCAGGGTTGGTTGCTAGTAAATAAATATATTGAAAATGAATATATTTACTAAAATAAATATTATTATTTATATATTATTTCTTATAGGAATTTTCACCGCAGCCAAAGAGACCACAACGGTTAATGAAACTTCAGCGAAATGAACTTCTACTGAAAGCTGTGAATTCCTTGGAGAATTCAAAGGACGAAGTACAAATTCTAAGCGATTCATGGGGCTCCCTGTACAGGAAGCTGGATCCCCACCAACAGCTTTTTTCAAATAAAGGAATTAATGAAGTGCTATATCAGGGAGTCCTGGGCAAGTTGCATGAGGCTTCTCATAAAGCATTTGAGAAACAATCAAATATTGCAACTATGTGTCCTCAAACCACTACTTCGGAGACGAGTTCGCCACTTCCCATGTCCTTTCCTCGTTTTGTAAAATTCCTATCACGCTCGACCACATCATTTCCCAACAAAAGTGATGGAGAAATATATGTTTCGTCACCAATGCAGAATCCACAATTAAACATGGTGCAGCACCAGAAGAATACTTAAGCATATAAAACTGCTTTCGGACTCAAGTTACCAGAAGTAATAATAATTAGATTTATTGTTATGTTGATTAATTTGGCATTAATTTTATTTTTATTAAAATTTTATTTCATAAAAAGAAAAATTGCTTTATGAAGAAATTAATAAAAGAACTTTTACTTGCAAAAAAATCCTTCAAAACAGTAATTATACAATTCACAATTTTCAAAAATGATGTTGCTTATGGATGGCTGGGATATGTAAGTTTTAAATTTTAAGGAGGCAAAACTTTCTCTCGTTTCTAAAAATGTAAATTGGTGGATAATCTTTCGCGTGGCGAAATGGCTTCTCTCATAATAGTGTTCTGCTTTACAATAAAAGGGGCCACTTTTCCCAGCAACTCGTTATAAATATCCATTCGTAAATAGTTTTGATAGTCATCAGGAGCGGTTATTTGTAATTCCCTCAATATATTGGTGTGGAAGAATAATAATAATAATACAAATGTGTGAGTGTGCTTAACACTCACGAGCCTTTGATGTGAAACACGTTGAATATGTTCGGCATCATCTGAAGCAAAATTTATATTAAAGTCACCATTCAGAATCATATACAACTTGTCAAAGTCCTTTCTATGTTCAGCAGATCTAATGGGATTGTATTGAGCGAACTTTGGAATGCAGACATATACGCCGTTACACAGCCAAGTTTCACATAACACAAGAAAGCTACATTGTTGTGATACCGCATCTGTTACATCATTTTTGTGAGCCGTTAATCTTTCTCAGTGAAATACATACAAAGATAGATTTCGTGGTACTAATAGCATCCAAAATTGTAAATATCATGGCGAGTTTTTAGAGAATTATTTGCAAGCCTTGTAAATTCAGTTTGGAGGGGAAGCAAACTGCGTGATGAAATCTTTTATCATTGTTTTTCGTAACAATAAATAAGACTTGTGACTCTTGAAAGTGCGACGTAATCAATTTGTTGATCATGAGATTTTTTTAAACTCATAAACAACCTAGTGAATTAAAGGGAAGTGATTTTGCTTGGCGCTAATAGTACGATTATTATTCAAATTGTAGTACACCTATCCCCCGATTTACACGGTACTCGTTTTACACGTTTTCGCTCTTACACGGTTTTCCAAATAATTTTTTTTTTTTGTTTTTATCGCACTCTACTAAATGCTACTGTGTTTGAACACGTGCGTGTTATGTCCAAGTTCCATAACCTCACTTCGAACAACTATTCTTTTCTGTAGCAATGCTTCAGGAGATTATATTATGAAACCATTAGTGATTAACAAATCAAAAATGCCCCGTGCCTTTAAAGGAGTAATCATCAATAATCTTCCCGTTTATTGGAGGGCTAATAAGAAAGCGTGGGTTACTGCTGCAATGTTTACTGAATGGTTTCATGAATGTTTTATCCCAGATGCCAAAAAATATTTAGGTTCAAAGGGATTGCCTTTTAAAGTGCTTTTGTTAATTGACAATGCACCGGGTCACCCACAAGATCTAGAATATGAGAACGTAAAAAGTAAAATTTTTACCAAAAAATACAACTTCATTATTACAACCATTGGACCAAGGCATAATTTCTACTTTTAAAGCTTTGTACATAAAACGAGCCTTTACATATATTTTGGAACAAATGGAGAAAAATGAATCTTTAACAGTTATTAGTGCTTGGAAAAATTTTACAATATTAGACTGTGTGAAGCATATCGCCTTATCATACACTGCGATTAAGCAAACAACGCTCAATAGCTGTTGGAAAAAATTGTGGCCAAATGTAGTCAAAAATGAACATTCCGTTTCAACGTTAAATGATGAATATTCGCAGATAGTACAGATGGCGCATTCATTGGGCGGAGAAGGTTTTGATGATTTTACTGATGATGATATCGCAGAGTTAATGGCTGATAAAGAACTAAGTGAGGATGATTTAGTTAACTTAGTTTGCGAAAGTGAGTCTGACAAATCTGATGAAGAGGAATTAGTACCAGTAACATTCACTGCTAAAGTCATCTGCGAAGGACTCGCATTGGGAAGAAAGCTGGGTAATCATTTTATAGAAAATGACACAAACGTAGAAAGGGCTTTACGATTCCAACGTGACATAAATCGCTGCTTGGCTCAATATGAAGAAGTTTACAAAGATCTTACAAAAAACTCGAAGCAATTGTTAATAACCGATTTTATTACCACCTCTCAGAATGTAAGTATTTCTGCTTCAAACATCGAATCGGCACAAATAACTTCGAGTGATGAAAATGAATTCCAACCGGCGATTCCGAAAAAAAGAATGAGAGTAATTTCCGATAGTGATGAAGGATAATAAAACACCTTTGGTTTTATTTTTTGTTCTTCTGTTACATGCATTGTAATTAAATAAAAAAACAGTGTTTCCGTAATATTTTACATATTTTAACCATTTAATGCATTCTATTTTTATTTCTGTGTGCACCTAAAAATACTGAAAAAAATCACAACTGTTAAATAGCAAAATTATGCATTTTCTGCAAGCTTTTCGATTTACACGGTTTTGACTTGAAAATTTTTACTTTTCGATTTACACGTTTTTCCCAGGAACGTATCTACCGTGTAAATCGGGGGATAGGTGTATTTCTTCGGGCAATAGGAACTAAATCCTTGACAATGTCATGTCTCTAAACATATTCCTTAATTTAAGTCCCAGTCTACAACTAAGAGGAAATCGTTATCAGAGGCGTTTTACGTCATTAACAAATTCAGGTGTAATGTCATGCGCATATTTAATTAATTCCAAAAACCTTATAGCTCCGTTTGTTAAGCCATCGGACACATCTATATTCGTCGTTATCATATTAAGGGCGTCCAATAACGAGCATAACCTGTATCTAAGATGACTCATTCATGTCGCTCGCAAGTCAACGAGTTTCAATCACATTTTATTTCATATTGTATCGTATTGATTCTTCTCTCTCTCTCTCCCCCGCACATTATCATTATTTTGCTTTGACTATTTCATTCTTCTCTCTTCCTCCCCTTGCACTTTTTCGATTTATTATTAAACTTTAATAATTTTATATTGGCCCAATTTGAGTTTTGTTGTGCTGTGTTTGTAGCAGGAAAGTGCATACTTAAAGTATTTCACTCTCATTTTATTTAATTCAATTTCCGGTTTATTAATTTTTATTTATTTATTATTACATATTAAATTTAATAAGTTTATAGTAACCTAAAATGGTTTTTTTTTGTATTGCCACTTATTTGTTGTAGTTACAAAGCGTTTATAAAAATATTAAAATTACAAAACCAAAACAAAATTTTTAATTTAAATTTAATTTTGGACAATTCTTTTGAGAATAGGATATTTTCCAAAAAATGAACGCTATTTTCAACTACATTAAAATTGCAGATTGTGCAATTCTTATTTCTGTGCCCATTCAAGTAAAACCTGTCACTTCTTGCTTTAAAAATCCACATAATTGTATGTGTATATAAACTGCTATTTAAATAATTTCTCCCAGTAGATAGGATCAGATTTTTATATTTTTATACGTTCATATTGACTTCCTCTGTTCCACACTTTTCCCCTATTAAGATTTTTCTCGTTTTCTATTACTAACCCAATAGTATTTATCCATGAGTTTCTATTGAGCATCATCAATTGCATTCTATCGTTTACATTACCAAAAATAATACCTCAGATTTCCCCATACTTGTGCAGCATAACTTTGTACGGTCCTAGCGACCGCTAAAAATAGCTGTCAATTTGCTGTTAGCCTTATTTCGCTTTAGGACAAAAACGTTCTCCAAGTTGCATTTATGCTATTTTTGGCCAGACTATTTCTATTTTATAAGTGCGATAAGATAATTGTATTCCGACCTGATCTCAATATTCTCGCTCCCAAACTTCCACATCTTATTCTTTGCCAATCTACCCCAGCGCCCAAATATCATTTTTGCTGAGTTCGCTAGGTTTACTTCCATGTTCCAGGTTTTTTTTTTATATTGATGGTATTTATTGAATCTCCTATAAGGTTTCAACTCTTAAAAACTAATACACGTGTGTCCTTCCCATAATGAAGAGGTAGTGGTTCACTTAGCAATACGAGCCTCTAAGTAAGCAAAAGGGCAGAAAGATCGTTACGAATCAGTCGAGATGAGTTCCTTGTATGGAAAAGCTAGCTAGAGGATAAACATGTCGAACTAGTTTGTCCATGTAAATAGCTTCATGCTTGGAACATTCTTCTTGTACAGGTGTTACTTCCAGGTCTTTGTGAATGTCTTCATTCCTGATATACCATGGAGCTCCCGTGATTGTTCTAAGTATCTTGGATTGTGCTCTTTGTATAACTTCAATGTTACTCGCGCTCGCGGTACCCCACAATTCAGAACCATAAGTCCAAATTGGTTAAATAACAGTGTTACACAGCATCACCTTGTACTCAAGTCTCAGTCCAGATTTAGAATTGATAAGTCAGTGAAGACTTTGAGCCTTTAGTTTCATATGTATCTTTTTAGCTTCTATATGCTTCCGCCAGGTGAGCCGTCTGTCCAGATGAACGCCAAGATAAGTTACCACTTCAGTTTGAGGAATTGTAACTCCATTTAACGTTACTGGAGAACAAGTCCGTCGGTTCAATACAAATGTAATGTGCTTACATTTCCCCTCATTGAATTTAATTCTCCAGTTGGATAACCACTCCTGAGGCTTTTAAGATGAGCATCCAAGCCTGCAGAAGCTTTAACTAGGCAACGGGAGCGACTGATTACTGCAGTGTCATCAGCAAAAGTCGAAGTAACTATTTGACTACTTGTTGGAATGTCGGCAGTGAATAACATGTATAGAGTTGGTCCCAAGACACTACCTTGGAGATATCCTGCTTTTATCTTAAATTCATTTGTAACGAAATTTTTCTGCCCTACTACAAACACTCGGTTTGATATGTAGGATTGCAGGACTCTATGTATATTTTGGGGTACGAAACATTTAAATTTGTGACATACTCGATCAAACACTAGTGCATCAAGGAATTCTGCTGAATAGCTTAGAAAGACATGGAAGCATACTTATAGGTCTGTATGAAGAAGGACATGTCCTATCCTTCCCGAGCTTTGGAACCGTTATGATAACTGATTTCTTGCATTGCTTTGGAAAGTATCCAATTCGAAAGCTAGTATTGAAAAAACCAGAGAGAAATACTATTGCTGTATTTGGAAGTTCAATTATCATTTTTGGCACGATTCTATCATATCCAGCAGTTTTCTTGGTTTTCGGTTGAGTCCTTATAATAGATTCAATTTCACTTGAGCTTGTTTTTAATGGAGACATATTTACTGAATTTGTGATTGTCCGCTCAGGAAGCACAAATTTGTTTGTGGGTAGATTAGATTGGAAGACGTGCTCTAGATGGTTGACAAATACATTAGCCTTCTCTTCATCAGACCGTGCCCAACTTCCGATTCTGTCTCTAGTAGGTGAATCAAGTCTCACAGGAGTTTTTAGCGATTTTTTGTGCTTTCCAAAGTGAAAATCTAGTGCTTGTTGATGATAGGTTAAAGATATAGCGCTTTTTACCTCGAGCTGGTCGCTTAAAAGGACTTTAGCTAGTTTTTTTGTTGCATTTTTTAGGTTTGTTTAGCAGTATGAGATCTGCGCTGTTGCCATTCTCTTCTCAATCGTCGTTTAGAAGAAACCAGTTCTTCAATTTTCCTATTTGATAACGACTTTCTGCTGAACTTGTGAGCAACAATCGCAGGCGTTGATACCTCAGCTGCAGCTACCAATACGGCACTTAACTCATTAACAGATTTGTCAATATCGCTTTCAGAGTTGATCGCAGGTGCAATTTCTATGTGAGAACTAATATACTTTTTATATTGCAACCAATTAATTTTATTAGATTTAAGTCTATGAGGGCGATACACAAATATTGGAAAATCGAGTAAAACGATGTCAACGGGGGAGTGATCGGAAGAGAGTTCATCATGAGTAACTGCTGATATGAGGTTTCTTGGTATAAATTTTGTGATACCAAAGTCGATGATGTCGGGAGTTTTTCTAAGATCCGCCGGCCAATATGTAGGCCTACCCGGAGAAACGAAGTCTAGCTTGTTTTCACAATTTACAAGAGTGCTGTAAAGTTGCCGACCTTTTAGATTTTCTAAACGAGACCCCCAATAAGTGTGTTTAGCATTGTAGTCACCGGCCGCCAAAAATCGTGCTCCAAGGCTATCAAGGAAATTTTTAAAAACATCCGCAGATATAGAAAATCGTGGAGGACAATATACAGCAGACAACGTCAGATTACCATAACGCATTTGCAACCTGACCCCGTATGCGGTTCGCATACCCGGACACATGTCCAGGTATTTTACTGAACCACAACGGGGATGCTGCATTCGCGTCAATATCAACGATGATGGGGTCGCTACTCGCCAGTAGTAGCACCTCATCCATGTATGAAATGTGCGGCTCCAGACTCCCACTGTACTTGAAATACATACAACAAAAATCCTAACGGAAGGTCCACAAACACTCACACAGACACCACAGTCAGTCGAATTCACCAAAGTGCATTCAAGACTGACATCATTCACCACCACAGCAGAATTTGCTCCACTATCAGGAAATACCCGCATTACTGCAGGTTGCGTAAGGTTCCTGAAGCAGGGCAAATCGACAGCCACTTTCACAAATTGTCTGACCTAACTTACACATTGCAGCATACGCCCTGACAGTTCATCTGAAGGATCTTAATTATCTTAGTGTCTAGCCCACGCCATGGCAACAATGGCACTGTACACTGGACAAGCCGGAGACATCATCAGATATCCCGATGGATTACCTTTAAATGCACAGTTGCGACAATTAAGCGCATTGCAACATTGCGCCACCCGATTACCCGTTTGTCCACAACGACTACAGACATCATCCTTGGTCTTGCATTCTGCTACCTTATGGTCAAAAACCAAGGCAACGGAAGCTTCCCAAGATCGGTTCGTAGCTACGAACCCTAAATGAGAACCACTTGATGTAGCAGCGCTCAGCTTCTAGAAAGGTCTGCATGGCAACAGCAGAACCTTCCAGAATCATATTCACCGCCACATCAGTGGTCACCACCCAGGGCTTCTCACACAGGTGAACACTCTTCTTGAGCTCCCCCTCACTCATCTTCTCCTTCAGGTTCATCTCATACAACTCCCTCATGAACTCATCAGATCCAATCTGGGAGTGTGCCCAGTGAACTACCACCCTAGGGCCTAACCTCTCATTTACACTTACTTCCAAACCTAACTCACCGAACTTGTTTTTTTCCCTCATTTTGTTTAGCTCCACCACAGAAGGAGTGCGAATGATCGGACCACCATCCCGCAGTGGCTTCACCTTGGAAGATTTGGCAGAAGTTTTGCTTCTGACAACCAAGGACTAGGGCTCAACTGGCTTCACCACAGGGGCAGATGAAGTCGCCAGGGTCGCTCAGGGGTGGGACGCCTTGGACGCTTTTAGCGCTCATTTTCTGCGATTAGTGTTATCAACAGAAATTCGTACTGGTTGGCGAGCTCCAGTATACATCGGGTCACGGAGGATGATACACCATTAAACTCTGTCTTCCTTAACTGCTGCTGCCTCACACTTACCTTCCGCGAAGCCGTCGATATCACCGACGAAGCCTCATCAGATGACGTCACCCGATGTCATCGTCGTCCTCCTCTTCTTAGGCGGCATTACACACGCATGCGAGTGAGAAATAAATCTAAATTTAAAAATTTAAAAGTCACAAAAAAGGAATCCAATTTGGTTTCCACCCACTTAATAGTAATTAGCACATCCTACAGGCTTATTTCTGTCGAAGAAAAAGTACCTCCGGTCCGTTTTCCTGACGGTGTGCTTATATCTTGGCTTTGTTTTGTTGGTGTGCGGTTGATGTGGTTGTGCGAGAATTTGTTCTTTTTTTGTGATGTATTATCATTATCCTTCCTTCACCTCTATAGCTGGATCTTCCTGTTCGACCAATCACACAGAAAGAAGTCTTTGACTAAATCAAATCAGTGAAAATGAAGAAAGCGCCTGACAGAATTGACGGAAGTGTCTTAAAATCTCTCTCGAAAAAAGCCGTACTCTACCTGGTCCTAATTAACAACGCAATTTCTCGCTTCAGCCACTTCCCCTCCCAATGGAAGCTTGCCCTGATTGCAACCTATTCATCTCGTAGAGTCACACATGGCTATGAGCTTACTTTCTACCTTCTCAAAATTTTTTTGTAAGAATATTTTTATATACATTACTGGAAATACGTTCTGTCCAAGAACCAAAGCACCAATTTTGATTCCGGACAAGACATGAAACAGGTTCACAGAGTTGTTCAATGGATATTAGAAAAAAAAAAAAAAACAATTTTGCTGTGCTGCTTTTCTCGACATTCAATAAGCCTTCGACAGGGACTGGCATGAAGGACTTCTGTACAAATTGAAACAAACCGTTCCTGCTCCTCATTTCTCAGTTCTGAAGAGTTATCTTGAAAACAGATCCTTCTTGGTGGCGGTTAAAGATGAGAAATCTACCACTAGGTCTATCATGGCAGGAGTCCTTGCACCTGTTCTGTTTACATTATTCGCTTGTGGCATACTCCCACCTAGATCGGATCAAATGTTAGTGGCTATAAACGCGGATGATACAGCCGTATTAGCCTCTTCAAACTGCCCGCTGGAAGCTTGTCAACTTCTGCTATACTACCTAGATGATGTTGACATTTGGTCGAAGCGTATTATCTACCACAAAAAAATCAACATTTCTACCTAGGCATGCATTTAGGTAGCAAACTGACTTCGTCTTAACTTGTTAGAAGAATCCAGTCTAAGTGCACTATAAAAAATAAGAAACTTAATTGGCTTCTTAAAGAAAAAAGTAAACTGCGGGTTAGCAACAGGTCCATTACCACTCCTATATGGTCATATGGTATCCAACTATGGGGCACTGCAGCAACATCACATGTAAAGAAAATTCAGGTTTTCCGATACAAAACCCTACGTCTAATAGTTATTTATTTTATTTTATTTTTTTTTTTTTTGTATAATAGGAAACTTAATTCTAAAATACAATATTAAAACTGAAGCAACTAAAGCCTTGAGCTAGATGAGATCTTAATTTTTATTTATTTATTTTATTTTTTTTTTTTTTTGTTACTTATAATATTTTCTTATTTAGACTAACTTATTTACATTTAATTTATTTATTAGTAATAGGACATCTTTTATGCTATTTTGACTGGCTTCTGTAAATAGATGGCGTAGTGGAGTTATGTGAAGGGATTGGACTCGATTGCAATTGTCAGTGACATGGCGCACACTCAGTGTACCTGACTTGCAAAAATTGCAAATTGGCACTGGTGTCTTGTTGAGAAGATGTTGATGTGAAAACTTTATGTGTCCCAGTCTGAATCTGGTATACAACACGCATAGTTTCCAGTTGATAGTTGGTGGGATGTTGATCTTGACTTGTCGGATTTACTTGCTTATAAAAGTGGGAGTATTCGTTCCATATTGCATTCAATTTCTCCGCTGTTGTGTTATTTACCAGATTTTTGATGTCATCTTTATTGGACGTGTAGTGGAGTAGAAGTGGAGCTCGTGTTGCCAATTTCGCCGCAGCGTCAGCCTGTTCGTTACCTGTTGTTCCTACGTCCACATCAACCAAATTTTGTTGTCATGATTTATAATTCAGTCCCTTATAATGCTGACTGTTGATTCGATGTTGTTGATATTTTTGACAGCTAATAGAGTTGTTATTATAAATTTGTACTTCTTAGTTATTGATGCAAATTCCATGGCAGTAAGAATGGCTGCTGCCTCTGCGATGAAGATTGATGTGTAGTTTGGTAATATGGCTGATTTAATAGCGTGGTTTTCTTCAGAGATAACGCTGAAAGCTGTTATATGGTCTGACTTTGAGCCGTCCGTAAAGATACGCTTAGGGCTTCAAAGCGATTAGTCACTTGGGTTTTGGGCCAAGGTGGCATACTTTTTTACACTTTTTTTGTTTTTCAGCTGTATGCTTGTGAAATTTACACCGCGTTTGCTGACATACAAAAAAATATGCGAAAACCATGATAAAGATCAATAAGCACAACCGAGCGAATTGAGAGTTAACTGGTGCCCCTTGGTTCATCCGGAATAAATCTTTTCATAAAGACCTAAACGTACACTATGTCGGCGATCAAATAAATCACCATATATTGCACTCAGGTGCTATCACACGCTAGCGTGATAAATGATTTAAGTTCTGAACATATACCTGTTAAAGTTCTTTTATATAAACGAACCCAGCTTTAACCTACACTTAGTACCAGTAATCTCCATTACAGACAGGTAGATAATTGATCTCCGAATTCAATAGTGTGCTACTGTATGTTAAGGTTCTAAGTATTCCAAAAATTTAATTCAGGCCTAGACCTATGCTCTTAAATATTAAATCCTTGATAACAACGTACCACCGCCGCCGTAACCGGCAACATCGCAGAGATATCGCCGATCTAGTTCTAGTTAAATGGCTAAACCAACAAACGACATCTCCAAATTTCGCAATAGACCTTGGAGTGATTTTCTCTCTTCTCTCGACAAAAGAATCATCTCCTTTTGGAAGATAACAAAAGTAATAAAGAAGAAAACCACAAATATTCCCACTCAAACCATTAGAACAGTGGACCACTTTACTGTAGAGCAAAATTGTAAGGCTCTCGCTCAAGCATTTCAAGTAAACAACAATAGCACCAATGGACTGAGTGACCCAACTACGCAGGCAGAAGCCAGAGTTTGCGTAAGTGCTCTTAATTCTATACCCATTAGCCCTGAAAATTCCTATCTTATTAAGACCGGGGCAATGAAGTACCAGTGTTTTACGTGCTCGCCTGTCTGTGAAGACTTAAGAACACGGTGCCAAGCACATGGATTGATAAACGTCAATCAACGTCCCTTTGGATATATATCCGCAGGTCCCAAATTTAAGTCATATTTATTTTGGTAAATATGACTCTCTCCTTGGTGGGGAGCGAGGCCCATCTTAAACCTCTGCTGCTCTCTGGGTCACAGCACTCGGTTGCATATCGCAACTCCACGTCGAGTTATTACTCTACCCGCATTTGGGTATTAAACCACAGCCACCACGATACTCCCACAAGGGGGCCGTACCCGCTGGCCAGGACGGAAACAAGTTCCGTGGGCTCCTGACTATCCGTGGTACCAGAAAATACCCTCTGGTCAGATTTCGTACCCGAGGTACTACCAAATTCGAACTCCAAAAAGTTCATGGGTTGGTGGCCCACATTTGAACATAGCTCTCTGGAATAGCATGCAGGTTGGTAGCCCACAGATGGCACAGTATAAGGCTATACTCATGGGTACAGCTTCCTCACTGTTGGGAGCGAGGTCTATTCCTACCTCTTCCGCCAATTTGGCAGCATTTATTTGATAAAAATCAGGCGAGCATATGTCCCCACTGTCACAAGGACTTTAGGCGAAAGGGTAGTAGGCTGGACCGCTACAAGCCAGACGCCCGTGGTACCAGAAAATATCTCTGGTCAGGCAGCGTAACCAAGTTACTACCAGTAGAGCTCCATGAAGCTCAGGGACTGGTTACCCCGGGGGGAATACTAACCAACAACATTCACACACACACATATCGGACAGTCTCAGGCTAAAATCGGACGACGTCTCAAAAATACTGCACGTGCAAATCCATTTAATCTCCTAACTCTATCCCTATTGGAGAGCACCTCACTAAAATCAAAACCCCCATTAACACCCAAAATACCAAACTCATTCAAATCCCTTAATTCGTCATACAGAGAACATTCACAGAGAACATGTTGCCATGTCTCGTCCGTCGAGCCACAAGGGCATTCCGCACTGTCATTTAGGCCCCTTGCATGCAAAATAGCATTAAGGGAACCATGACCAGTCAACAGGAAACCGAGCCAAAGGTTAAAACCAAAGTCTGGTCGACTGCCAACAAATGTGACATCCTGAATGAACCTGTATGTCACCCGCCCACACACAGAACTGTCCCATCTGATTTGCCAGTCAGACAGGACACACTCATTCAACATTCTCTTACACACATTTCGCCCTAAGCTCTCCATTAAAAACAGGGCAGTCTCACAAAAAAAAAAAAAAAAAAACAAAAACAAAAAAAAATTATTTGAAAGATTAAGTGCAAAAAGTGTCCTGGCCTTGACGAGATAGAAAACATATTCTTAAAAGCCATCCTACGTAGTTATTTATTTGCTTGTCTCAGTTTTGGTTATTTTCCTCGTATCGGAAAAACATCTAAAGTGGTGCAAATATAATAAAATATCACCAGAAACCTGTTGAGACTCCATCCTCTTATCGGCCAATAAATGAACTGTTCTCTGTGAGTAAAATCTTAGAAAAGGTCATCAAAGACAAGCTCACCAGGTTTGTAAGTGATGGCGAAATTCTCCCAAGTCAACAGTTCGGATTTTGCAAGGAACATAACGCCGTACATCCGCTCGTCCGCATCAAGAAGATCGTTAAACAAAACGCGGAATGTACGAACTTTATAGGCATGATCGTCCTGGAAATCAAAGCTGCATTCGACTCTGTGTCGCACAATGGGCTCATCCTCAAAATGACACTATTAAATTCCCCGCCAGAACTGAAATATATTGTGCTGAAGGTTTTAAGCGGCCGTTCTTTTGCAGATCATATTGGCCTTGTTCATTTTGCACCCAAAAATCTGCATGCAGGCTACCCTCAGGGGTCCTGCCTGTCCCTTTACTTTATGACATTTATACCTCTGACTTCCCATCTTTTGATGGTGTCACTGCCTCCATTTTCGCTGATGATACATCGTATTACATTAACGGGGACATTTGTAAGATGTACCGTTGTGTTCGAATAGCAGCTCCTGACAATTATTTGCAGTACATTTTGTGGCGAACTTCACCACATGAAAGGATTCAGATTTTCAAATTGGATACTGTGACATATGGCACAAAATCTGTATCATTTCTTGCGGTCCGCACTATGCAACAGTTGGCCATGGTGTTGTGTGTCCCATTGGTTCAGAAATCTTGCGCCTTGATTTCTATGGTAACGACCTAGTCACTGAAGGCAATTCAACGAAAGAGGTCAAAGAAATTATGCGGCAAACTGCTGGATTACTAGCCCGATATTAATTCGAACTTAGGAAGTGGTGTTCCAGTGATCCAGCCGTGTTGGAAAGTGTTCCTAACGCAGACAAAGAGACATTTCTTAAATTTTACGACGGCACTGATATCACAAAAAGCCTTGGCCTTGTGTGTGATCCTGCCTCGGACAATTTTCTTTTTTCGTTTACGCCCACGAACTCATCCTTGCAAGAGATGAGTGCTGTCCACCATCGCCAGATTTTATGAGCCCCTTGGTTAGGTTGGCTCAGTCATAGCGAAGTCCAAATTTTTTTCGCAAATGCTTTGGAAGGAGAAGTTGGATTGGGATGAGAGTTTGACAGAATCTCTCAGTACATCGTGGCATAATTTCACTACAGACTTTGAGAAAACGTAACAATTAAAATTTCCTCGATTAGCACTCGTACCTGATGCCGATGTTGAACTTCATGGTTTCTGTGATGCCAGTGTAAACGCTTTTGGGGCTTGCATTTATATTGTTTCCAATCCAAAAGTTGCCAGATCAACGTACAAAGGTTTCGTTTGCGGCTTGCGCATAACGTGATGTTACGCAGAAATGTAAATATGCCAATTCGTCTATGAAGTTGCAACATGTGTTTGGATATGTCTACAAGTTCTTGCATTGTCTTCGAATATCCGGTCTTACTGCCCAATGTGTTTATCACGGGACTCAAATTTTGTTACGTTTAATTCAGAGGACGAATTTTTGGGATGACTACGGTGCTCTGCAATCTGGAAAAGATGTCAGGACAGTTAGTTGTATTGCCTCGCATTCGCCATTTATCGACAACTTTGGACTGATTCGGGTTGGAGGGCGCCTTCGTAACACTGCTCTGGATTTTAATGCTCAGCATCCAATCATTTTACCAAGACGTCATAATATTACACGTGCCATCATTACTTATTATCTATTCGATTGCAATATTGGCTTGTTGTCGGTCGGAAAACTGTTTCAAGTGTTCTCAACAAATGCATCTTATGTTTTCGAGCCAAGCCACGAGTAATGGAGCATATCATGGCGGATCTTCCTGAGGATCGCACAAATTCGTCGCATTCATTTATGGTCACAGGCGTGGATTTTTCTGGACCATTCTATTATAAAAGCGATTCTACATTAGCATTTTTGTTTGTTTTGCTTCGAAAGCGGTGCATATGGAGCTCGTGAAGGATTTGACAACTGGAGCCTTTATATTGACGCGATGTAGGCCATCACGAATTTGGTCTGACAATGATACTAACTTCGTTGGTGCAAGAAATGAATTGGCAGATTTAAAAAGTTTGTTCGAAAGTTGCGAGCATCAGCAAGCGGTGCAAGAACTTTGTCTAGCAGATTGTATCGATTGGAGTTTCATCCCTCCTCGCTATCCGCATTTTGGTGGTCTCTGTGGAAGCATCACTTTTATCGAGTTGTTGGCCCTTCGTTGCTTAATTTCGATGAGCTACGTACAATCGTTTGCCATATCGCTGCCGTAATTAATTCTCGTCCGTTATTCCGCTTTCGGATTCCTGCTGATCTTGATGTCTTGACGCCAGCACACTTTCTTGGCACGGGTCCTTTATCATCATATGTTGAGCCTGATTTATTTAAACTCAATTTCAATCGTTTGGACCGATGGTAGCGTGTGACTTATTATCAGCAGTTATTTTGGTCACGTTGGCGTGAGGAATATCTCACATTGCTTCAGTAGCGTTCCAGTGGCGCATGTCTCAAACAGTGCTGTTTAGTAGTGTAGTGTAGTTTGGAGTCGAAAGTTATCCCAAGTATTTTTAAGTGTTCGACAACTTTAATGCATTTGTTGTTGAAGTAAATATTATAATAGTTACATCTGTGTTTCCAGGATATGTGCATAAGTTGACATTTATCGATGGATAAAGCTGCTCCCGAGTAGGCTCCCCACGATTCCAAATCATTTAAAATATTAGAAAATTGATTCTTGACAGCATCAATGTTTTCAATTTTAGTGAAGATGATGATCATACACGTAGATAGAAACATCATTATTTTTATAACTGGAGAAGATAGAGTTTATCTGCGAATAAAAACACTGAATGTGGAGAGCCTTGAGGAATGTCATTGAACAGTTTGGGAGTGTTATAGAAGTTGTTTATGACTCTAACCCTGAAGGTACGATTGCTCATAAAATCCTGCAAGTTTTTTGATGTCGGATTTTTTTGTGGTGGAAAGAGGGAAATTCTCAAGAGAGTTACGTTTGACCAAAAGTACTGCTTTTTTGAGCTCAAATCCTGCTTTTGAAATTATAATTTTATTTTTATATTGAAAATGATTGGTTTTTATTATTATATATTGGAGTTATTTAGGCAAAAAGAATGAAAATGTCTGCGTGGTGTAGTGGTTAGAGAGTAAGACTGGCAAACCAAGGGCAAGCTTTGCACATAATGATTTAAATGATCAACAAATAAACATGATGACGATAATGATCAACAAACTAAAAGTAAAGCAACAATTCAAATTAACAGCATGTAAGTCTTTACGAAATTCGTAAAATCACAAATGCACTTAACTTTTGTTTACTTGGACTATTTCATTCTGCTCTATAAATATTTATAATTATTATATTGGAGCTACTTAGCCAAATACAATTAAAATGTTTGCGTAGTGTAGTGGGTAGAGAGTATGATTGGTAAACAAAGGGCATGGGGTTCGAATACTGCATTGGGAATTTTTGTATTTCTTATTTTTACTTAATTCTGTCTTAATAGAACTCTCATTCTCTCATTAATGCAGTCATGAGCGCAAACATCCTGGGTCCTCACGAGTTTGCATAAAAAGCAAAAATGCAATATTTTACTACTCAGTGAGACAAGGATGGGTGAAGAGTTTCATATTCCTAATTACGGTTCCTTTGTAAAATACAAAAGACCAGATGTTCGTGCTGGAGGAGTAGCGATTTATAAAAATTACAGTGGTATAATCAGCATTGTTACATCAAGTATGCATATAATTAAGGAATC
Source organism: Amiota minor (assembly GCA_037043295.1). Taxonomy (NCBI): domain Eukaryota; kingdom Metazoa; phylum Arthropoda; class Insecta; order Diptera; family Drosophilidae; genus Amiota; species Amiota minor. The sequence continues at coordinate 261,353 of JBAMAW010000183.1, read as the reverse complement.
AATGATGCGAAGGTCATTCATTGGCGACATTTCTTCCGCAACATGCAGGATGGAGAACGGTATTCAAATAATAATGGCAGTTATTCACATATCGCCGGCTAGTTCAGTTCAAGACATAACGTTGTTCATCCATACATCACTTTTGGAGTTTATTGAGGGGGTTCTGCTCTACTCGGACAAAATTACCGCAAACTTCCACTTATTTTGGCTGGTGATTTCAATGTAAATTTTGCTGAAGAAAAATCTGAACCACAAAAAACTTTACTTTTCGAAAAGTTTAATCTTATAATGAGCAATAGTCCTTCACAATCCACAACAAGTTATACACGGCAATAGATGCAGCTTTTTTCGATTTTTGAATAATATTGAATCAAAAACATTCATTTCTTACTTTAGTTAGTGATACAATGCGGTACATAAAATTTAAAATTACACAAATTTTTTTTTGTTACAATACATTATATTACATTATTGTATTTATTATTTTAAGAAATTATATACGTAAGCTTGTAATCTATATCTATACATATTATAAAACAAAGTCGCTTTTTTCCTATAACCGCTTCAATCTTTAAAAATACGCAACCTATTTTGATGCGGTTTTTTTTAATAGATAGAGTGATTGAAGAGGAAGGTTTATATTTATAATATTTATAATAACATTCATTAAATAGTGGAGAAATACTGTTATTTTCACTATACATATACCTATATGCCTATCTTTAAAATTAATGTAGTAGGCATAGTGTTATAATTCATGATTATTACTATCAAGAAATTAAAAAGTCATGTCTGGAAGACGTCGTCGTTCGAACATAGGTCGTAGTACAGTGAATGCCAAAAGATTACGTTCAGCAAGAGATGAAGAATCGTCAACGGAACGTGAGGCTCGCTTCGCACAGTCAGGCTACGGATAGCTGAGAGAGAGAGAGAGAATCACGCACGAGTTACTAATTCATGGGTAAATAAAGAAAATTCTGCCATGAATTACGATCCTTCGATTTCTTACAAGGACGATCGTATAGTATCAATAGGTACTATATCAGTAGTGTGTGAACATTGCTTGGCATTGAAATTCAAAGACGAATCGAAAGGCATGTGTTGCTTACAAGGAAAAGTCAATTTAGAAGAAATTCTCCCTCCATCTCATCATCTATATTTATAAAAATACACTCAAAAAATAGTATGACCCCGCAAAACTCGAGAACGGCTGGACCAATTTCGATGATTTTTTTTTTTTTTTTTGTTTTACTCATGGAGTTACAGTCAGGTTCTTTGCTACATTTGGATCCGGTAGGTAGCGCTGTTGTCCAGATATAGATAGTTTTCTGCCATTTTCAAATTTTTTTTTTTATTTGGTGCAAAATATACTGAACCGATTTTTTTTTTTAAGAACAAATGATTCTTAAAGTTTCTTAGGTTACAATAGAATATTAAATATATTGTAAATTATTAATTACACATTTTACAACAAAGCTTTTTATAAGAAACAACTAATTAACGCATAGGGGGTGTAGCAACGCACGCCGGTTAACGCTAGTATATAATACAATAAAATAAAATAAAATAATGAATCAAAAAAGAAAATTAAAACATAAATTTTTTAATAAATAAAAATAATAAATAAAAATTTTATTCTGAATGGATGTGCGCTCTACATGGGAGTCCCACGAAACCTCTTTCTTTTTTTTTTTTGAAATGCTTTTGCTTTTTTGTAAGCTATGAGATTGAATGCACATAAAAGCCTTTTGTAACATTGGAAAAGGTATTGTTTATTGTATCTGAGTTTTGCTTGGGCATTTTTTTTGCTTTATTGAGTTACACATTTGGTTTGAGGAATACTGCAATTGGCAGCAGACCTAATATATTGTGTTAGTTGGGCAACTTGATGTTTTATACACATCTTAGCCCAATTCTCAGTGAAGTTGCTGCATTTGTTTTGAAAAGTCTCCCAGTTGGCAAGATGGGTTTTATATTTTGGTAAGGTAAGAGTTTTGTTGGGATCGATTTTCGTAGCAAACTTAATAGAAATTGGATAGCGATCGCTGCCATGAAGGTCATTAAAAATGTACCCGGTTCATTTATAGGCAATTATTGGGGATTTGTGGGTGGAGAAGTGAGTAGGGAGTCGTTGTTTAAGAGAATCAAGTTAGTTGCATTAATAGCCTGCTCAATGATTTTGCCACTAGAATTCAATACTTTGGAACCCCATAAAGGATTCCAAGAACTAAAGAGACCTAACACAATCATTGGCCTTTTAACTTGCTGGAAAATATTTAATAAATCCTTAGCAGTAAAACTTTGATTGGGTGGGATAAAAGTATTTATGATGCTAATAAGCCTATTGAGGTTGAGCTGTAGGGCGGAAGGGAGAATGTTGGAGTTAATTATTATGTGCTTATGGGGGATGTGATGTTTAATAAGCATGCCAACACCTTGTTTGGATGATGTGTTATGAGAGTGATTGTGAAAGTAAGGGATATATGCCTTAGGACTTATTAAATTATTAAAGTTATGGGGAAAATTTGTCTCCTGCAAACATAGAACATCGGGATCATGGTTATTTAATAGAATTGAAAGTTCGTTATAATTGTTAAAAATTCCATTTATTATTTAGTGGAACACTGTTATATCTTTATAGACAAGAGAGGACGAAGGAGTGGAAAGAAGCCACACTACAAGTCAGTTTGTCTCATTGACTCGTAACAATCAATAGATTTAAGCGAGGAAGATGAGATTGAAACGATAGAATCGTTCAGGTCATCTGCGCTGTCTGTTTTTATTGAATCGTTTTGTTTAGTAAGTTTTATTTATTTATTTATTTATTATAAAACTAAGATTATAATTAAAAATTATAACTTAGATATACTACGAGCAATAGCGACAAAGGCCTTTAGTAAGTTTTAAATTAACTTCTGTTGAGACAGAAGTACTTCTGTTATCAGTAATCTTTTTGAGTGTTATTGCTGATGTGTTGTTAAGTAAGTGCATTTAAAGAAGATATTGGATTGGAAGAGTTGGTACCCGTAGTGCGCACTGATGGAGAAAGGGTGGGAAAGAAAATAAGAATGTTTGTTGGGTTTAATTTGTTCGTTATCAGTATGGGCTGGTTTTGATATTTGTGTTTTGTTGGCCACAGAAGGCGAAGCGAGGTCGGTAGCTGCGATAGCTGCGACGCTAACCGGCAGGTTAACTGATGTTGATGTTTGTTGTTGTTTTAAAATTAATTTTGCTTCTCTCATACCGCCCTTTTTTTTTTGTTTTCATTTTTAGCAATTCTCTTTGCATTTGATATTTAGGGCAAGAAGGTGAGGAGGTGGGATGAGTGGAAAGATTTTAGTTTGCGCAGGTAGCAGTACTTTAGCAATGTTTTGCTGTGTGGCCTAGGAGATGGCATGTATTGTATCTCATCGGGTTGGGTATGTATTCCATGACTTTGACTGAATGGCAAGAAATGTCTAGTTTGTTGGGTAGGTTATAAAAGTCAAAAGTTTAAAAAAATCTTTAACGTCACGTAGGTTGGATACAGAGATTAAATCTTTGCTTATAAAATTAAAGGCGCGGTGTACAGCAAAACAGAAGAATTCAGAGATTGGTTTGTCGGCAATTTTGGAAGAAATAATTATAAATTTTGGGGTTTGGGGTTATTGTGTATAACTTCAGATGAATAGGGGAAATCATCAGGGAGTTTTTGAAAAGGATTCTTTTTTTAACTAACGCTATGGATACCACAGTGAAGAACTCACAAAAACTTTTTGCACATGTGCGCAGGAAGAGAACAAATTAAAATAGAGTAAGAAAGGAAAAAAAATCAAAAAATCAAAACTAAAACTTTATATCAACTACATAATAGGAAGCAATGACGTCTGCACTCGAAAAGAGATAGTTGCTGACTGATGTACTTACAAGACTACAGCAGCCATTGCCTCCCCTTTTGTAGCTTTAAGCTATTTTAAGCATACAAGATGTAATAAATAAAACAAAACCTTTAGTTTTTTATTCAATTTTTATTGTGTTGAGTCATATAAAAAATTACCGCGACTTTTTTGGTGAATTTTTTTTTTTTTTTTTTGTTCCCGATTGGATATGTACTATTGTTTTCCTACATCTTATATCTTAAATATAAAAGAAAACACTAAGTACATTTTTAACAATAAGAGGAGAAAAGGCAGTAGACAATATCGAACATTTTCGAATTGTCTCTTGAATAATGATACTGGGTGTCTTAAGCCTCATTTTTGAGAGTTACGGCAGGCCAACAACCGCAAGATGCCTCTCAGCGCCACCCGTAACCTAAGTTAGGTCAGATCGACTGGTCTGCTTCGTTTTAAGCGTCTACGTCTAGACAATTCGTGAGATGGAAGGTCTGTTATTTCTAGATTAGTATGTCGCTCTAATGTTTTGTGGTACCTCCTGCTAGCATTAATGATTTCTTCCTGAATCATAATTACGCCGAGGTCTTTGTGAATTTCATAGTTAGATATAAACCAGTCCGCATTAACTATTGATCGAAGTATTTTCGATTGTTGACGCTGAATAATGTTAATGTTAGTTTTCTTGGCTGTACCCCATAATTGCATGCCGTACGTCCATTATAGGCTTAATTACACTATTATATATTTCCCATTGGTTGATAACATAGATCTACTGTTAAGAAGCGGGTTTTATTATTAGTTGATCTCTTTTTTTTTGGATATGATGTTTCCACGTCAGTTTACTATCAATATGCATGTCCAGGTACTTTGCCACATTGCTTAATGGAATGTCAGAACCTTTAATTTTTAATTGTCTTGGCTGATAAGCTGTCCGTGTTGTGTATATCACTTGTGTCGTTTTTAGTTCATTCACTTTTATTTTCCATTTATCAAACCAATTGCAAGCTTCGTCAAGAATATTCTGCAGCTTAGTTGTTGCTACAATTAAATTTTTATGGGAGTACATTAGTACTGTATCGTCAGCGAAGGTAGCCACCATTGACGAGTTATCTCCTGGAGTTGGGATGTCTGATGTATATAAAGTATACAACATAGGGCCAAGTACGCTTCCTTGAGGGACTCCTGCTCTTATCTGTCTTAGTGTAGAAAATTCATCCTTACATTTTACGTAGAAATAGCGAGAGTCAAGGTAGCTTTTGATGATTTCAAATAGATCAGTTGGAAATACGGTCCTAATTTTGCTAAGTAGGCCGTCGTGCCAGACTTTATCGAAGGCCTTTTCTATGTCCAGAAAAACACCAACACAGAACTTTTTTTCATCAAGGTCCTTTAAAATTTTGTGAGTTACTCTGTGGACTTGCTGAATTGTGGAGTGACTTTGTCTAAACCCGAATTGGTGGTCAGGTATGATTCTGTTCACATCTAGTACTGGTTGTATTCGGTCAAGTAGGAGACGTTCAAATACTTTAGAAAGTAAGGGCAATAGGCTGATTGGTCTGTACGAGGACGCCTTGGTTGGATCTTTGCCCAGTTTGGGTATGGCTATTATTTCAGCAACCTTCCATAAAGATGGGTAGTGCTTTAGTCTTAATATCGCATTGAACAAATTCCTAATAAATAAGATTGCCTTCGCAGGGAGCTCTTTGAGTAACTTTACAGTTATTTGGTCATAACCTGGCGTTTTTCTCTGACTAGTGCGCTTTTCAATACAGTGCCTGACTTCATTGGTTGAAATCATTTTTGTACAGTATTGTGGAGATGGAGTCCTGTTGTACAAATTGGTGTTACCATTAGATTGATTGGTAGTAAAAGCCCTTTCATAATAGTCTGCCAGTAGTGATGCTTTGTCATAGTTGGTTCTAGCCCAAGTCCCATCCGATTTTAAAAGTGGCGGCTGGTGGAAGGTGCGATTTGTGAAGTGCTTAGCAGTCTTCCATAATGAGTAGTTAGTGTCAGATGTCGGCGATAATGTTTTTGTATAATTTACAAATTGTTCATTTTTAAAATTCCTTAGACTGTTTTTCAAATCTTTGATTCCTTTGTTAAGTTTAGCTTTGTCATTTGGATCTTTCGTCCTTTGCCAGATCTTACGCAGTTTGTTTTTGTTCGCGACTTGAATTTTTATTGAGCGGGGGAAAATATAGTTGTCCTCTTTTGGATTAAGATCAGGCGTTGCTCTATTAGCTGCTTCGTTTATAATGTCATTCAAGTATATCACTGACTTTTCAATATCGTCAGGTTTTCTAAGAGGTACATTTATTGTGAGGCTATTGTCAATAAATTCTCTGTACGCCTCCCAGTCAGTTCTGAAATTATACATTTTGCACGCGGGTTGATCTTTTTTTATTGCGCAACTATATTCAACTTGTATTGGTGAATGATTATTATTAAATCCGGTATTTTAGTCCGATCTGTTGGCCAACATGTGGGTTCGCCTTGAACCCCAGTTTACATGTTTCGCGTTGTAATCACCTGCTACGAGAACCTTGGACCAAGCTCTTTAAAGAAGTCCTTAAATTGAGCTGTCTAGGTGGGCAATCAATCGCTGCTATTGTGAAAGGTCCATATTTGTCTTCTAATAGCAATTTGGTCGACTGAATGTGAGCGTGTTGATAATTTTCTAGTTCAACGTGTCGAGTATTGTTTTTAACAATGATAGCCGTGCCACCATGTCCTGAACCATGCGGGTGATTTGTTTCATATATTTTATATCCGGGATTGCTCAAGTAGTGATTACCTGTGCAATGGGTTTCAGAGATTAGAGCTACGTCAATCATATTGTCATTTAGAAATAGTTGGAGTTCCAGGATATGTTTGTGCAAACCATTGGCATTCCACGCAATAATTCTTAATTTATTGTCCATTTTGTTTGTCAATTTTGGTTATCAGGATGGTTATTATATTCATCATGTTAGTCACCTGTTGAATCAATTGCTTCATCATGATTTTAAGTTCAGCTGAAACGTCATTTGGCATAATTTATTGTTATTTTGATGGGAGGAATTACTTTCTATGGTCGGATTCTCAGTTGAGATGACTTTAGATTTTTGGATTGGTCGGTTGATTGGCTGGGGTTGGGGAGTCGCAGCTGTAATTTGCGCGTAGCTTATACCATTCTCCACTTTACTGGACGTTATGGGCATTTGCTGAACTTTTGTGAGATCCGTCAATATTTTGGGTCGAAGGGCAGGAAACCGTTGGATTTTAAGGGTTTTGTATATTTCACAACCCTTGTATAATATAATAGTTGGCTGTATGAGCTCCACCACATAGAGCACATTTTATTTTAGTATTTGACTCCATACAACAGTCGATTGTTTTGTGCTTACCAGCACATTTGACGCATACTGGATCCCTGGTACAATAGTTTCGGGTGTGCCCGTATTTTTGGCAGTTGGTGCATTGCACTATCATTCTCTTGTTGTGGGGGGCCTCAAATTTAATTTTGGCATGTAGTAATGTCGTAATATTATAAATATTTTTATTAGTTGAACTACTTTTAAGTTCAATTGAGAACAAAGGGAGTGGTTTATTGGTTGTTCTTTGTAGGATATTATGTATATTTATAACTTCGTGGCCTAATATCTTCAGTTCGCGTTTTATGTCGTCGGTGTCTGTTGATTGATGAAGGTGTCTCAACATAACTTTAAAACCTCGTTCATCTTTGGGCTTGAAAGTGTAATATTTCGTTTCTTTGGTTTTTAGTAATTCAATGATTTTTTTATAATGTAGGGGCTCTGCCGGTTGAATACGTACTTCATCATTGGGCAATGTTTTAAGTACGTAGTTATGATCTACAATTTCATACAGAGCATTATTAAGAATGGAGATTTCTTCTACCCCCTGCACATAAATAGGTGGTGGCTTATTAACTTTTGGAGGTCGCTTGGGACCATTGTCCATAGTATTCTTCGCTTCTTCTAAATTGTCCTCGTCGATATCTAAGATGTCAAAATAATTGGAGCATGACTTGCCAAGCCTCTAGTTAAGTGTGGTCTGTTTTTTTTTTTTTTTTTGTTTAGGTTTATTAGTTTTTGAAGATATGGTAGGTGACGCTCTGTTTGGTTTGGCTTTTTGTTAATGTTTGGTGATTGTTCAGTCGGTATGGCTGGTGATTGCGTTTTTCTATTTCTTTTATTTGAAGCTAACTGTTCAGATCCAGTGTTATTATTTGAGTTTTGTACTTTTGTGATAATTGTTGGTGTAGGCAAAGAAGCGATCGAATCGTTGTTGTTGTTGTGGATATGAGTTTTGGGATTAGTTGTTGTTTCGGTAACTGCATATGATGACGCGATCGAAGCAGTTGTTGAGAAAACTGTTGTTGTTGATGCAACCAATGAAGCTGTTGATGTACAAGCAGTGCTTTGTGTTATAGTTGTTGTAGTTGCTGATACAGTTGCAGCTTGGGTAGAGTACAGGGGCGGTTGAGGGGAAGGGCATTGGGTGCTCCATGGTAAGGAGCACCTGGTGTTCGCGCTGTCAGAGCAAAGAGCAGGAGAACAAGAACTTGCGCTGCGCTCAGGCGACTTGGTGGTTAAAAATGATGATTCATTTTTGTTTTTAGGACAGGAAGAGACAAACGAGAAATATGCATTCCTTCTTAACGATTTTGTTATCGGTTTCTATTGATTTCTTTGTATGTTTTAATTTTTACTTTACTAATGCAATGATTTGCATAGAAAAGGAAACTAAAAATTAAAACAACAAAAAATTGCATTCAATAGAAATAAGTATGAAAAAAAAGTTTTTCGATGCTGAGCTTAGGAGCGGAAGAAAGAAACACGTCTTCACTGTTCGAATGCCAGCAATGGAATGATTGCATTTTTGGAATGGTGCATTTTTGATCAAAAATTTTATTCAATCAAAATTAATTTCAGTAAAGGACATATTAGCCACTATTATCTATGACCTTTTACCATTTCTTGGGCATCGGTATAGAACTTCTGTGGTGTATCAGCGAAAAACTTGGCCAAGTGGTTTTCACAGGCTCTTCGAGCGGCGTATTTTTTACTAAGCTTACATTACCACTTTATCCACATTGTTGGATGCTTGGTATAACACACGTACATGCATCTTGAAGAATTAATGTAGGACCGTGTCTTTAGACTAAGCAATACATAAGAAAAGAAATATTGACTTTTAGTTCGCATGCATGCATCAAGAGTTTAGCCATTTCTCAGAAAACGCTATAACATCAGCTTCAAAAGAGATACATTCCCTATACAAAATGTTGAGTTTAGTAAAGAGACCTCTAACATTTTGATATTGAATAGAAAGATTTTCAGAAGGCAAATTAGTTTCTTGAGATTGAGTTCGAAAGTGAAGTTGAACTAGTAGAAGGCACTCTTGTTGTTGTTTTTCCGTCAAAGCTTAAATTCATGGACAATAGTATGCTCAAGTCAAAATTTTGCATCACAAATAGTAGCAAAAATATCGTCGGGAAAAAAAGTTTAGATGAAAGTTGTCACACACCCGCCGGTACATACCCGAAAACTCTGCTTGATGTTTAAAGCAGTCAGGACCAAACCATCTGGTATCACCACGGCCTGACTTAACGATGATGGCAATTCTGCATATTAGACATCGAGAGGATAATTTAAGAAATGAAATTAAACTAAAATAAAATAAGAAAATAACGTCAAATCGCACCAAGTGCCTACTGGGTATATAACCGTTGCAATTCCTATTGGGACTTATAGACAAGTATAAGTAATCCACAGATGAAACAAGCACAGATATTTTAAAAGTAAAACAACAACAACGAAAGATATCCAACAGAAAGAGAGATGGAAATGCTCAAAATGCAAAAGCAATGCAGTTGCACTTAATGCAAAACTACAAAAACAAAATACAAGCGCAGAATGGAGAAAATTATAAAAAACTAAATAATTGCAAATTCACTTTGATGCACAACTAAAAAAGCCGAAAAACGGTAAGAATGATAAGTAATAATAACTTATACATAGTATTGTACAATAACTGATAAGAGTTTAAAGCACTTACAACGAATTACAATAACATCGCAAAGCAAAAAAAAAGATCCACGTCAAGTTTTCATGTTCATGAAATTGGGACAGAAGTGAAGGATGTACCTCTCCAATTCGTACTCCCGTCAAAAGATAGCGTCACTATAGATAGAGATTATGAAAAAATCTCGTTTACCTTGTGACAGGCCTTGCATTGTGGTGGGAGGGTTTGATAATTATAATTTTGCATGCAGAGTCTTATTGCCAAACTTAGGATCTCTGCATCCAACAGCATTGAATTCCTTAATTGGGAATGATAATTTTCCTAGCCTTGAGGAATTTCCTTGAAGTAATCTTAGTCAGTTGATGATGAGAAGGGAGAGGCTTTCTTAAAAATAATATTCTCATTGAATGCTACGTGTATCGGAGATTGGTCCGAATTAAAATCAACTCTATCCTCAAGCATTGTCATGATCAAATACAGTTACTTTTACATTTCGTCAGCTACGACGATCATTTAATTTTTAGAGCGACTTACTACAAAAAGGAAATGAACCTTTTTGTTCTTGGGGCTCTTCATCGATTAAAACTCTTCAAAAATTTTTACGTTTTGACCATAATTCAAGCCTAAAACTTGACGGAAGCTAGAACAAAATTTTATATAATAATAAACTCCAATTAAATGTTTAGTGAAGAAACTTTTTAATCATCAACCATCTATACACATCCACACATATTTATGTATATGTATTCATACTTCGTTTCTCGACCTTATGGCAAGATCAAAGTGTTATTGTAAATTATCCTTGTATTGTTGTTATTTTTGTTATTTCATTCTGATTAACTTTTTAACTATTACTACTATACTGAACTAGAACGGAACTACATAGTTTGTGAGTAATTTTAATATTACGTTATATAAATAATAATACAATTAATTTCATACTTACATTTTATATACTTGTGTATTTAAGTACAATATTTTTTATCATATAAATAAAATATTTATATACGAGTATGTTAAAAAGGAGTTGCTGAGTTAATATTTCAAAATTAGAAAGTTTTTGTATTTTATAAACAATAAATAACTGTCGTTCATTATGTGCGAATATAAAATTTAAATATAAATAAAGTCGTATTGTTACTTTTAGAATATTTTCTTCTAATAAATAGTATTATGAAATTATGTGGATGTTTGAAAAGTTAATTTTTATTTCGGTATCGGCACATTTTTTGATCATCAAAAGGCATTTATTCAGGCGACTGTGTTATCTTATAAGGTTGCTTACTTTTTAAAACATGAGATGGGATTGAAATAACATTGTCTGTATCTAACTTGACGTTTTGTCTCTGGCATCCGGAACAGTTCATTCATTCCGTAGGCAGGGGTACGAGCATAGGTGCTAAAATTGATATGTTTGATTGTTTGTTAAAAGTTACAATTGGAACTCACTTTGGGCGATACTGTGCTATAAGCATTTGCAATCGATCCATTGGTATGCTCGGGTAAATTGCCTGTGCGGGCATATCATTATAAGCGTTGAACGCGTTAGATACTTCGTCAATGTCCATGTCCAATGATGTTGAATCCTTTAAAAAAAATTCATTTGGTAATTTATTATCGAAGGAAAAAACAAAAAGTATGAATTTTTACCTGGTTTGTTTCGCTATTTGGTGGCCTTGCTTCACCAACAGCTAACAGTAAAGCGAGCATTAAAGCTTGACAGTTGCAGATTTGAGTTAACTTCATAATTTTGCGTTTGTAGGGATTTTCTATGAAATTGACTTACTTTCAATACTGTAATAAAATTGAAATTAATTTTTAACATTTTGTATAAATGTATATTTAAGAAAAGTTATTGTTTTATAAAAGCTTAAACAAGAACAGTCCACTGAATCAAAATACGCACTGGTTGCTGCAAACGTGACTTGCATCAAAACTGAAGCCAATGAGAAAAATCCAACCAATTTCTATTACTCACAATAGTGTAAATGTAATTTAACTGGAAAAAACTTTATAAAAATTCATACTCAATAAATGCTTACAACGCAACAAGGTTATGAATAATTGACCTCCAAACCTCAATTGGATTTTAATGGACATGGGCGTAACCAGGATTTTGTTCAGAGGGGACAACTAGGAAAAACGAGTAATACAAATATGTGCCAAGGAAATTAGGATTCCGTTTTTTATTGCAGGAAAGAATATTTCCGTCTCCTTTAACACTTCCATAGGGTCCAGTTCTCCAAGGTTTTCACATGTCACACACTTGTACTTCCATAGTTTAAACCATAACTTGGCTTCATTATCGAAAAATTCTAAATGGTAGTATTGGCAGACATTTTGATTTCTTTTTAAAATCAACCAATGACATATTTAAAATCATATTGGGATGCATCGACAAAAAACCGAAAACAGCAAATTTTCTTTAGTAAAAAGCTGCTGCAGTGCGGATATCAGGGCATCTAAATAAGGGATGAAGAATCGCAAGAAAACTCATGAAGAAGATTAGGCCGATGTTGCTGGCGAGATACAATTCACAAGACTTGTAAATCATTTTCATTTGCAGATGCAGTTATGGTAGAAATGCTTAAAATATTTTGGCTCTCCATGCCTGCGTTGCTGCGATGAGCTTTTATGGGAGATATTATCTTTTTTAATATGATTCATGCATGCTAAAATGTCAAAAGTGTTTGATTTTAACTGACAACAGATTTTAATATGCCTTAGCATTTGACTATCAATCCAAAGGATATAATGAATTCTGACTTAGTAGCATCGCAATATACCATAGTTGATAAGCATCCTTCCTCGCTGCATACCCTACTTTAGAAGCATTTGAAAGTCCACGGACAATCTTTTCAAAAAATAGCAACACTCTTGTACTTTTGTGACAAGGATGCTTTACATAAAGCTGGAATGTCTGCCACACTTCTGCGTAGAAAAGTTTCTCGAAAAAACTTTATTCAAAGAGCAGATATACATAATTACGAACAGATAATTAGAGACGCATATACACAAAGAATATGTACCGACTGCGTAGTAACGCACACCGTGGCGGCTATTTATAAGGAATAAAATATCTAAACCCTGCTAGGGGGCAGCTGCCGCCCCCTTGTCTATGCCTGGTTACGCCCTTGTTAGTTGACATGGTTTCTCACTAATACCTTTGTTGTTACTACTGCAGGTTCTTCGCATTATATTGCATCATAACCCGCTCATTTGCTTTTAAGGATTATAAGATTTCTTTACAACAAAGTAAACAAGTTGAACGTGTTTAATTGACACGTGACTCGTTTGCTAAAAGTCAAACTTAAAATCTTTTGTATTGGTTTAAATTGCCTTACCATATGTCTAAATAACAGCTTCCATAAACATATTTCAATACGTACCCACTTTTCACATAGCATGACTTGAAGATACCAATTTTAAATAGTGTATATGTAGGGAGCCTACGAAAAAATTAACAATTCTATTTTAAATAATTCTTTACCATTGTAAAGTGGATAAAATCTGTTCTTTTTCTGACTTATGGAAAATTTAGATGAATGAAATAATGCGAATTAAAGTGAGCTGAGTGTAAAAAAAAAAGAAAGAGGTGTCGTGGGACACCCATATAGAGCGCAGCTCCATTCAGAACAAAATTTTTAATTATTATTTTTATTTTTATTTATTGAAAAATTTATGTTTCAATTTCCTTTTTGATTCATTTTGATTATTAGGGTTGCGGACCCAAAGGGTACCGAAAGGAACCCTATTGCAGAGACTTCATTGTCCGTCAGCTTGGCAATCAAAAGAAAAATTCGGTTTCGAAGTATATGAAGGTGTCATTAATGTAGCACATGAATTATTTTGCATGCAAGCAATACTGAAATTGTTTATATCATTTTAATCATGTCATTTTGTCAAGGTTTGTCATTATATTTTCCTTTAATAACTGTAGCTATATCTTCACTCATCGGCTTACAAAAGTGTTTAATTGAAAATTGAAACAAAGACATGGTGAATTAGAAAGTTGCAACTTCAAAAGTCAGGTACATTTCTACGAGGGCGTTAACAATGTTTGTATTTATACCTAAAAATATTAATACCCAATCAAATTCTACAAAAGTAATTTTATTTTATTCTTTGTTTAATTCTTAAACGAAATAGCTTACAAAATAACTTAAAAGACTAATTTAACAGAGAGAAAAATTTAAAAACTTAATAGAACTACTATGTGTTCAGTTCTGCACGTTTCGCACTTATGAAGCTTAAAGCGCTGTTAGATTAAACAAATGCAAAAATATGAACCGTTATTGGTTTTTATGTTGGACATGGACTTACTAACGAAGTAGGAACGAGATGATGCAAATTTGCTTTTTTAGAGTATTTTACGAATTTTTGCAGGACTCCACGACATCGGCGAGCTCTGTGGTGTCGGCGAATGATTTGCAAAATACATTGAAAAATAAGTGGCAACTACAATTTATCCGTTCCGTATGTTTTTTTTTTAAGCCTTAAAAATATTTGTCCCTTAAATTTGGGACCAGCGGATATATATCCAAGGGGACGTTGATTGACGTTTATCAATCCATGTGCTTGGCACCGTGTTCTTAAGTCTTCACAGACAGAAGAGCACGTAAAACACTGGTACTTCATTGTACCCTTGTCGGTAATAAACTTAATTTGATCAATATTCTCAACACCAAATTCACTAAACATACTTCTTCATAATATTGTCACTCGTAGACCTTTCGAAATCCATAGTTTCAATTCTAAAACCACATCACCAGTTCTATGAAGCCAGCACCACGTACTGCATGAAATGGTATGCAGTCTTCAGTAATCCATTTGGTACAAAGGGTACCAAAAGGAACCCTATTTCTGAGACTTCGTTGCCCGTCCGTCCGTCCTCGGGTCATATCTCATAAACCGCAATAGCTAGAGAGTTGAAATTTTCACAGGAGGTGTAGTTCTATTCGGGCATCATCTAAAACTAAAATATTTTCAAAAACTTAAAGGGGTCCCCATACAAGAAACACTTTATTTTGTATGGCAGCTATACGATACAGTAGTTCCACGATCTTGATATTTGGATGGTTGGTGGCTATACATTAGAAACTTATATTGTCGGAATTTCAGTTTGATCGGGCTAATAGGGAGGGTACCGCCCATACAAACCCCTATTAAAATTCTGGTTCTTAATAGAAAAACTTTTTTGTTTTTTGTTCTATCTAACTGAAATTTAGACACTATAAGTTTTTGGTATAGGCTCGGTACATTTGTTAGAATCAGTCAAATCGGACCACTAGGAGGAATACGTCCCATACAAACCGCAATCTGGTACGGAACCCTCTTTGTACGAGTCTGACTTCCACCTAACCCGTTTTTTTTAAATTGTTGATTGCTTGATGTTTTTGCAGCAGCTATTCCTATTCAAATTCGAAGTTTGGACGTTGTTGTATTTTAGTACCGAAGTCCAAGTACGATAGTATTACAAATCCTTTCACGATTGAAATGTCTTTTTTCAAAACTTCACACACAAAACTATGCCCTTTGCGTTTACTACTTAGTGGGTAAGTGCCATTTGCAATTTTTGCGGTCACATTCTTCGCAGTTTCTTCTATTGTTTTGTTTGCGTAGGTACTTACATATATGTATTAAAATTCACAATTATCAGCAACGGAATATGCTTTTTTGTGCATACTCGGGTAGATTATAGCTCATGTGTCATTGCGAACAGCATGTTCGATCTCTATTTGTTTCTAAACAAAAACGTACGAGCATTCACAAACGATTATGAATGAATTTCTATTATGTAATTCGAACTGAATGTTCGCTTTGAACTCATCTCAATCAATCACTTCTTTTCATTCAATGAAATTAGCAAAATCATAGCGAGTATCAGTCAATGTTCAAGTGTGATCGAAAATTCAATACTCGTTGCAGTTCTCTGATATGTCTATACATTTGAATAGTAAATAGTATTATAAGTTTACTTCCCAATTTTCAGACACAGGAGCGAGCATAGTAGGCACAAACGTTATCTAGGGGGGAGTGAAGAGTATATCCACTTCGGCACAGCTGAAGTTAAGATTTTTTTTTTTTTTTTTTTTAAACGAAAATTTTTTCAGTGGCGCTGGTCAAAAATGTTGAGTAAAATAATGGTCATGTTTGTTTTGAAATGATCTCTCTCTCTCTGTCTCTCAAATTATATCACGTGTTCGGTCACGGTTTTTAATTTCACCTGCATTTTATCTTACACAATATGCGAATTTGATTGTACAATCTTATGATATTTGTATTAATTAATTAGAAACTTGAAATGTGTAAATCACAAATAAGTATGTATGAATGTATATTTTTGTGTAACAGTTACCATTTATACTTGTACTATAAGAGAAGCCGAAAACAAAAAAAATAAAAAAAATAAATAAAAATAACAGAAAAGCAATAATTACGGTTTCATTATATGGTACATATCGTTCGTTAATCAAAATCACTTCCTCACACGGTTTCGCTGATTTTTATTTTAAATTTAATAATAAAAAATTATACAAAACTAATAGTCGAAAAACATGGTACTATGCGCACTTATATTAATAAATACATAATACAAGTATATTGAACTAATAACTATTGCCATAAACGAGTATGTACATTCTAGGTTCAACAGAGTATATACGCATGTGGTACCGACATAAGTAAGTATCTAGTGTGTATAAATTTTTATTCTAACTCATTTTAAATAAATTTTTATCTAAACTTTCACTTTAAGTTTCAACGTTAACATTATTACCACAAAAATAAAAACGTAAGTATTTGTCTTCGATTATAAGCCGGCGGTGAATTTTCCATTTTATTTCTATCACTTTGCACGAACTACAATACCTATAACACAGTAATGTCCAAACAAAAAAAAAAAAAAAAAAAAAAAACAAAGTGATGGAGATTCTTTGTTATTGTTCCTTAAAAAAAGTTATAAAATAAAAACTTAGGTTTCCATAGATACATTAGTTTTCATGCAAATTACAACATAATGATAATACATATTGGGTGTTATAATTTTCCTGAAGTTTTAATTTCAATTAAGAAAAAGAGTACTTTTTAAACTATTAAAGAATACTAAATTAATTTAACGTCTTAATCAGTATGTATAAAAAGTAAAAAATGGAGTATTATGAGTATTAGGTATTATTAATAACAAACGGAATCGGCGGCATGGTATTTATTAGTCAATTGTATGTTATTTTGGTTTGCTGAATACGAAAATAATATTGTAGTATTTTTGTTGAATTGTCTCTAATTTTTGTGAAAAAGGCAATCCATTTATTCCTATCTAATGCTTTTCATACTGTGTTATAATCCCAAGTTTAATATGTAGTGCCGCAAGATTAATTTTTCTTCATCAACGGTTCATGAACGATGTTAGCTTCTCAGTCATGTTCATTCTCGATGGCCTGTGTTTATTGCTCCACTGTTCATTTTTCGCGCGTCTGTCCTACAAACAAAGAAAACAAGGATATTGATGGTATCCGCGTTGCTGACCCAATATTTGCTGACAAAATTTACACTTTTTAAATATACACAGAGTGATGATAAGCATTTGTCACGTTATATTTCAAAAATGAGGGTAGATTAGTTAAAAACGTGTATTTTTTTAGAATGGTTTATCATGAGACCAAAGTCAATTCAAGTCATAATCATATGTATCTAAATTCTTTCCATAAACTTATGTCGCAGAATTAAATTTTTTTTTGTGTAATTGATATAAAATCTTTGTACATAGTTTGATTAGTTATGAGAAAGCGTTGAAATACAATAAGACTATATAAATTTATATGCCTACCCTCAACCAACTCCAGGTCCATTAATCAATTTATACACTAATTTGAAATTGGATATTGGAATGTGCTCAGGTCAGGTTAATTTATTAAAAAAAAAAAAAAAACTAAGCCCAGTTTTTCTTGGCGTTAATGCCACTAGCCATTTTATAGTTCTCATATTCCATTTTATGCCACAAAGATTCTCCGTTATTAAATATTGTTTTACATGTTGATAGAAGCTTTAGGCAATTTCATTACACATTGTATTTAAAAGAAACGTCTACTGTAAACTAATTTAAAAAAAAAAATTGCAAGTTACATATTGAGGTTAGAGGTAAATCAACAAGCACCCTTTTTTCATTTTCTTATAACATCACTTTAGGTCGATACACATTTCGCATTTATCTGTCGAAATAATAAAATTTGTCAAGTCCTAATATGCTGCTCTCATGAGATAAGTCGAGTTCACCCAACGAATATGATAGTTGTGAAGAAGCAATTTTTAGCAAATCTCGTTTATTTTAGTCGTTGTTTGTGGTCTCTTTTCAACAGGTTTTCAATTGGATGTGAAAAATTTATTTAAATCTTGTTGAAAAAGTCACAAAAGTATGCATAGTAGCTGTAGTCGATATGAATTATACAGTCTCCGTCACGAAACTTTTCGACCGACTTTTTTGTTTCTTTTTCTCATTAAAGTCCATGATTTGATGTTTTTTTTTTTTTTTGTAAAATTGGAATCACTGTGGGTTATGATAAGCCAATGACATTTTTGGAATCTTGAACATATGTACTTTATGTTACAATAAGTAAATTCGTTCCACCAAAGTAGCATTCCATTAATACAAGTAACTCAACAAGTAAATCCTCATTTAAGATGTTCGGAAGTTGGTAACAGACGACGGTGATGTCAATTTACCTCAGCAATTGCAACAGAACCATTTGTTCCTTTTTGTGCTACCTATATTTCTTTGATTTATGTCATGTTATTTGATATTAGATTTAAATTTGTCATCATCAAACTGTTGCCATTAACTCTGAGAAATAGGATCAGCATCAACTTTCTGTGCGTCGTCATGATTTTCACACAATTTATTTATGACAGTGAGAGCGCCCCTCTCTACAATTCTGGTATTTCGTTAAATATTAAAAATATTAACATCTACATTTTACTTATTTGTTACAACCGAAAATTCCATCAAACAAAAATCCTTCATAGTAAAAAATATCACATTTCTAAGAAAGAAAATATATTGCAATACATACACGTTAAACCTATTAAATCTGTAAATCGAAAGTGGAAACCTCCAATACTCTACGCTATGATAATAATCTTACAAAGAAAACAACAAATTTTGATTGAACTTACTTTTATATGTGTATTTTTTTTTTAGCTAAAAAATGTGAAATTTATTGTTATTCTGTAGTAAAAGTTGCGAAAAGTTATTACTGAAAAATTAATGATTAAAATTCAATTTTTAAAAGCTTCAATTTTAGATTGGGAGCAAAAAAAAAAAAATTAAATGCTTTTTTCTCTTGATATATTTTTATATTTTCCCTAAAGGCTAAATTTCTAACGTAAACCTAGGACAAACAGTAATAGCATTAATACTATAAGTACAAATATGTATATTTCTTTAAAATGAAAATTTATTAAACTCACCGTTACGTTTCTTCAACTTTACACTAAATGTTATGAAATACACAATACACTGATCAGGAGCTTTTCCCCAGTTTCTTCAGAATGATGTGGACGCAAAGAAGTGTAATGCTTGACTTCATGTTTGATACAAAACCTGTTTGCTATTTATACAAAATGATGGAACATGTCAACAAGCTATAATTCACTGTGACAATATTACAACAATAACAAAGCCGGAAAAATGTAGTAAAGAGGGATCTAAAGGCGCAGTACTAACAGAAACACACTAAAACGAACAACAATTTTAATAGACACATTAATATTGCGTAAACATGATGTTTTGCGACACTTTGTATCTAAACATTGTTGGTAAGCCACACTAACACAAATGTACACATACAATACTACCTATGTATATGCTTCAAAATGAAGGAAGCATGAATAGAAAGAAATCAAACCCAATTTCGTAACACTTGTTGCATACTCGTAGGATATCATATAGTTTTATTTAAACGTGTGATAGAGAGAGATATGAATTTTTGATGTGGACGGACTTCGTAAAATCTTTTCAGAATATCCATATTGTTCAGTTTAGATATTTATATTTAATTTCATTTATTTAGTATGTACATACATGCTAATATTATAAGTAAATGAAATAATTTATGATTCCAGTTGATAAGATACTTTATTTATTGTATTTCGATGACGTTTAGATTAACACTACTTTATGACTTGACTTTGTTACACTCTTACACTAGTGTGAAATGTATTCTTAATATATTATAGTAATGAGTTTGTAACGCATAGAATCGTGCATTAAAGACCCGCTAAAGTTGTATATAAGCCATCATTTCGACTTAACAAATTTTTCCATTTTAGTAATATCTCCAAGTTCCCGAAGATAATGATAGACTATTCCAAGTTAACCGCAATAACTTACAATTGACTATGAAAATACATAATTGTTGTAGAACGCCATCACAAAAAAAATAAATGATAACCTTACATATGAAAAGTGTATGTAAGCTTCAGGAATACTAACGTTATCGTTTTCTTTGTTATAATTATTGTATATAATATTTCATTGTTTTCGAACATGATACAAACACGATATGTTCTATTGTGTTATGTGGGTACAAGGATCAAAAATAGAAGATCACCACATTAGATAACAATACAAAATAATAATTAATATGCCTTAATTTAAATTTACGAGCGATTAAATTACTGTGTTACTTACCTCAGTTTACAAAGGTAAGATGCGTCAAAATTGCACTGCGTAGAATATAAAAACTAATAATATTCATATTTCCTGTTCATAACATGTTCACATTAAACTTTTTAAATATGATGCGTTGCCACCATCGGGATACCGGTACCTAAACTCATATTGATATGCAGTGCTCATGTCCTTTCATTATAACTTGCCTTTGAAGTCAAATACGTGACTGCGTTATCACTGGCTGGTAAATTTGTATCTCTAAATTTAATGGATAACACACAACAGCAATTTATTGCATCTCATTGCTCAACGCAATAAAAAAGAATATTATGTTATTTACATTTACTAGGTTTAAAAAACTTTCTCAATTAAAAGTCATAAAGTGAATACGTAGATTAAGTATGAACAAAATATAAAACACCTGTCATAGAGCATTTACAGTAATTAAAAAATAGATTACTTTGCTGATCATATGAAAAAGATGATTATTTTGTACAACAACCACATGGAAGATATTATGTTATCTTCTAGGGGCTGTTGTTGTAGAAATAAAGTGATTAAAATCAGATTTTGCATTTTGATCACCTTTTCATTACCTGGGCTGACCCTGATGGCCAGTGCTGCCACGTTTTTAGGTGATGTTGTTTACGCGTCAACATGAAACAGATGATGATTTTAGTAAATTTTATTTTATAAAATTTTTGTTAAAGTTTTAATAAAATGCAATGCAGGAATTAAAAAAAGGGAATTGCGTTTGAACACAACCTGTGTGCACGATTTACGCATATGTACATATAACCAAACAAAAAAAAAAAAAAATTGCTACAAATGTGCATTGATATGGTAAATATTGTTTTTATAAAGTTATTCGAATAAATTTACATTTCTGTGCAATATAAGATAGCCATTTTAAAGTAATTCTCATATGGCCAAGGTACTTCGCAAAGTAAACGAGACTTTTTCAAAAATAAAAAAAAATTTTTTTTTTTTGTTGTCATAAATTATCTTGTATTTAAAATAGTCTCCTTTTCATCGATACAATATTTTGCACGATCAATTAGCATGTCGAAAAATTGTTAAGCCGTGCTGTAGGAATGTCCTTCAGAATCGTGGTCGACACCTTTTGTATTGTCTATATAGCATAGCGCTTTCCTTTCAGTGTCAAATGTACTTGTCCAAAGAAATATTCGTCCTTTCTGTCCCAACAACCGTATTAAAATCACTCATGGACTCTGGCACGTGATAAACAAATATCACTTGTTTCATTATTTTAAACGTCTCAGTAAATGTTTTTCCAAGTTTAAAACAAAACTTAATATTTTCTCTTAGTTCGAATCTCATTTTTTGACCTATGCTATAAACACATTGTCACATATAAAGCAATAACTCGGCTTCTAAAATCCCGTTGCCATGAAATTTTGACAGAACATCAGTGAAGGATGTATCTTTCAAACTCGTACCCGCCTTAAGACAGCGTCATTATAAATAAAGATTTAGAAAAAGTATTATTTACTCTACAGACCTTATATATTGAGAAATCGTTATCACAACATTCAGTATTTATGAGTTATGCATTGGATAGAATACTTTTGAATTTCTTAAGAAATTTAACTTCACAAATAAATTTGAAATGAAAATAAACACTCATGCACAAATTATGCAACAGCTGGGGTTCGCAGTGTTTAATGGTTTGGTTTTTTTTCACCACAGCTATTCGTTTTCAATGTAAATTATTGGATAAGTTGTAAGTCAACTTATCCAAAACTTCTTAAAACAGTTCCGAGCTTATGAATGGATCAGATAATGTTTTTTCACCGTGTTTTATTTGGTTTCATTGAGTAAAAGAATGAAACTGCTGCATAAAAACGTGCATTCTCCCGGAAAAAATAACAGAGGTGATGTACAGTGATTTTGGCCTTGTCGCCATTATACTGGCAATTTTACCAATTTAAAGTGATTATTTAGGCGAAAAACGAATCTACATTGATGAAGGTATCAAAGAACCTGTCCACACCTGACTTAAACAACAACTAACATGTCAGCAGGAATTGTGTTAAAAAAAATTGTATTTTTTTAATAAAAAAAAAACTTTCTTTATAAGCAGATATACTAAGGAAAAAATCATTTTATTGTTGCACAATTACATATTGCAAAGAACTGTTAAGATTCAACAAATATTATATTATATTGTAACACTGCTGGGTACGTTTCAGTTAGTAACTCTTTATTTTTTCTTATCTAATTCAAGAAATTTAACAGACATCCAAAAGTCTTGTGCACACCATTATATTGTAGATTAAAGGATAAAATAAGTTTTTTTTTTTAAAAGCAGCTGACTGCATTGAAATAACAACGCCAATACATTCGTCCACCGGTACCGATATTAATACGTCTTCCCCCGCCGCCACCACCGTTATCCATGTTGAGGGCTGCCGCCGTATTTGAAAGCAATGACATGCCTTCTATACCAATACCACCACTGCCGCTGCCAATATTCGCTCTTCTCTGAAAGCTCTTTGCCATTAACTGAAATTTTCTTACACGTGTCGTACTAACAATGTTTGTCTAAATTCAATTATGGTTTTATAATCCAACTTACTGTTTCACCGGTGGCTCGATTTATCGAGTTAAGATCTTTAAAATCATAGTCAAGCATAACATTAGGGTCGTCATCAATGTACATATGGAAATTGACATTATTATTTGCATTGGCATTAGTATTGACATTGGAAGTGCCTATGATGTAATCATTCGAGCCAGCACGAAGTACGCGAATAAAAAAGAAGTTTATAAACTTGTCTCAAAAATATATTTAGTAAATTACCATAATTATGATCATTATCCCTATCGTCATCACCATTGTTGTTACGTATTTCGTCCTTATTTATTGAAATTTCAATATTTGCTTGGTCTTTTGGTCCCTGTCTTACCTTACTTTGATTGGCATAAAACTGGCTGATTCTATGCTCTCTGTGTTCCTGTTCAAGTGCATGATGAAGAGCAACCATAAGCCGGTCAAGTAACAAAGCTGCCCTTTTTGGCACTACCATCTGCGATAAGTTATAATAAAATCTTTAAAGTAAATATTCCTGATACATATTATCATTCCCTAAGTCAGCAAAACGGATTTGAATTTGAGGGAATTGCTACCCCTGTGACACAACAATCAAATGCTAACAAGTGTTATATTACAAATTTGGTAAATGATACGAAAACACCATCCAGTCAGTTTGTCACTTAGAAAGCCAGTAAAAATGTACTTACTGGATATTCATCATAATTCATATCTACATCGCCACCGCTTGGAACGCTGAATATCTCCTCAGGTTGGCTGATGTGACCATAAGTAGAAATACTGGTTGTCCCCTTGTCAACACGCTTATTGTGAAAAATATTTGCAACTGCATTATCTCGTATATTACTAAGATGCAGCAAATTCGTTAGATGCTCGTTAACTTCATCTAGGGAACCTTCATTCACTTCGGATTTTAACATCCGACACATTCGCACTTCAATATTGTGCACAAAGAACAATACGGCAAGCAACACAATATGTCGAATTGGTCGTCGCTGTTGGTCTCTTGGTTGTTTGCTCTGCCGCTGGCTCTGAAAAGAACACTGCTTACAAGTGGCTGAACTATGTCTATGCCGTTGATTTTCTAAATGAAATTGCCAAAGGATCATTCTCAAAAGTCAGAAGATAAAATGTTCTGCTATTTATCGTCCTAAAACTTAATGGATTGAAATCTTAATTAACCCTTGTTGCAAAGGTCGAAACACAAAGAGATCTATGATCTCTTAAATAAAACCGTTTGTCTGTTAGTCAACACCGATCTGTCTGTGTCTATGGTTCTCTACGAAACCATGTTATTTCAACTGAAGGTTGTTTTTCTGCGCGTAGTCCTTTTATAGCGTTTCGAATCGATGCCATTCTAATTGATTTGAATCCATGCGATGCTTCCCTTTCGACCATTATTCCTTATCATCTTTTTTAATGATTCATTACATGCTTGTTAATCGTATCGTATTAAAAATGTATTTCTGTTGTTGGTCTTCTTTCTGTTTACTTTTCTGCATTTTCTTTACGGGCATTTGTTTTTTGTCGCAACAGTAAAATGCTTTTTTCGTCACAAGAGGTACTTGTTGTTGATGTCGCCGATGTACATTGTTCATAATTATGGCACAAACTTATAAATACATATACTATAAAAACATATGTATATATACTTATCTACATCACTAAATGTAATGACCAATATAGCTTTCCTTGCTCGAATGTATTGTTTTTTTGTGTTGCATAAAGCAAAATGTAAAATAATATAATTCGCTTTTTTGCGCCGCACGCAAAAATGCGAATGGACTTGCCTTATTCACATCGTATTCTATGCAATCCATGGGAGCCCATGAGGATATTTTGTACAAGTATTTATTTCTTAATGACAAGCAGCATTGCTACTAGTCGATATACAATAAATTGGACACAAATGCTGTATGTTTTGTACATACATATATACTTTTGAAAACCTATATTCATCCTCTCATATATGTACACATATATGTATATACACATAATCCCAGACTTACAAACACATGTATGTATGTTTGTTTATACACATTAATACTATCAGCGCATATACAGATGGAAATATCATATAAGTGTATATCTATGTACCTAAAAACATACAGTGCTGTGCAAAATAAAAGCAATAAATTCAATCACACCAAAATTGTCGTTATATTTATACTCTTCACGCAGTGAAATTTACTCGTCTCGTCGAGCTGATCGAAAATATATTAAAATTCTTTATGGAGTTCTCCGATGTCTGTGTGTTAAAAACTACATGAGAAACTGATAATGCTATTCACTGCGTGACGAGTATGAAAAGGAACAACAACAAGATACATTAGGCGGTAGCATATAAAAAATGTACAATATCTAGAAACAGCAGCATGAAACGAAAACAAACAGTGTCTACACACCGAAAACGTCGTACGCCCCGGAAGGATTTAACTTTTTCGACCAATAATCGCCAACCTCTCTTTCGGAGATAATATGTATTCGAAATAGCAAGAATATCAAATACAGAATACAACAGCCAACAAGAATACTTGTAAACAACACTAGCAATATACAACAACAATAATAGTCAACACACCATTCCATATAAAACAACACACAAACAGTTTTTGAGTCAACTTCAGTACCTTAATACAGATAATTATGGAATCACAATTCATTAAAAAATGTTTAATCAACTTTAGCCGTCAGTCCTTGAGAAGATTGCATAATCTATCTAATCAAATACTTGGAATATTTGACTAATTTGCAAGTTTTTCCACACAATAATGTGTAATAATGTTAGAAAACCTGAAATAGTTGATGCGAACCATCTCCGTAATCTTCGATCACTAAAGTTTTTTTTGTTCACATGGTCCAGAAAACTAGATAATTGTATTATAATACAGTGTGAAACTTTTCGCTCCAGGTGGCGTCATTTCCCCCTACTTTGGAATGAATCTTTCATTATTCCTCTACACAAAAAATAATCGAATGTCTCAATCTATAGGGCATATCTAAATTTTTAATCAGTTGCCAAGTTGTTAAAAAAAGTCCTTATGTCAAGTATATAGCACCTCTGTAAGGCCGTTATTTCTCCGTCACAGTATGGATTTGTAAAAAGTATGTCCGCAACCTTTAATCTCATTAAGATTACTTCGCTAATTAAGTATGGTTTGCTTAATAGGTTAAAAACTGATGTTATTTACACTGCGTTTTCTAAAGTCTTTTTACTCAGTAAACCATGACCTTCTTTTGTTTTGTGAATATTATGGGCTTTCCACAAAATTTTTTAAGCTGGATCAAATCCTATTTGAAAACTTGTACCCAAAAAGTAATGTTCAAGTATTCTTTATCGGAAACTGTCCACGATACTTCCGGACTACCTTCTGGAACTAGTTTTCTAGGTTCACTTCTTGTCAACTTATTTATTAATGATCTTCCTGTCTCTATTTGATATGCTCGAGTGGTCATGTACGCTGATGACGCAAAAACTTTTCTTTCCTTTAATGATGCTGCTCTCTTCTCTTAAACTGCAAGAAGATCTTAACTGGTTGTATTATTAGTACTTAACTAATCATTTAATTCTTAATAGCTCGAAATGTTGGTTTATGGCTTATCATCGGAGTAAACCATATTTGTTTACTTATACAATTGATAATGTCCTACTTGAACATATCTCCTCTTTTAATAACCTTGGTGTTCTTTTTGATCCCAAGCCTTATTTTAACCAACATATCACCACCGTCGTGAAGAGTGTTTTAGGTTTCATTAAACGTTGGGCTAAACAAATTTAATAATGATGCTTTTGTGCGGGCTCGTTTGCAGTGTAGATTCTCTATGATTGTGTTTACTTTACGAAAGAACGTACGTAGGTAAATGACCGAAAAATAAAATAACTCTTTTGTTTTGAAACAATATAACACTACAATATTTTGTATTAATGCTTGACCATCTAATTCCTTGTTGTTGAGCCTCTCTATTTTCGGGTACGTCCATCGTAGATTGTTCTGTTGACATTCTGTATTCTGATTCATTTTTTTTTTTTTTGTTTTGCTTTTTACTTTATAAATAATTCACTCACAGTAGATCCAAATTTATGAAAACCAAAAACCAAACAGGAAGACAGGGTAACTAAATAAGCTTGTATTTTGTATAGAACCAACATAATTAATTACCTTGTGTTTGGTTTGCAATTTTAATATAAAACAGTGCAGCATTGCGGATCTGTTGTTGTTATCCTGTACATTAACTCGAGGCTTTATAAAAAATTTAAGAGTACTGGCTATTCTATTGCTATTGTGGGATTTTTTGTGTGGCTTGGGCTAATTTTCTTTGTTACAAAAAGTATCTCTCTCGTTGTAGGCTGCAATTTTCGCGTGACCCTAAGCAGTTTTATAATTTTGTGAATTCGAAGCGCAAGTCTTCTTTATTTCCCTCCTCGATGTTTCTTAGAGGCGAACAAGTCTGCAGTGATTTGGGAATTGATTCATATATTCAGAAAAGCATTTGACTCCGTAAATCCTGATCTGCTTTTACATTCGCTTGACCGTTTAGGTTTCCCGCCATATCTTCTTTATTGGATTTCTTCATATTTAAAAAATAGAATTCAACAAGTGTTATTTAACTCCACTCTTTCTAGTCCGGTTGTTGTCACTTCTGGTGTTTCTCAAGGAAGCCATCTTGGTCCATTACTGTTCAATCTGCTTATAACAATCTTCCTTTTTCCTTGAAATATTCTCGTGTTCTGTTGTATGCAGATGATGTCAAACTCTGCCTAACTTTTAACAATATCTTTTGGAATATTAGACTACAAGAGATCTAACCTCACTCCAATTTTGGTGTTTATGTAATATTCTGGTGCTAAACTGCACTAAATGCATTTTCATGACGTTTCATCGTAAGATACCTCTTACCTCTTTAGCTTCTTATACGATAGACAATAATTCATTGGGACGTGTTTCTACTTTCAGTGACCTTGGAGTGATTTTTGACCTTAAATTGAGTTTCAACCATCATATTTCATCAACTATTAATAAAGCTAATAGTATTTTCGGCTTTATTAAAAGATGGTCTAAAGAATATAATGATTCCTATACTACCAAGATTCTTTTCATCACTCTAGTCCGCCCTGTACTACTGTTCATGTGTCTGGAGCCCCCATTATAAAAAACATCAAGACCACATTGAGTCTATACAGAAGCAACTCCTTCTCTTTGACTATGTTACTAAATGAATTAATGAAAGTTTGATGCAAAATTTCAGTACTAAATTTCAATTTATTTAATATAGGCGATTATTGGTTGATGATAGATAAAATATGATATATACATTATTGATTCTACGTCCAGCAACCTCGAGAAGACCGCATCAATTGTACTTTTGGATTTGGTTGTTGGATGAGTCGACTTGTGTTCATTTGCAATTTATGTAAGTATGTATATCCTTTAAAAACTAAATGAGTGGTTCGGCATCATCTGCAGCAAAATTGACGTTAAAGTCACTTATGTGCTCATTTCAATTTAATCCCACGTCACACTTACACATTCATCTTAACTTATAGGCACTCAGACACGGTACCACATTGCTTGTCCAATATGCGTATATGTATGTTGTATCAAGCATCCAACGGCAAATCGTCGTCCGTCATCGAGATTGTCTCAACAGCACAGTTCAACTATGAAGAAAAAATGAGAAAATGAATGCTGATCCCACATAGTTGGATGTGTGATACAACATACATAAACTTATGTTCGACACATAATGTAGTACCGTGTCTAGGTGCCTTTATGATCCGTTTATTATACTGCTCCACGTCATGATTTCCAAAATACAGTCTAATGCTATTAGGACACTGCACGTAAGTTATGTACCCTCAATCCGACCCTATTCTTGAAGTAGCTATTTCGAATTAACATCTACAATCAAAGTAATCAAAGTAACAACAATGCTCCTGTATATTCAAAAATATATATTTAGATATCCACTTATTCATGAAAAAGGAATTGCAAAGCAAATAGATGATATGCTTAAACAGGGCATAATCAAGGAAAGTAATTCACTTTATAACAGCCCGCTTTGAATTGTTCCAAAGAAGCAAGACAATTCAGAAAAAGAAATGGCAAGTTGTCATTGATTACAGACGATTAAATGAAATCACTGTCATTGATAAGTTTCCTATTCCTAATATCGACAGCATATTAGACAAGTTGGTTGGCAATGTATTTTACTACTTTGGATGTTGCCAAGGGTTTCCATCAAATTTTAATGAAAGAAGAGTATCAAAGGAAAACAGCTTTTTCAACACCTCAAGGACATTATGAGTTTGTTCGTATGCCTTTTGGATTAAAAAATTCCCCATCAACATTCCAAAGAATGAGTAATTGTATTTTGAAAAATTTCATTAACAAAATTTGCGTAGTTTATATGGATGACACACTTGTTTTCAACACTTCTTTGCAAGAACATATTAACAATTTACAAAAAATATTTAATAAACTAAATGAACATAACTTTATATAACGATTTCATAATGAACGCAAACTAAGCCCGCAAAAGAATAATAATGCTAAAAAACCATTTTAGAAAGTAATACGTTCCAGCTACTTGCTGAAAAAGATGAACTGTTAAAAAAGATGACAATAACGCAGCTAAATCTAAAACCGCGAAACCTCCCCCAATATATGTTCGCGAAGAAAGCTCAAATAGACTGGTAGATGCTATTCAAAAAATTGTTGGCAAGAATAACTTTCATATTGTCCCTATTACCAAGGGTAAAAGAAACTAAGGTACAAATTTATACAGAAGCAAACTACAGATCTGTAACAAAGTACCTTAGAGAGTCTAAAAAAACTACTATACATGTCAACTTAAAAGTAGTAAAGGGCTGGTTGTTGTAATTAAGAGCATTGAACCCTCTGTGGATTGTAGCGACATTAAGACTGCACTGGAAGAAAAAGGGTTTGAAGTCAAAGTAGTTATTAATATGTTTAATAAAAACAAAATCCCTCAGCCATTGTATAAAATTGAGTTGGCTCCTAAGTTGCAGCACTTAAGGAAAAATGAAGTGCATCCCATTTACAACCTTAAATGTTTACTTCACCGTAGGGTAACTGTGGAGGAGCCTCACAAACGAGTATCTCCAGTGCAATGCACAAATTGTCAGGAATTTGGACATACGAAATCTTATTGCACCCTTCGTCCAGTATGCGTAGCTTGTGGAGACTTGCATGAAACCGCAACCTGTAAACTAAGTCGCGATAATCCTGACCTTAAAAAATGCAGTAACTGTGGGGGCAATCATACAGCCAATTATAGAGGTTGTCCTGTATATAAGGAGTTGAAGAACAGGTTGCAGTTTTTTTTTTTTTTTTTTTTGTTCCCGATTGGATTTGTACTATTGTTTTCCTACATCTTATATCTTAAATATAAAAGAAAACACTAAGTACATTTTTAACAATAAGAGGGGAAAAGGCAGTGGACAATATCGAACATTTTCGAATTGTCTCTTGAATAATGATACTGGGTCTCTTAGGCCTCATTTTTGAGAGCTACCTGCGGCAGGCCAACAACCGCAAGATGCCTCTCAGCGCCTCCCGTAACCTAAGTTAGGACAGATCGACTGGTCTGCTTCGTTTTAAGCGTCTACGTCTAGACAATTCGTGAGATGGAAGGTCTGTTATTTCTAGATTGGTGTGTCGCTCTAATGTTTTGTGGTACCTCCTGCTAACATTAATGATTTCTTCCTGAATCATAGTTGCGCCGAGGTCTTTGTGAATTTCATAGTTAGATATAAACCAGTCCGCATTAACTATTGATCGAAGTATTTTTGATTGTTGACGCTGAATAATGTTAATGTTAGTTTTCTTGGCTGTACCCCATAATTGCATGCCGTACGTCCATATAGGCTTAATTACACTATTGTATATAACCAATTTCCCATTGGTTGTTAACTTAGATCTACTGTTAAGAAGCGGGTATAGCTGCTTAAATTTTAATATGCGTTGATCTCTCTTTTTTTTTGGATATGATGTTTCCACGTCAGTTTACTATCAATATGCATGCCCAGGTACTTTGCCACATTGCTTAATGGAATGTCAGTACCTTTTATTTTTAATTGTCTTGGCTGATAAGCTGTCCGTGATGTGTATATCACTTGCGTCGTTTTTTGTACATTCACTTTTATTTTCCATTTATCAAACCAATTGCAAGCTTTGTCATGAATATTCTGCAGCTTAGTTGTTGCTACAATTAAATTTTTATGGGAGTACATTAGTACTGTATCGTCAGGGAAGGTAGCCACCATTGACGAGTTATCTCCTGGAGTTGGGATGTCTGATGTGTATAAATTATACAACATAGGACAAAGCACGCTTCCTTGAGGGACTCCTGTTCTTATATGTCATAGCGTAGAAGATTCATCCTTACATTTTACGTAGAAATAGAGAGAGTCAAGGTAGCTTTTAATGATTACAAATAGATCAGTTGGAAATAGATTTTGTGAGTTACTCTGTGGACTTGCTGAATTGTGGAGTGTCTTTGTCTAAACCCGAATTGGTGGTCAGGTATGATTCTAATCACGTTTAGTATTGGTTGTATTCGGTCAAGTAGGAGACGTTCAAATACTTTAGAAAGTAAGGGCATATAGGCTGAATGGTCTGTACGATGACGCCTTGGTTGGATCTTTGCCCAGTTTGGGTATGGCTATTATTTAAGCAACCTTCCATAAAGATGGGTAGTGCTTTAGTCTTAATATCGCATTAAACAAGTTTCTAATAAATACCATTGCCTTCGCAAGGAGCTCTTTGAGTAACTTTCCAGTTATTTGGTCATAACCTGGCGTTTTTCTCTAACTAGTGCGCTTTTCAATACAGTGCCTAACTTCATTGGTTGAAATCATTTTTGTACAGTATTGTGGAGATAGAGTCCTGTTGTACAAATTGGTGTTACTATTAGATTGATTGGTAGTAAAAGCCCTTTCATAATAGTCTGCCAGTAGTGAAGCTTGGTCATAGTTGGTTCTAGCCCATGTCCCATCCGATTTCAAAAGTGGCGGCTGGTGGAAGGTGCGATTTGTGAAGTGCTTAGCAGCCTTCCATAATGAGTAGTTAGTGTCAGATGTCGGCGATAATGTTTTTGTATAATTTACAAATTGTTCATTTTTAAAATTCCTTAGACTGTTTTTCAAATCTTTGATTCCTTTGTTAAGTTTAGCTTTGTCATTTGGATCTCTCGTCCTTTGCCAGATCTTATGCAGTTTGTTTTTGTTCGCGACTTGGATTTTTATTGAGCGGGGGAAAATATAGTTGTCCTCTTTTGGATTAAGATCAGGCGTTGCTCTATTAGCTGCTTCGTTTATAATGTCATTCAAGTATATCACTGACTTTTCAATATCGTCAGGTCCTCTAAGAGGTACATTTATTGTGAGGCTATTGTCAATAAATTCTCTGTACGCCTCCGAGTCAGTTCTGAAATTATACATTTTGCACGCGGGTTGATCTTTTTTTATTGCGCAACTATATTCAACTTGTATTGGTGAATGGTCGGAAGAAAGTTCAAGTCGGGAGTCAATTTTGAAATGTGTTATATTCATGTTTTATAATACACAGAAGTCTATTAAATCCGGTATTTTAGTCCGATCTGTTGGCCAACATGTGGGTTCACCTGTACTCAAGTGCATCCCCCCAATCGTTTGAATTGCACTTAGCAAGTTTTTCCCTTTGGTGTTTGTCAGCCTTGAACCCCAGTTTACATGTTTCGCGTTGTAATCACCTGCTACGATTAACCTTGGACCAAGCTCTTTAAAGTAGTCCTTAAATTGAGCTGTTGAGATTGAGTGTCTAGGTGGGCAATAAATCGCTGCTATTGTGAAAGGTCCATATTTGTCTGCTAATAGCAATTTGGTCGACTGAATGTGAGCGTGTTGATAATTTTCTAGTTCAACGTGTCGAGTATTGTTTTTAACAATGATAGCCGTGCCACCATGTCCTGAACCATCCGGGTGATTTGTTTCATATATTTTATATCCGGGAATGCTCAAGTAGTGATTACCTGTGCAATGGGTTTCAGAGATTAGAGCTACGTCAATCATATTGTCATTTAGAAATAGTTGGGGTTCAAGGATATGTTTGTGCAAACCATTCGCATTCCACGCAATAAATCTTAATTTATTGTCCATTTTGTTTGTCAAGTTTGGTTATCAGGATGGTGATTATATTCATCATGTTAGTCACCTGTTGAATCAATTGCTTCATCATGATTTTAAGTTCAGCTGAATCGTCATTTGGCATAATGTTATTGTTATTTTGATGGGAGGAATTACTGTCTATGGTCGGACTCTCAGTTGAGATGACTTTAGATTTTTGGGTTGGTCGGTTGATTGGCTGGGGTTGGGGAGTCGCAGCTGTAATTTGCGCGTAGCTTATACCATTCTCCACTTTACTGGACGTTATGGGCATTTGCTGAACTTTTGTGAGATCCGTCAATATTTTGGGTCGAAGGGCAGGAAACCGTTGGATTTCAAGGGTTTTGTATATTTCACAACCCTTGTAGTTGGCTGTATGAGCTCCACCATATAGAGCACATTTTATTTTAGTAGTTGACTCCATACAGCAGTCGATTGTTTTGTGCTTACCAGCACGTATTTTTGGCAGTTGGTGCATTGCACTATCATTCTCTTGTTGTGGGGGGCCTCAAATTTAATTTTGGCATACGTAATGTCGTAACATTATAAATATTTTTATTGGTTGAGCTACTTTTAAGTTCAACTGAGAACAAAGGAAGTAGTTTATTGGTTGTTCTTTGTTGGATATTATGTATGTTTATAACTTCGTGGCCTAATATCTTCAGTTCGCATTTTATGTCGTCGGTGTCTGTTGATTGATGAAAGTGTCTCAACATAACTTTAAAACCTCGTTCATCATTGGGCTTGAAAGTGTAATATTTCGTATCTCCGGTTTTTAGCAATGCTATGATTTTTTTATAATGTAGGGGCTCTGCCGGTTGGATACGAACTTCATCATTGGGCAATGTTTTAAGTACGTAGTTATGATCTACAATTTCACACAGAGCATTGTTAAGAATGGAGATTTCTTCTACCCCCTGCACATAAATAGGTGGTGGCTTATTAGCTTTTGGAGGTTGCTTAGAGCCATTGTCCATAGTATTCTTCTCTTCTTCTAAATTGTCATCGTCGATATCTAAGATGTCAAAATAATTGGAACATGACTTGCCAAGACTTTGTTGTTGAACTGTTTTTTTGATGAGCAAAGCTCTTCTTAACGATTTTGTTATAGGTTCCTATTGATTTCTTTGTTTTAATTTTACTTAACTAACGAAATGATTCGCATAGAAAAGGGAATTAAAAATTAAAACAACAAGAAATTCCAATCAATAGAAATAATAATAAAAAAAAAAAATTTCACACGCTGAGCTTGGAAGCGGAAGAAAGAAAAAAGCAGAGAACCGTCGCAAGGGTTATTGGCAGAGTGAGTAAGGCGGTGGCCAGCATAAATGAGGACCCGGGTTCAAATCTTGTGGCGGAAATTTTTTGAACTGGTTTTTTATTTTTGTTATTAATCAATTTGCAGTTTTAATTTTATGTTTATACTAGCGTTAACCGGCGTGAGTTGCTACACCCCATATGCGTTAATTGGGTGTTTCTTATAAAAAGCTTTGTTGTAAAATGTATAATTAATAATTTACAATATATTTTAATATTCTATTATAACCTAAACAACTTTAAGAATCATTTGTTCTTTTTAAAAAAAATCGGTTCAGTATAATTTGCACCAAATAAAAAAAAAATTTAATAATGGCATAAAACTATCTATATCTGGACAACAGCGCTACCTACCGGATCCAAATGTAGCAAAGAACCTGACTGTAACTCCATGAGTACAACAAAAAAAAACAAAATCATCAAAATTGGTCCAGCTGTTCTCGAGTTTTGCGGGGTCATACCATTTTTTGAGTGCATGTTTATATATATAGATGATCACCCGTAAGAAGAGAGTGAAGTGGTTCAGGTGGAAGGAGAATTTCTTCTAATTTGACTTTTCCTTGTAAGCAACACATGCCTTTCGATTCGTCCTTGAATTTCAATCCCAAGCAATGTTCACACACTACTGACTTAGTACTTATTGATACTATACGATCGTCCTTGTAAGAAATCGAAGGATCGTAATTCATGGCAGAATTTTCTTTATTTACCCATGAATTAGTAACTCG
The DNA here is from genome assembly GCA_037043295.1 of Amiota minor. Taxonomy (NCBI): domain Eukaryota; kingdom Metazoa; phylum Arthropoda; class Insecta; order Diptera; family Drosophilidae; genus Amiota; species Amiota minor. The sequence goes on along the minus strand of JBAMAW010000183.1, from coordinate 225,994 downwards.
TGCTGATGATACTCTCTCTCTCTCTCTCAGCTCTATATCTATCCCGAGCCTGACTGAGGTGAGCCTCTCGTTCCGTTGACGATTCTTCATCTCTAGCTGAACGTACTCTTTTGGCATTCACAGTACAACGACCTATGTTCGAACGACGACGTCTTCCAGACATGACTTTATAATTTCTTGATAGTAATAATCAGACTTAAATAAAAAAAAATCTAAAATCACATTTGAAGAAACTTTGCTGTGTAAATAATGAGAAGCTGGAATATTGTAGTGACAGTAAATGCTTTTTCCATGAATTATAACACTATGCCAACTACATTAATTTTAAAGATAGGCATATAGGTATATGTATAGTAAAAATAACAGTATTTCTCCACTATTTAATGGATGTTATTATTAATATAAACCTTCCTCTTCAATCACTCTATCTATTAAAAAAAACCGCATCAAAATACGTTGCGTAGTTTTAAAGATTTAAGCTTACTTAGGGATATAGGGACAGAGAAAGCGACTTTGTTTTATAATATGTATAGATAAATTTACTTTTATATGTTTTAACTATATTTTTTAAGTATAACTATATGAAATGTAACACATTCATAAGCATGTAAAATGTATCAGAGCATAAAATTAAAAATGTAATTTGGCGTCAATTTGCATGAAAACCACAATGTGCTTTTCCATTATAGTGAAGCGACTGCGTTTTTTTTGCCTACAATAAATACTTAAGTAAGTAACGGAGAGCCGCAAGGTTCCTTGGCTCAGTGAGACCTAAGACCTTATATTCGCAAAAACCACTCTTTCTCAATGCGATATATTATTACTAACAGAAACTTGGCTTGAAGACGAAACCACAATTACCATTCCATTGTTTCAGTGTTGCAGTCAGTACAAAAGATCAGGACAACGATCTAGAGGAGTTGCGATTTACAAAACTGCTACTGCTAATGTTCTTCAGAGAGCATTGCTTATAATATGTGACGAGTGCACAATGTCACACAAGTCTCATATTGTTACTGTCAATCAATCAAAGATTTAAGATCCGCTCAGGCGGTAATGTGTGGAGTCACTTTTGTATTCATTGGAGAAATAAGACTGAATTTACCTGTGGTTCCTAAAGGTACACGTGCTGATATTCTTAATGTGTGCTTAAAAAAGTCTGGAATTTGGCAATGTATACACAAACTGAAATTATCTGTTAATATGCGTGTGCATCTTTATTGACGCCTTCAGTCATATGAGTTTGTAGAGTACCTGTTAAAAATAGGCGATAGTTCCGCCTCCATAACAAACGATGGCTGCATTACCATGTCAGATGTTGTAGAAACCTGCGTTAGACCAATTGAGGAATTTATTGGTAAGGTCTATCCAGATAATGAAATTCGCAACATAAAAACTCCAGTTGGCTTTGCGAGCGAACTGTCGTCACTTTAACCAATACAGCCGCAGACGAGATTAACGATGCAGTTTCACATAAATCCTCAGCAGGTTTTAAAATATATAACTCTTTTGGTGCAGTGACAGGTCGAGATGACGTTGTTCAATACCCAATAGAATTCCTTAATTCTCTGAACTCTCCGGGAGTACCACCACATAAATTAAATCTTAAAATTGGTATACCCAATGTATTTCTACGTAACATTAAGCCGCCCAATTTATGCAATGGTACAAGACTACAAACTAACCATATCTTCCCTAATATTATAGTGGCGACTATTTTACCAGTTTCAGCAGCAGGCGAAACAACGATGATCCCCATTATATCAATGATTTCAACCGATTTACTTTTAAGTTTAAACTAGTTCAGTTTCCAGTCAGAACATGTTTTCCGGTTACTTTTAATAACTTACAAAGGCAAACATTGCATGCCTTTGGTGTAGATGTCCGTAACGAAGCGTTTTCTCATGGCCAGCTATACATTGCCCTGTCAAGAATCTGTAGAAACTGCGAAGCATCCTTTCTATCGTACTGCCGGCTCATCTACATTAGATTTCTCTGCGAGTGTACATTTTCCATATCACAGCAATAATAAATTCACGCTGAACTTTTATTGCTTTACTTTATTTTATAAAATGTGAAATGTGTAATTTCACACACGTGAAATGCAACAATAACAACAACAACAACAAAATTGATGAAGAAGCACAGCTTAAGCATCTGAATATATACATTTTAATGCATTGTGCTTGTCAAAGCTATCTCTCTCTCTCGTTTGATTTTCGTAACATTTCGTTTTCATAAATTTGGATTTACCTACCTTCGCTAAGGAATAAAAATAAAAAATATGTATATCTATATATATTTTAAGGATATACAAACATATTTAAACTTTTCTAAGTAAAATACTTTTAGATACAACAACATAGACCCCGCTCTGACACAGTCGCTACATGCGTCAAGATCAATATAAAAACACGCTATTGGAGGGTCGCGGGTTAGTTGTGTACCAAAAACAAAAATGTGTTCTGTTGATTTTCGTTTCTCTTCTTCTTTTGCGTTTTTTGCTTGACTTTTGTTGAGTGGAGGGAGTGAGTAATTTGAAAATATTAGAAATTTGAAATATATGTATGCAATTTTTATTATTGTTTTGCAAACTTTTTTCTGCTTCTTCATTGCTTATCCTCTGCTCCTGCTTGAATTGTGTGTTCTTCTTCCGACTTCTTTCTTCTTCTTTCAGGTATTTCGTTGAGTGAGTAATTTGAAATTATTATAAACGAGTATTAGAGGCACTCCATCGAACGTTAAGAGATTTGCGCAGCAATCAGGAATATTTCGGAGTCGCGATGATTCTACTGTGACACATCTATTTTTGTGTTCAAAAAAGTGTTTTTTTATTGAAAAAAAAGTAAAAAATACATCATTCCAAGTATTGTCCGCCGGAAGCGATTACTTTTTCCCTTCTCTCTGGTAATTTTCGAATACCATCTCTAAAAAATGAGTCCTCTCTGGCCTCGATCCAATCATTCAGCCATTTTTCGATTTCTTCACAAGACCCAAACCGTTGACCCCCCAAATCGTTTTGCATCCGTCGAAAAAGCCAGTAGTCGGAAGGAGCAAGATTTAGAGAATACGGCGGGAGGGATAAGACCTCCCATTTCAGCGTTTCTAGGTAATTTTTGACCGTTACAGCTACGTGGGGCCGAGCGTTGTCATGTTGCAAAATCACCTTGTAATGCCTTTCGGCCGTTTCTGGCCGTTTTTCACGCATTGCACGGCTCTAACGCATTAGTTGTAGTCGATAACGTTCCGCATTAATGGTTTCGTTTAGTTTTAGTAGTTCGTAATATACCACACATGTCTGGTCCCACATTTGCAGAGCATGACCTTTGAAACGTGGATGTTTTGCTTTGGCGTCGATGTAGACGATGATGGAACGGGTTGACCAGGCTTGGCATAGTATTTTTTCTTCTTGGGGTTATTGTAGTATTTTTCCTCTCTAGTCACGACCTGTTGCAAAAATCCCTTCCTTTGATGTCTTTCAAAACGCAGTTCCGAATCGAAAAATCGCCTTTTGACATGTCTCGGCTTCAACTCGTATGGAACGCAATATCCTTTCTTTTGAATAAATCGCAATTGTTTAACCAAACGGAAATTGCATGCTGAGTCACTCCCAATGATTCTGCGAGTTCAGTTTGCGTTTGGCACGGATCTTGATCCAGTAAAGATTCCAATTCCTCATCTTCAAACTTTTTGGGTTGGCCAGGACGCTCTTTCGCTTCGAACCTAAAATCACCACTTTTGAAGCGTCGAAACCACTATCTGCATGACATATCAGTCGGAGCAGATTCACCATAAACTTCCTCAAGCATTCGATGGGCTTCAGCTTCACTGCTGGCTGCTAGTGCTAAGTATTTCTGAATGGTCTCTATCACAGAGTTTTGGCGAAACGTTTTCTTGGGTATGCGTAAAGAGTATATTTTCTTCGGCATAGGCGAGGTTAACCCTCTGATTAGTTGCCATTGTACGAGGTGCAAGGTCTATTTGTATGGAATTTTGTATGAAAACCCAATTTTTTTTTAATTTCTTCTGTTTTGTTTTATTATTATTTACTAATTAGAAATATGTAATGAAATTTAGAAAGTAATTTTTTGTATTTAATAATATTAATTATTAATTTTTAATAAGTTTTACATGAAACAAACTAAAAATAATATTGTTGTGTAGATTGTCCCTCGTCCAACATATTTTGTGTGCTGGTGTATCATCGATGCATAAGTGTTGAATGCTCTGCACAAATTGGATTGTTACGGGAATAGCAATAGGCCCTTATTGCCCGTACTCAGAACGGCATAGCCGACATGACGGTCTGTTCGTTCTAGCCGCAAACGACGGTGCAGCTTCTTCTGTCGGTATTGATAATATTTAAGAAGAATAAAATTATGTAGTTATTCCGCTTTTGAACATTCGAATTGTTTTTCCATATGTTTACACCAAATGATTCCATTGCGTTCCGTATCTTTGTATCCTTGAATATGCGGTTATGCTGTTGTTCAGCACTCGTTCCTCTTTGTTTGGTAGTACCAATTGTTTTGTCAGGAAAGGAAAGACCGTCGTCCGTCACTTCTTTTTATTGGCTTTATTTCGTTATATAAAATAAATGCAGTTAATGCAGCAATGCCCACCATATTATAAAACATGGCCGTTGGCCAGCGGTTTGTTGAGCGCTTGCATGTGTATGTGCAAAGCATCTGGTCCACTGTATTAACGCCCGATTTGTTGGCATTGTAATCCAAAATAGCAAATGGCTTCTGCTTCTTAGTTTGCATGCCCACACCACAAGTATAGTGTTGTATGGACAGCAAAATTACCACTTTGTTCTTCTTGGGCACATATGAACATTGTGCTATATCGCCTTCGTTGAAGTCGAACAATGTGCTGTTGACATTACGCGTAAGATTTTTTTTGAACTCCTTTTGAAGTCAAAACAGTGTAGTCCGCGTTGTCCCTTTTAGATCCAGAACTCTATTCGATGTTTGTATTTTTCTTAACATCTACCAATGCTTCAAATATCGCAAGTCGAAAACTAAGCAGGTCGTGCGTGTCTTCCAATTTCTCGGTATTCCATCATAGCATTACAACATGCTAAGTCTATGATGAAGATAATTAATGGCCATTTTCGGGTTTTGAAGAATGTACGATATGCTTCCATTTGTTGGTCGCAACATATTTCATCTTGTCTATTGTCCGTACGGTAATTAGCATATTATACAATACTTTGTCCGTTGTCAATACAGTAAACATATTTTTCTACATTTTCCGCTGTTTGTACAGTAATTATCATATTCTATTTTATTCGTTGTCCATTCATCAAAATAAGCTTATAATAATGGTAATTTGCCATCACCTGATTAATTAATGTCATACATTCTTATACAAACATAAGGTATACATTCGGTTTTTCTAGTAGAGACGTTCGTGTTGCTATTTTTACTAATTAGCTGTTGATGTATTTGCAATGTGGCAAAATAATTATGCAAAGTATTGGGTTATACAATTTGAAAATTAACAAATTCGGAAGTGTATATGGGCATCCGAAATATTTTAGCAGAGCTGATGGTATGTTTGTCCCTGATCTGTGAAAAGCTTTTTTTATTATCAATATTGCAGCGAAATTGAAAAGAAAAGTCCAAGTGGTAGCAGCTCCAACGCCAGCGATATAGGAAATCATGCAGGAAATAGTAAAGTGGATGACTCCCATCGAAATGTATTGGAAGGTGGATAACTATGCACAAGTTAATGTCAGCTGCACAAAAAAATACTCTTCTGACCGATTGTTGGAAGCCAAATGAAATTTACAACTTTACCGAAATGCAACGCGTTTAAAGCATAAGTTCAGACCAGCCTGGCTAGATACATAGAAGCCATGGTTGGTTTATTCGTGCAGGCTTGTATGTTGTTCAAGCCTCCATAAAATCGGGCATTGTGTCTTCCTTTGCTGTGCTTTGACGGATGCGCCATGATGGTTGAAAGAACAGGTTGTGTACAAAAAATATTAAAAGAAACGTACATAAAAAGTTTCTATTTCCATTGTATCAGTCATAGACTTTATTTGGTTGTCAATGATCTTAATTCTGTCCCAGAAATTCGGAAGTGTTCAACCGCCGTATAAAGAATATATGCTCTAAAAATACATCTATGTAAATACGCTGGTCAGAAAAGTATAAGCAAAATCCAAAAAACACTATTGCGAAATAGTTGTGGGTTTAGAAAAGCTGAGTGCAGAGGGTAATGCTGCCACAAGGGCATTTGCCTACCAGTTATATAGTGCTACTGCATAATTCATAGTATACTACACCGAGCTGGTCCCACCAGATACACAGCATCAGCTTCGAGCCATGAATGTTCGGTTTTGCGGTCGAACTTGATGTATGGCCGGGAAGCCCCCACGATTTTTTCCGCTTCGGGTTGTCATAGTGTATCCACTTTTCATCGCCGGTCACGATGCGATGCAAAAAACCCTTTCTGTTTTGCCGTTGGAGGAGTTGTTCGCACATGCAAAGGCGCCGTTCGATGTCCCTCGGATTCAACTCGTACGGCACCCAATGTCCCAGTTTCTGGATCATTCCTAAGCTCTTTAGGCGATGCGAAACGGCTTGCTGAGTCACGCCCAATAAACTTGCAAGTTCCTGTTGCGTTCTACACGAATTTTCATCCAGCAAAGTCTCTAATTTTGCATCCTCGAACTTTTTAACGGGACCGGGACGTTCCTTGTCTTCCACGCCATATTCGCCATTTTTAAACTTTTGAAACCATTCCCGACATGTTCTTTCACTAATATAGCTTTCACCATAAGTTTCTACAATCATTCGATGCGCCTGAGTAGCATTTTTTTTTCGAATGATATGCAAAAAGCAACACTTCACGCAAATGGCCCTTTGTATGCTCGAATTTTGCCATTTTCGCTAACGAACAGGACAAAGCACAGTCAAAATACACAAGCGAGATTATTTAGAGTTGTTGACCGATACCTCAGCTGGCTATGTAATGTTTCTGATCGTACTTATCGACCGATTAGCTGCGCTGGCGCCATCTATGGGAAAACGGCGGTTTTCTATTTGTACGCCCAATATATATATACTTTTCTACTTTATATCCAGCGCATTGGCTTGAAAGATTTGAAATCTCAAATTTGTAATGCAATATAAAGAAGTAAAAAGAAGTTTAACTTCACCTATGCCGAAATTGATATACTCTTCACGCACCCTCTAGATAAACTTTTTGAACACACTCTGTGAAAGGGCATTCAGAAATATTTAATTATTGATTTGACTTATTTTTAGGGTATAGTCAGTACACATACAACATTTCAACACTGAGACCTAGGGTCTTGAAATATACACTGTTGTTAAATATGGGTCAGACATTTATACTGTTCAAATTTCAGTTCAATAACACAAAAAACAAAAAAGTTTTTCTAATAAAAATCTAAATTTGGGTTTGGGTTTGTATGGGAATTATACGATCCAGTAACTCTAGGGTCTTAAATTTACGCATTTCATGGACATTGATTGAAACATATTATCTAAATTTTAGTTCAGTAGGTCGAAAACCAAAAAATGTTTTTTTTTAATAAGAACCTGAATTTAAATGTATGGTTTTCATGGAAGGTACCCCCTAGTGGTCCGAATGGGCTGATCCCGATAAATTTATAGCTTTCTACGGTAAATTTCTATATATTTTTATATGTACAACAACGAAATCACACACATTGTTGTTAGTATCTCGAAAGAAAAACATCGAGGCATGAAATGTTGCATGCCAGCAAATGTTGCAAAAAGAACAATGTTAATTACATTATACAGTTGTATTTACAAACAAACTTAGGATGGCCCAAAATTTAGATGGCCTTTAGCTTATCACATTAGGCCCAACAAATAGTTTTTATGATCTTGGAGGCATCGAAAATGAGTTAGATCTTTAATGTCGCGACTGGAGTAACAAAGAGACTGCAGATTTAATTTCTGCTTAGGATAATGCAGATTTTTATCTAAAAATTAAAAGGCTTGCTTGCGTTTCCATTCACTATGACAACAGACAGCAGTTCCTTAAGAAAAGAAAAAAACATGGCTAAGGACTACAATGAGCGAATTTCGCCTATATGGTGGATGCAATATAAAAAGATGATAATTTCTAACTTAATATTGTACATCAATTTTTTTTTTTAAAATGTTCGTGTATTATAAACGCAATCAAAATCTTGGTTAAGAGGAAGCAAAGTGAAACTGAGGAAAAAAATTTACACGAATTTGCAGCAAACCCAAGGAGTCGGATATTGTAAATTAAGAAATATAAAAGTTGAACAAGAAAATGATTGCGCCCAACATTGCCAGCTGTATACGCCCTTGTATAATACTTAAGAAATTACTAATAATTTTAATAATACAACGATTTTTCTCTCTGTATATCTTTGTAAATTGTCAAATGTAAACTCCGCAGCATCCCTGTGGATGTCAATGTGGGAATAAAACGCTTGCGCAAGAAATATTGTAGACCACTCAGCATTTGCCAAAAGAGAGAGATCCAGTTGAATATTGAACGTAGCAGTCAAAACTGCTGAAAATGATACAACAAAACAATTTACAAAACTAATCAATTAAAAAAATATCTTAAACGATTTTAATTTTATAAAAACTAAGGTCGAATAAATTCGGAATTTAATAAATAGTAAATGCATCCAAAATACAAGATGAAAAATAAATATCACGACATGGCTTACGAGTAAGAAATATATGTTTATTCTGGTGATGATGAAAATGTTATGTGTGCATATGTGTGGATGTGTATTCGGTGTTAATCTTACATGGTCACTGATTCAAAGTAACCAGTGTTTCTTGTGCTGATTAAAATTACGTCCAAAAAGCTTAACGTTACGCCCTAGAACGTAAAAGTAGCAGAGATACTATGCACATTATTGAAAATTGAGCGAAATTTCTTTCATTCATATATATCATTCATATGGGAGTACAAGTTTGTGTAAATATGTATGAAAATATTCTTGTGAAAACCAGTGAGTCCCGCTACGGTATATCTACTTGATCAGTATGATGACTCGAATCTGTACATGCCTGTCCGTCAGCTCGTTCGATTGTCTGAATTTCTATTTAATTTCGTTCATACTAACTGAAGTTAATATTTTTTATACGAGGTCTGTTCAAAAAGTAAAGTAAATTATTTTTCTCTCAGGTTTTGATTTTCGATAATTTTTTTTTTTGGCTGATAGTAGGGAAACTGGATTTTTCCGCACCTGTGATTTTTTCTTAGCGTTAAGACATACATAAAATTTAGTTTAATTTGTTAAAGTTGTTTTGACAAATACATATAAAAGCATTAAAAATAAAATGAACTAAAAAGAACGTTATCCTCGACTATGCCGAAGATTAAATACTCTTCAAGCAGTAGTATTCAAATGGGGGGTTTGTATGGTACTATTCACTCCCGTGAAGTATAATGCTGTACTCACAATTTACCAGTACCAACATTCAGTTTCATACACAATACATGTACATAGCTACATGTGAATGGGAAAGACGTTCATCACCCTAGTCCGCGCTGTACTTGAATACTGTTCGTGTGTGTCGAGCCCCCAATATAAAAAACATCAAGACCACATTGAGTCTATACAGAAGCAATTCTATCTCTTTGCACTTCGTAGTTTAAATTTGGATCCCAGTGTACGTTTGCCTTCATACTTTAGCAGGATTCTTCTTATAGATCTCCCATCGTTGCAAAATCGGCGAATAAGTCTTGGTATAAGCTTTCTTCATAAACTTATTACTGGTAATGTTGATTCGTCAGTGCTTTTAAGCCAACTTAGTTTCTGTGTCTCTAGTCGTACATCTAGAAATTACGTTCCCTTAGCTTTAGGTACATGCACAACTAACTATGCCTACATGATTCTTTCCGAGTTTTATGCACTCTTTATAATAAGTTCTATCACGTCCTCTCACCTGAGATCTCGCCCTCTGCGCTTAACATCATCGTCCTTCGTTGGCTTCGGGAATTGGAACCAACTGCTACCAGGTGAAGTGGACATCGCTCATTGGGTCTCACATCCCTTGTGTCTCTGACCACAATTGGCTGTGAGTAGGGGCATAGATTGAAAAAATACCACCAACGGGTCAGGGACGGGTGGATTTCTTATATATTAGCTTACGTTTAATTTTAAGTAATTAAAATTGATTTAAAACTAGATCTAATCACTTGTTTTGCTATTAATTATGTTTCCCTTTTTTGTCTTAATATCACGTTTATGTTAAAACCTTTTATTTTTATGTTCGACAGTATTTTGTCATAATAAATAAATAAATAAATAATGATCAACAAACCAAAAGTAAAGCAACAATTAAATTTAACAGCATGTAAGTCTTTACGAAATTTGTAAACTCACACATATACCTTAACTTTTGTCTCCTTGGACTATTTCATTCTGCTCTCTAAATATTTATAATTGTTATATTAGAACTATTTAGGCAAAGACAATTAAAATGTCTGCGTATTGTAGTGGGTAGAGAGTAGGACTGTTAAACCGAGGCCATGGGGTTCGAAACCTGCATCGGGGATTTTTCTATTTTTTATTTGTACTTAATTCTGTCTTAATAGAACTCTCATTCTCTCATTAATGCAGTCACACGAGTTTGCATAAAAAGCAAAAATGCAATATTTTACTACTTAGTGAGACGTGGATGGGTAACGATCAAGAGTTTCATATTTCTAATTTCGATTGCATTGTAAAATACAAAAGACCAGATGTTCGTGCTGGAGCAGTAGCGATTTATAAAAATCACAGTGGTATAATCATAAACATATCGTGTCTATGATACAACACGGTACATGAAATTGAAAATTACACATATTTGTTTTTGTTACATTTTTAGGGTTCCCGAACCAAGGGTACCAAAAGGAACCCTATTGCTGAGACTTCGTTGTCCGTCCGTCCGTCCTCGGGTCATTTCTCATAAGCCGCAATAGCTAGAGAGTTGAAATTTTCACAGGAGGTGTAGTTCTATCATCGGTCATCAGCAGCAAATACTAAAACTAAAATATTTTGAAAAACTTAAAGCAGTAGTCCCACGATCTTGATATTTGGATGGTTGGTGGCTATACATTAGAAACTTATATTGTCGGAATTTCAGTTTGATCGGGCCAATAGGGAGGGTACCTCCCATACAAACCCCTATTAAAATTCTGGTTCTTATTAGAATACCTTTTTTGTTTTTTGTTCCATCGAACTGAAATTTAGAAACTATAAGTTTCTGATAAAGGCGCGGTATATTTTTTGGAATCAGTCAAATCAAACCCCAATTTGGTAAGGAACCCTCCGTGTACGGGCCACACTCGCACTTGGTCCACTTTTTTTTTTTTTGTTTTGTAACATTATATTACATTGTATTTTTGTATTTAATTTTTTTAAGAAATTATAAACGTAATAAGTTTATAATAAATAATGATAATAATAATAATAAAAATGAATCAAAAAAGAAATTTAAAACATAAATTTTTCAATAAATAATGATAATTAAAAATTTTGTTCTGAATGGAGCTGCGCTGTACACGGGTGTCCCATGACATATCTTTGTTTTTTTTTTTTTTTTGTTTTTTGTATAGATATTAAAGCTACACACCGTATTGGTGTTCTGGGATTTGTTACTACTGAAAAAATAATCGGATCAAAAAATATTGGGAGTACAAATTAGTTCAGTCCGTTTTCAAAAGTTGGCTCCACCTGCAAGTTGTGGCCGATTTTGGAAGCGATTACCTATTCCATTAGAAAGGTTTGACATCTGTCAACAATAATTAGTGTGCATCAGCGTCTGTTTCTGACAACAACGTTGTTTCTTGCCTCGAAAATGTCCGGATTTGTGTTAAATAAACAGCATTTGCGGCAAGTTTTGATTTTCTTTTTTAATGGGAAGAAAAGTGCAGCTGAAGCCTATCGAATGCTTCAAGAAGTTTATAGTGCATCTGCTCTGACCGACAAGTCATGCAAAGAAAATTTTCGACGCTTTTACTTTACTGGATCAAGATCCGTGCCAAACGCAAACTGAACTCGCAGAATCGTTGGGAGTGACTCAGCATATTCAAAAGCAAGAATATTGAGTACCGTACGAGTTGAAGCCGAGACATGTCGAAAGGCGATTTTTCGCTTCGCAACTGCTTCTTGAAAAACATCATGGATGAAAAATGGATATACTACGATAACCCCAAGAAGAAAAAATACTATGCCAAGCCTGGTCAACCCGTTCCATCATCGTCTACATCGACGCCAAAGCAAAACATCCACGGTTCAAAGGTCATGCTCTGTATATGGTGGGGCCAGACGGGTGTGGTATATTATGAACTACTATAACCAAACGAAACCATTAATGCGGAACGTTATCGACTACAACTAATGCGTTAGAGCCGTGCATTGCGTGAAAAACGGCGAGAAACGGCCGAAAGGCATGACAAGGTGATTTTGCAACATGACAACGCTCGGCCCCACGTAGTAACGGTCAAAAATTACCTACGCTGAAATGGGAGGTCTTACCTCACACGCCGTATTCTCCAAATCTTGCTCCTTCCGACTACTGGCTTTTTCGATGGATGCAAAACGATTCGGGTCTTTTGAAGAAATCGAAAAATGGCTGAATGATTGGATCGAGGCTAGAGAGGACTCATTTTTTAGAGATGGTAATCGAAAATTACCAGAGAGATGGGAAAAAGTAGTCACTTCCGGTGGACAATACCTTGAATGATGTATTTTTTACATTTTTTTAATAAAAAAACGCTTCTTTGAACACAAAAAACGGACCGAATTAATTTGTACTTACTTTATTTAAATTTTTTGGTGAATAAAAATTCAATGTAATCAATTTTTTGAAGTATTCAAAAATCGAAGACGAGCCAAAACACGTGCAAGCAAAACAGCTGTCAAAAATAAACTAAGCATTCAAAATGGCCGTTCTTTGTTAGCATAAGTGAGGAACATGAGTAACAAATTAACGCGATAAAAAAATAAAACGAAAAACGAATTTACGTAGCCCGCGAAAATTCAGAATTCCCGATAATTTTTGAACAGACCTCGATAAAGATCCTTAGTCTTAATGCAACGTGTTAAACCTACGAATGTTAAATTTTCGTTCGACATTTCATGAACGAAGCGTTTTGTATGGCATGTTAAATCAGCTGTTGTCAAGAAAAAAGTGACTGTTGAATTTGAAGAACAACTTAAAATGGCGAAAAAAGTGAAAAAAGAAAAACAAAATAATACAACAGAAATTGCTACTTATATTTTATTGTATTATTCATACTTCTATTTACTGTAAACTAAATGTAATTTAAATTGGTAAGAGATTTAATTTTAGCAGGCGTGCCAACTCACAATTATTCAAAAAATTTAGCAGTCCGACTTTAACAATATAAAATATTCAATTTACTCCTGCAAACCTACATATCAAATCGAGTGTATGTAGTATGACAGAAAAATTTCATTACAAATGAATTTATGATAAAAGCAGGCGTTCGCCAAGGTAGTGTCTTGGGGCCAACTCTATATATGTTATTTACGGCCGACATTCCAATAAGTAGTCAAATTGTCACTTCGACTTTTGCTGATGACATTGCCGTAATCAGCCGTTCCCGTTGCCCAGTTAAAGCTTCTGCAGGCTTGGATGCTCATCTTAAAAGCCTCAGGAGTGGTTATCCAACTGAAGAATTAAAGTCAATGAGGGGATGGACTTGTTCTCCAGTAACGTTAAATGGCGTTACAATTCCTCAAACTCAAGTGGTAACTTATCTTGGCGTTCATCTGGACAGACGGCTCACCTGGCGGAAGCATAAAGAAGCTAAAAAGACATATATGAAACTAAGGGCTCAAAGTCTTCACTGGCTAATCAATTCTAAATCTGGACTGAGACTTGAGTACAATGTGATACTGTATAACTCTGTTGTTAAACCAAATTGGACTTATGGTTCAAATTGTGGGGTACCGCGAGCACGTGTAACAGTGAAGTTATACAAAGAGCACAATCCAAGACACTTAGAACAATCACGGGAGCTTCATGGTATATCAGGAATGAAGACATTCACAAATACCTGGTACAGCAATAAAAGAAGAATGTCCCAAGCATAAAGGTATTTACATGGACAAACTAGTTCGACACGTTAATCCTCTAGCCAGAGTCCTTGTTCATACAAGGAACTCATCTCGACTAATTCGTAACGATTGTGGAGCCTTTTTGCTTATTTAGAGGCTTGTATTGCTAAGTGAACCCCTTCCTCTTCATTGTATGAATTACACATGTGTATTTGTTTTTAAAAGATGAAACCTTATTGTTAGTCCTATTCATACATATAGGAGATTCAATAAATACCATCAGTATAAAAAAAAAAAATCTACGGCCAAGAGTAAAACTCTCCCGGTTTCACTGAAAACTCACAGAAGCTTTTCACCGCGACCTGAATTCTCTTGGAATCTTTTACATTTTGAGGTCTTTAAGATCTGTTTAATCATCTTAAATAACTCTCCCTTCTGTTCTTTGGAAAATAATTGCGAGCTAGTAGCGGTATCTACTACTTTTGGCACTGTCAGACCTACTTGGGAATCTGTCATAGGGGATCGGACATAGTTAGTAACTTAATTTAGGTTTGAGTACTTAACATAAAATAACATATACAACAATTAATAATAATAAATCATAAGACTGCTGCTGCTGTTGATGAAGATGCTATTTATGCAAGTAATGATGTTGCTGATAATGATGATAAAATGTTGCTAATGTTGATTTTGATCCTGCTACGTTGTATCGTTCTCAGTTGAAAAATAACTAATTAATTATATTAAATGATGATAATTAAGTTTTAGAATTTAAATTTTTGATTTTTTTTTTTTTTTGCGTCTGTGAGTTTTTGCCGATTCTTCTTGGTAAATCAAGCTGCCATCCATACGATGAGATTGGCGTCAAGTAAACTTTTTTACTTTCTTTGTGTTTCTTTAATTGTGTTTCTTTATGACTTTGTCTACTTCGGTCGCAAAGCAAATTTGTTCACATTCAATGGCATACCGCTCTTTCGGCAATGCAATTTCAACTACCGTCACTCTACGAAACCAAAAGAAAATAACAAAAAAGTGAATATGGGAATAAAACAGAAACGATAATCTGGGAAAGCAATACTTTAGGCATGGTACATGAGTGAAACCTACCCCGTAAGACTCGTATTTCACTTGTCAATAAACTCGTAACGCAAGAACATAAAAATCATCGGATAAAACGACACATTGCTACCGTTGTTGTTCTATTTGCTCTTGTTGTTGTGTTTTCTTTGGTGTTAGATTCCCCCGTTTAGCTGTTTTATTTGTTATTGGGGAACTATTAAATGTTTTAATGTTACGTTTTTTCCTTAAATTCTCATTTGATCATAATTTATTTGTAATTTTGTTTCTAATTTTTCTCGTATTTGTGTCTTATTTAAATTTATGTTTTGTTCTATTTTGTTTTCTAATTATCGCCAAAAAATTGCTTCAAACTGTTCAATTGTTTTTTTTTTTTCTCCGAGCGTGGTTTTAAATAAGTAAACCAATAGACCAATAGACTACTTCTATTTTCAATCGAACTCAAAAGCTGACCAACCAACAAAAAGGTATTTAATATTACCACATTACTTCACACCAAAATACAATTTGAGGCCCCACAATAGCGCAAAGTACTAAATACCAAAAATATTAACATACCCGAAACTTCTGCCTCAGAGATCCCAGTATATGTTAAATGACTTCCTTGTATGGACAAGAACTCTGGCTAGAGGATTAACGTGTCGAACTAGTTTGTCCACGTAAATACCTCTACGCTTGGAACATTCTTCTTTTATTGCTGTACCAGGTATTTGTGAATGTTAGTAGGTAGGTTAAGTTGAAGCACGTGCTCCAGATGGTTGGCAAATACATTAGCCTTCTCTTCATCAGACCGCGCCTAACTTCCGGCTCTGTCTCTAATAGATGAATCCAGTACCACAGGAGTTTTAGCGATTTTTGTGCTTTCCAAAGTGAAAATCTAGTGTTTGTGGGTGATAGGTTATAGATATAGCGCCTTTGTGCCTCAAGTTGATCGCTTAAAAGTGCTTTGGCTAGTTTTTTTGTTGCATTGTTGCAATTTCCCTATTTGAGAACGATTTTCTGCTGAGCTTGTGAGCAACAATCGCAGGCTTTGATACCTCAGCTGCAGCTACCAATACGACACTTAACTCATCAACAGATTTGTCGATATCACTTTCAGAGTTGATCGCAGGTGCAATTTCTATGTGAGAACTTATATATTTTCTATATTGCAACCAATTAGTTGTATTAGATATAAGTCTATACGGGCGATCCTCAAATATTGGAAAATCGAGTAAAACGATATCAACGGGTGAGTGATCGGATGAAAGTTCATAATGATTAACTGCTGATATGAGGTTTCTTGGTATATTTTTTGTGATACCGAAGTCGATGATATCGGGAGCTTTTCTTAGATCCGCCGACCAGTATGTAGTCCTACCCAGAGAAATGAAGTCTATCAAGTTTTTACAATTTACAAGAGAGCTGCAAAGTTGCCGACTTTTGGATTTACTAAACGAGAATTGTGGTCACCGGCCGCCAAAAATCGTTCTCCAAGGCTATCAAAGAAATTTTTTAACACATCTACAGATATTGAAAATCGTGGAGGACACTATACAGCAGGTAACCTCAGATTACCATTACGTATTTGCATCCGAACCGAAGTTACTTGTAGATAATTAGATGAGTATACCTCTAGAGTCTGGTGTTTAATACGCTTTCTTCTAATAATGCATGTACCACCATGAGCCTTTCCATCCGGAAGATTTGTTGTATTAACTAAATAGTTTGGTATAAAGAAGTTGTTTTTGCTTGTCAAATGAGTCTCACAGACTAACATCACATCTGCATTGTTGTCCTCTAGATACTTCATCAACTCTAGTTTGTGCTGTGAAAAGCCATTTGCGTTCCAGTGAGTTATTTTTATATGAGGCATTATGGGGAATTTAACATTTCCAAAACTTTTATTTGGATTTTTCATCATCTCGTGAAAAGAGTTTTGCATCATTAAGATTGATTGATTCAGGGTCTGTAATAAATTCACCAACATACAATAGTTTCACTAGAACTTTGTGGTTGCAACACTGGCTCATTACACGCATTTAGAGTTAGGGAAGTTTGTGAGATTGGTTCATTATGTTGAGACATTGGAGCCTTAGGCTTCACAATCTTTTTCGCAATTTGTTGTTGATCGCCTAAGCGCAGTGCACCTGCATACGACACATTTGAAGTTAAAGGAATATTAATGGTGGGCACATAGCTGTAGTTGATTCTGTACGGATAGCCTCACGGCTAAGACGGGCAGAATTTTTTTGTAACTGCAAACGGTTCTTCAACTCCTTATACAGGACAACCTCTATAATTGGCTGTATGATTGCCCCCACAGTTATTGCATTTTTTAATATCGGGATTATCGCAACTAAGCTTACAGGTTGCGGTTTCATACAGGTCTCAACAAGCTACGCATACTGAACGAAGGGTGCAATAATATTTTGTATAGTCAAATTCCTGACAATTTGTGCATTGCACAGGATTACGTGTTTGTGAGGCTCCTTCACAGTTACCCTACGAGGAATAAATATTTAAGGTTGTATATTCATTTTCATTTTTCTTTAAATGCTGCAATTTTGGGGCCAATTCAATTTTTTTACAATGGCTGTAGAATTTTTATTTCTTATTAAAAATATTGATCATTACTTTGGGCTCAAACCCCTTATTATAAGATTGAAAGTTTCTTTTAACATTGTTTCAGTAAGTTATTCTTTCTATTGTTCATCCATTTTGACCAAATTAGCAGCACTATTGTTTCTTCTTCTTTCTAAAACTTTACATTGAATAAACACGTGAACATTAAACGGTTATGGGCCCAGCTCACTTCAAAATATTTTTTCAATATATATACAATATATATACAATGCTAAGGATGAAGGTGAGAGGATTTTCAGAAAATATAACTAAGATTTTAATGACTCTGCCGTAGCAATATAACAATTATTTCGATTCGTGGGAGGCGACGTTAGAGGAACAACGAACTTTAATAAAATTGACTTCGCGCCTGTGCATGGAAGAGTCTCGTTTGGGAGTACAACACATACAACAATAAGCTTTTTTAGCCAAACAGGAGCGTAAATCCACCTCCAAAGGTCTAAAGGGGCAAGTGTATCATCTGCAAACAGAATGAACATTGGAAGCGGGACTCCCCAAGAAAAAGAAACATCGAAAACTTCACGAAGATTCTTTCATAAGTGAGATTATGTTTGTGCATTCATACATCAGCTCTGAGTATACGTGGTGCATGGATTCTGGGCGGGTGATTATTTGACGTATCATATGACGTGGCAGTGGTTTGATAATTATGAAAAACTAAGAAAACCGAAAGACGTCAGAATTGCTGATGGATCAACTGAGCAGGCGTACGGCAAAGGTCATATTAGAGTGGATGCGTACAAAGGTAGAGTGTGGAATACAAAATATTTTATATGTTCCAAATATAAACCCAAATCTTTTTTCTTTAACGCTTGTCTGGACAAGGGATATACATTAAAAGCACAAATGCAGTTCTGAAAGAAAAAACAGAGTGTGGTGTGAGAGGTGAGAGGTGAAAGAGAAGATTCAAAATTATTTAAGCCATTCTAAAAAATATAGTAGGAAAGTGCATACTTAGAGTATTTCACTCTCGTTTTATTTAATTCGATCTTTCGATTTATTAAATTTTATTTATTTATTGCATTATTAAACTTTAAAATGAGTTTTGCTGTATTGTCACTTATTTGTTGTAGTTACAAAGTGTTTATAAAACTATAAAAAAAAAAGGTTTTCTAATAAGAACCTGAATTTTAATGAGGGTTTGTATGGGAGGTACCTTCCCTAGTAGTCCGATCAAACTGAAATTTTGACAATATAAGTTTCTAATGTATAGCCCCTTTAAATTTTTGAAAATATTTTAGTTTTAGTCTTTGTTGCTGATGCCCGGATAGAACTACACCTTCTGTTGTGTAAAAATTTCAACTCTCTAGCTATTACGGGTCATGAGATATGACCCGAGGACGGACTGATGGATACCTAAATAAATAAAACAAAATTTTATATTTAAAAATCACTTTGTCGCTAACTGTTTGCGATCGGTCGTCAATCTAAACACTACCCAAGCCACGCTTTGCTTAATTTCTGATCGACAAGATAAGCGTCTATGACGATTTCATATATTACTCCGAAACCAAAAATGTTTCACATCAAAAAATTATCGATTAATAAAACGGTACTAGAAGCCAACATATTAATCAAACTTCAATCGCTTAAAGGCGTTTTAGACGGTCGGTTCACTCACAAAATGCTTCGTTTTACAAGATCAGTCCATATCTTAGTGTTGTCTATCGTTTCAGAGTTTTTATACACCACTGAACATTGTTTATTTATATATTGTTCGTATTTATCTATTTAAAAGTGGTAATATAATAACTGATGGTTATATTTGAATGAGTCCCACAGTAAAATCGTGGTTTGCCATATCTGCATGCATTTTGAAAAGTCTACAACGCTTGTTGCATTTATTGCATTTGATTACTTTTATCGATATGTCAACGAAATGGACTGACAAATAAGTCATTTTTTGTTATCATTTTGTTATCGTTTCGATTATCGGTCTTGATTTTGATTCGATAATGGAGTGAGACTGAGACTGAACTGATCGTCTAATGGGGCCTTCAAATCAACGTAGATTTATCGGAACACAACACAAAAGGGTTATTGACTACGACTTAAGCGATATTCCTGAAGAGGAATTTCTACAAGAAATGAAACCTCAAAATATAACAGAATTTAAGAAAAATTCTAAAGAAACAACAAGATTCTTTTAAAGAAACTGGGCTCATTATTCTAACATTCGCTGCACTTAACCTCCCATCGCAAATTAATATCGGCTATGAAAAGATAAATGTGCGACCATATGTACCCCTCTTCGTACGTTAAACCAAATGAAACACTTTACAAACACCTCCAAGAGAGACAAGCTATGTCTTGATTATGGAAATCCAGCTCACAATGTAAATGCCATAAATGTTGCATTAATTGTAAAGAAAGCTCGATCCTCAACTATCACCACAGTATTTTTGACCGTGACTGCCCTTCGTTCTTTAAAAATAAGGAACTACAAGTTATAGAGTTATACGAAAAACTAATACAAAGCAAGCCAAAATAATATACAATGAACTCTATTAACGCTCCAAAGCCTCATACTCAGCAACGGCTCGTTCATCATTACCTTGGATCCTCCCAAGTCTAGTGACCCATCACCTGCCAAACGCGTTACATCACACGAACCTGCAAGCGGAAGTTCTTACCGACACAAAGATGAAAATTTCCTCAAAAAAAATTCTAACACAAGTACTCTTAATACCAATCTGAAAGCAAAAAACAATATAGATAAGGCAAAACTTAAATCTATCTCATATACCCTTGCCGCCTCATTCTGCTCCTTCGAATTTAGTGAGCGGTGGAAAAAAACCGTCCCGCGTCATCGTCATGGTAGATATTGGAACCATTGGCAAAGTTATTTACATCTCTCGGATCGGCCAACGGATCGCTTCGTTCCTCCGCGCACTTCAACTTCAAATTAAACACCAGGATACCTTTGCTACTGCAGGCGCAAAGGCTCCCCACTAACAATCGCTGCCAAATATCGCCCATTTATCACCATTTTAATTCATTTAATTATTAACTTGTATAGTGAACTCCAATTATTAATATACGATACAACCACAAGCAAGAAACTCACCTGCAAAGTACCCAATCCTTTACCATACCTATCAACTCCTCCCTTAACACAGCCCCTTCTATGGAGGAGTAGCATCAAAAAAAAACCATTCGTTTAGTCTCAGCATACATTCCTCTTTATCAACGGTTCTCGATGGAAAATTTAGAATCTGTCCTGCGCACAACAAACACACCCGCAGGTAACTTCAACTGCTGGCACAGAAAATGGGGTTCAGCCTCTAACAATAAAAAAGGGAAAATCCTCGAATGCTTCATATCACACCCAAACAACATTCTGCTAATCGTCCGCTCACATACCCATCTAAGTACCCGCTTACCAACATTGCGCTCACATTTTGCATCCCGAATTAGGCATTGACAACGTGAATCAAACCCCTTACAGAATATATTTTAAAACCAATCAAGCACAATGTTCTTTATTTTTTATTCTAACTAAGAACTTCTTTTCCGAAAAGCCATGTAGTAGTAACATAAAAAAGAAGCAGCTTCAATTAATAAAATTATTCTCTCCACTACACATTTCCCTATCCCACAGTCCAAGCCACATAATCCCATCGTAACCCCCTGGTGGTACGAAAACTTACGAACTCTTCGCTCTAGTAAAATAAATGCAGGGCAAACCTTGAAAAAAAAAAAAATCAATCAACATAACATAAAAAAGTCATAAAGGTGTTGCAGGACACCCGGGTGGAACGAAGTTCCTTTTCTGCTGTAATATCTGTTTCTTTATTTTCTATCTCTCTGGTTTTAAGCTCTTGAAAAGATTTTAACTTAAGAAAAAAATTTTTTTTATTTTATCACGGTTATTATTGGCTTATCGTAACTATAATAAGCTACATATGTTTCAGATTCAATTTATTGAGATATCTCGAGAAAACAGCATCAACGGTTGTACAGTATTTCGTTGTGAACTGCGCTGGATCATTATTAATACTTAAATGAAATGTACCTGATAAAAAAGATGCGAGTTTTTCAAATTTTTCTTTCTCATTGAAATTAACGGTAAAGTCTCCAGCTAATTAATATGAGTGGAAGTTTATGAGAATTTTGGTTAAGTAATTTACAAACTTTCTCAGTATATTCTAACAACGATCGATGGATAAATAAT
Source organism: Amiota minor (assembly GCA_037043295.1). Lineage (NCBI taxonomy): Eukaryota > Metazoa > Arthropoda > Insecta > Diptera > Drosophilidae > Amiota > Amiota minor. Next base: position 204,044 of record JBAMAW010000183.1, on the reverse strand, counting down.
TTTATGTCCTCAATCTTTTAAATTGGGGATATAAATAGCTACTACAACTACTTTAACATTATTTCCCATTTCATAAATAATTGAGCAAATATCACCAACTGATGAATGCCTAGTACTCATATTATTCATATTTTCTATACAAATGTGGGTGGTATCTTCAGAGTATGATATTGCGACTACACCTATGTGAACATTGTCTCGCTCATAACGAGATATGCAATTGAAATTAAGAAGTACAATTTCTGCTTCATTTCTCATCGATGTTTCAGAAAGTAATATTAGATGAGAATTTTGCATAACTCCATGAAATCTAAGGTATGATTTTTTAAACTGTGGCAATTAAAACTGTATAATGAGAAATCTATATTTTTACAAATCATTTCCAATATAATTTGCGTACTGGTCTGCAATGTGTTTAAAGATAATCTTTGAGATTCCTGCAGTAATTTCTGCTTGCTTTCGACTATGATGAATTATCTTGAGGTGTTATAATGTTTATTCTAATCATTTTATAACGATTTTTATATTCTTTAAAATTTTATTCAGTAAAATTAGAATCAATACCTATCATAGGTAACAATGTTATTATGTTTCGAGATGGCTTAAAAGGTGCACTAAATCGACAGTTGCCTTAATTACTAGAATTTATTTTTTTTTAGCAGTATTTATGTGTTTGAAGTTTAATATTTCCAGATACATCTGCACCAGATACGGAAACTAAATCATCGCTCATTTGAATAACATCTTTGTCGTTACTTAAAATTTTTTGGTGCATTATCCTACCATAAAAGAATATGAACATGAGGGCTTCCACGATATTGAAATTCTATCTATGAACTTTTTTTCTGATAAAGCAAAATTTTCAACAAACAATTAACTACATTAATTTATTGAAGTAAAGTGCACAAGTAACTGGAACTTCGTTGACAAGTTTGGATTTGTGAACGTAATTCATCTGCGATATAAACTCATCAGATATATCCGTCTCATTATTTTTTAATTTGTACAATAATTTTACTAAATTTATCCAACCAGTTTCATTTGTACTAAGCGTCGTAACAGTGGCGGCGCTAGACCAAATGTAGGCGTCGGCGCTATCGGTTTTGCGAAGCCTCTTTCATTCAACACGAAAACGATAAGTTGATTGAGATAGTATACATTACACATCTATACTCTATACATATTATAAAACAAAGTCGCTTTTTTCCTATAACCGCTTCAATCTTTAAAAATACGCAACCTATTTTGATGCGGTTTTTTTTAATAGATAGAGTGATTGAAGAGGAAGGTTTATATTTATAATAACATCCATTAAATAGTACAGAAATACTGTTATTTTCACTATACATATACCTATATGCATATCTTTAAAATTAATGTAGTAGGCATAGTGTTATAACACATGGAAAAAGCATTTACTGTCACTACAATATTCCAGCTTCTCATTGTTTACACAGCAAAGTTTCTTCAAATGTGATTTTAGATTTTTTTTATTTAAGTCTGATTATTACTATCAAGAAATTATAAAGTCATGTCTAGAAGACGTCGTCGTTCGAACATAGGTCGTAGTACAGTGAATGCCAAAAGAGTACGTTCGCCGCAGCCGAGATAGGGATAGACATCGAATACAGAGAGTCAGAGAATCATCGGCACGAGTAACTAATTCATGCGTAAATAAAGAAAATTCTGCCATGAATTACGATCCTTCGATTTCCTACAAGGACGATCATATAATATCAATAGGTACTAAGTCAGTAGTGTGTGAACATTGCTTGGCATTGAAATTCAAGGACGAATCGAAAGGCATGTGTTGCTTACGAGGAAAAGTCAAATTAGAAGAAATTCTCCCTCCACGTGAACCACTTCACTCTCTTCTTACGAGTGATCATCTATATATATAAAAATGCACTCAAAAAATAGTATGACCCCGAGGAACTCGGGAACGGCTGGACCAATGATGATTTTGTTTTTTTTTGTTGTACTCATGGAGTTACAGTCAGGTTCTTTGCTACATTTGGATCCGGAAGGTAACGCTGTTGTCCAGATATAGATAGTTTTATGCCATTTTTAAATTTTTTTTTATTTGGTGCAAAATATACTGAACCGATTTAAAAAAAAAAACAAATGATTCTTAAAGTTGCTTAAGTTATAATAGAATATTAAAATATATTGTAAATTATTAATTACACATTTTACAACAAAGCTTTTTATAAGAAACACCCAAGTAACGCATAGGGTGTGTAGCAACGCACGCCGGTTAACGCTAGTATTACATATATTAAACATCACAAATTAAAATGTATGAATCTTTCGGCTTTAGCATCACTGATTTTTTTTAAGATGATGTCATAGTTAACATTAGACGCTATATCCGCTTCCATTGATAGAAATGATAACGCAGATAGTCTCTCTTGGCCCATTGTGTTGCATAAGACCTACTTAATCAATTTTAATTTAGAAAAACTTCTCTCAGGAAAAGCCGTACTGACTGGAATTATTCTGATGCATTTCAACAGAATGTATGGATTCATCAATGTGTTCATAACCAAACATTCGTCTTTTCTTTGCTATTCTTCTTTCTTTGAATTGTGACTCAATTTCGTAACTACTTTTCTCTACAAACAATTGAGCATCTGCAACGCTTTTTTCAAATCCTGTATTACGGAATTCTTGAGTCCAGCTACAAAATGAATGTAACGTCTCAATAGCGATTTTCAAGCTCACTTCAGCCGATTGCCATAGTTTACTTATATTGTTCACGCGTAAGGCAGAGCAGAGAAGGTTAGAGTTTATTTTGTTATGCTTATGGGGGATGTGACGTTTAATAAGCACGCCTATCCCTTGTTTGGCTGATGTGTTATGAGGATGATTGTAAAAATAGCCTGTGTATGCCTTGGGGCAGATGAAGTTAGTGAAATTATGGGGCAAGTGGGTCTCTTGCAAACATAAAATATCAGGTGAGTGATCATTTATAAGTAATAAAAGTTCATTATAGTTGTTGAAAATGCCATTAATATTCCATTGTAAGTAGGAATGTTTTATGTTTCCAAGATGAATTGAAGCAATGGAAGGGGACTTGACTACAAGTCAGGTTCTCCCATTGATTCGTCAGAATCAGGAAATTGGATAGACGTGTTTGATATTGAGTCAAGTGAGGGGATTGAGTCAGTTGTGAATATTGAGTTTTTATATTTTATTTGTTTAAAAGATTTGTCATTGGATGCTAACGCATCAGAGGTATTTTTGAGTGTTGTTGTAGTTGTATTGTTTTGCGTTTTTGTGGAAGTTGAAGGCTTAGAAGAATCAGGGAAAGCAGTGGGGACTGCTGGGGGAAGAGAGGAATGGGGAACGGTGCTGATAAGCTTAATTGAATTATTCTGTTTATAACAGTATTGATGGGTCTATCGTTTATCGATTTGTTGCCTCCGGGTGGCAGAGAGACGTCAGAAGCAGCGATAGTCGCGAAGCTAGCATGTGCGCTAACAGTAGTAGAGGGTTGTTGTTGTTTTAGTACTATCTTTGCTTCTCTCATGCTGCACTTCTTTTTAGTTTTTATTTTCAGCAGTTCCCTTTGTGCTTGATATTTAAGGTAGGACGATAAGGAGGCGGGATGTTCGCCGTTACAATTAGCGCAACTAGTGCGTGTGCATTAATCGGGTGTGTGGAGAGGAAGATTGCAGTTTGCGCAAGTAGCAGGATTCCTGCAATGTTTTGCAGTGTGACCTAAAAGTTGGCAAGTCTTGCATATCATCGGTTTGGGGATATACTCCCTGACCTTGACGGAATGCCCAGAAATGTCAAGTTTACTGGGTAAGTTATACAGATCAAAAGTGATAAGTACCAGTAGGTTTTGGGGTTCCTTCTATGATACGAGTGAATTTGAAGATGGAGTGAACATTATGCGACTTCAAATTCAGGGATATTATTTAGATAAGAGGCATATACAGTGCCCTTTACAAAGATTAGACTTTCCTGCAGTTTGCATTCAATGTCACAAAAACCAGGCAATGTCGTTGTTTTTAAAAAATTATCACATACAATCTTGTTTTTTACCAACATTAACAAATTACTATCACGGAGGGTCGAGATCGATACTATGTCTTTGCTGATGAGGTTTAAGGCACGATGTACTGCAAGGCACGAAAATTCGGAAATGGGTTTGTCGGTATTTTTGGTGGCAATGATTATGAATTTGGAGTTTTCTTGGGCAATTTCAGGTAGATTGGGGAAATCGTCGGGAATTTTCTGGAATTGTCCCTTTTTTTTGCTTTGGGGCTAACGCTAAAAATATCAAAGCGATTATCCCCAAGATTGGGAGCCCCAGGGGCCATTATTACCAAAGTCAATTGTAATTTGGTTTTTACAAGATCCCAACACTTGCTTGAATTTGAAAAGAACACATAGATTTTATTGATAAAGCCGAAAAATGGTTTGGCTGTTGTAGAAGAGTTAGCTGCACCTATCAAAAGCAAATTCCACTTGTGGCATCAGCATGGCTTGAAGAATGCTCTTGGATTGATTTTGTGTATCCAAGTTCTGGCACCTTTATTGATACCGACCATTTTGGTGCCGTTATCATATCCCTGTCGTTGACAGTTTCGTATATCTAGATCATTTCTTTCTAGTTCTTCTAATATTGTGTTTCTTAAGTATTCTCCCGATGTTTCTGCGACACTAATAAACCCAACAAAATATTCCTCTATCGCTAAAGTTGAGGAATTACGAAATCTCAATATTATTGGCATTTGTTCAACACGGTTCACATCCCTGGTGCAATCGATCATGAAAGCATAGTATTTCGCTTGTTTAACTCTGTTTATAATTTCGTCAATAACGGATTTAGACATTAATGTAATTAATTAATATTAATTAATTTGTTTTCCATTAATACGTTGCAGGTGCTCCCGTAGTGTCAGATCATATTTGGATAATAATTTGAAAAGATCTATAATTTTTCCACTGTTGCTGTTATTATTAAGGTTATGGGATTGTCCCTTCGACTTTTGCCGATAACACTACCGTAACCAGGCGCACTGTTACCCAGTTAATGCTTCTGCAGGCTTAGATGTTTATCTTAAAAGCCTTCAGGAGTGGTTATCCAACTGGAGAATTAAAGTCAATCTGGGGAATGTAAGCACATAACATTTACATTGAACCGTCGGACTTGTTCTCCAATAACGTTAAATGGTGTTACAATTCCTCAAACTCAAGTGGTAACTTATCTTGGCGTTCATCTGGACAGAGGCTCACCTGGAAGCATATAGAAGTTAAAAAGATATACAATATATGAAACTAAGGGCTCAAAGTCTTCACTGGCTAATCAATTCTATACCTGAACTAAGACTTGAGTACAAGGTGATGCTGTATACCTGTTATTAAACCAATTTGGACTTATGGTTCTGAATTATGGGGTACCAGAGCGTGAGTAACACTGAAGTTATACAAAGAGCACAATCCAAGATACTTAGAACAATCACGGGAGCTCCATGGAATATCAGGAAAGAAGACATTCACCAAGAGCTGGAAGTACCACCAGTAAAAGAAGAATATTCTAAGCGTAAAGATAATTACATGGACAAACTTATTCGACATATTAATCCTCTAGCCAGAGTCTTTGTCTGATTCGTAACGATCGTGGAGCCCTTTTGCTTACTTAGAGGCTCGTAGTGCTAAGTGAACCCCTTCTTCTTCATTGTAGGAAGGATACAAGTGTATTAGTTTTTAAGAGTTGAAACCTTATTGTTAGTCCTATTTATACATATAGGAGATTCAATAAATACCATCAATATATAAAAAAACAAAAAAGAATATAATTTAAATTAATTTATTTTAAATATTGCAGCAAATTGCTTATTGCGATATGATCATAAAATATGGTATTTTTTTTATTTTCAGAGGCAAATATCTATTGGACCCAAAGTATATGACAAAACGTGACCTTCGACAATACTACAGATACTACAATATGACGAAAAATCGAACCAGCCAGTTGAAGAAAATAGTCTTTATTATTTTTTTCATCTGTTTTGTTTCTTATGTTTTTGTCGACTACAACCTGAAGTCAAAACTCTTAAATTTTCGCGAACGATTTGACTTTATACCACATATAGACGCGGAATATAATATTAGTGACGCGTATTTTGTAAACACACCTGGATGCCGAATGCCCTACTTCGACATAACCGATGCGAATATCGTGCAATTCATGAATAAACCGCATAGTTACTCTTGTAAAAAACCTCTTATTAAAGCTAATGATATAGACTCAGAACTGTTACTCAATATGAATATTAGCGAAATGCTTGAACTGTACAACATCAGCGATTTGTCTTTAGTAAAATGCTGCTATTCTCAGTTATTGCGTAAAAACGATCAACAGAATATATTCAAAACTGAAGTACAATTCAAATTGGATTACACTGTGCGAATTCCACCGAATGTGGAATTTTTACGAGTCGAATGCTTCGATAAATATCGAATTTTCTATAAAGATTATCATTTTTTTGCGATTAAAAAAACAAATAAAAGTAACTTATCCGCTTCGGAGCAAGTTGCGTCACCAACACAGGCAAACAGTATTTTAGAACGGGTGAGATTTAATAAAACACCGTCGTATGACATACTAAAAAATTCCAATATTTACAAGAAACCAAATCGCGTTTCGGTAATGGTGCTTGGAGTAGACAGTGTTTCACATTTAAATTTTTTACGTCAAATGCGTAAGACTGCAAGTTATATCCATCGCAATCTTTCTCATGTAGAATTTTGGGGTTTTAATAAAGTGGGTGACAACACTTATCCCAATCTTGTGCCGTTACTAAGTGGTTTAGATGAAACTGAACTTAATATTTCATGTTTGACGTCATTGATTAAACCGAACTATGATCGATGTGCTTTCATTTGGAAACGATTTAAACAGGCGGGTTTTATGACAGCATATGCTGAAGACGTCGCTACATTAAGCCTTTTTAATTTCTGTCGCCCTGGTTTTAAAACACAACCAACTGATTACTACTTTCGACCAATAATGTTGGAAATGGAGCAAAATATCGCATACAAACGTAGCTTCAATGTTAAGCTTTGTATGGGCGGAAGACGCACAGCGGAAGTTGTGCTTGAATACATTCGAAAATTGATACCGCGGCTAAAAGATGATCATTTTTTCTCATTTTTCTGGACAGTTACAATGACACATGACAGTTTTAATACACCTACTCTTTTGGATGTCGAAATAAGCAAGTTGTTGCAATTATTTGACAAAGCTGGAATTTTCAACCGAACTATCATATTCTTCATGTCCGACCATGGATTACGCTGGGGCTCTTTTCGCAAAACGTATCAGGGCATGATAGAGGAGCGACAACCTTTGTTAATGGCGCTCTACCCTAAATGGTTAAAAATCAAATATCCTCAAGCTATAAGTAATATGGAGCAAAATGCTAAAAGACTAACTACACACTATGATTTACATGCAACCATGCTTGATTTACTTGATATACGAAATTTAAATGGTAAAAACATAGCAAAGCGTACATCTGACCTTTTAGATACTGAAGAGGTTCAACCACGTGGAGTCAGTTTATTCTTGCCAATACCCAAGGAACGTAATTGTGAAAATGCTGGAATTGCAGCTCATTGGTGTACCTGTTACCAACGAGAGATTTTGCAGACAAACGATGGCCGTGTACAACGTGCTGCCAGATACATTGTACATTTAATTAACAGGCGACTAAAAGCTTCAACACAATGTAGGACTCTTTATTTAAATTCAATTCTACAAGCATTTATTGCAGCACCGCACCACAAAATTGTTAAAGAAGTCACCAATGACGACATCGCTATCGACATAACCCTTCGCTTCGAAACTAAGCCAGGCATGGCTATTTTTGAGTCAACAGTGCGAATGTCCAACTTTGCGACAGCACTCACTGGAACTATTAGTCGTATCAACCTTTATGGCGAACACTCGTATTGTACTGACGACTACACGATTAAAATGTTCTGCTACTGTCATCGCTGATCCTTAAAGACTATCCATATAAATATGTTAATCAAAGTTATATCTATGATTGGTGACTTTAAATAGAAGACTTAATAAATTTAAATAAATTATAACTAAAATATTTATTACTTAGATTGCATTCTAAAAGCAGATATATCTGTTCGACATTTTTCCACTAGCAAGTACATACAATAAGTGTTGAGTAATTTATGAAAACTTTGGCCTTTTTTCAGGAAATTTTGAAAGGGCAATAATTATCAAAAAAAAAAAAAAAAAAAAACTAAAAAATACACCCAAGAGCGAGTCAAACTCGCACACGGAGGGTTCCAAGTGTTGGGGTTTGTATGAGAGATACACCCTAGTGGGTCAATTTGGCTGATTCCAACAAATGTATAGCGCTATGAAAAATTTATACTGTCTAAATTTCAGTTCAGTAGCACAGGCGGAATCAAAAAAATTAGTCGGTTAAAAACCTGAATTTCAATAGTAATTTTAATAGTTGTGCTCAGAATAGGCTGGTCTCGAGAAATGTACACAGTCTGGTGTCGAAAAAATACTTACCAATGATACCGCCGGCCCACATTCGTCACCAAACATTCACTTTTCTGAGTGTAAAGGCACTCTCAATATCTGCTGTGGAAATCAGATGTCAACAAAGTTATAGGGTTGCCAGATGCCAGTAATTTGAAGTTAGGACGTCCATATTAAAAAATCATTTACTACTAGTTGTCACGGAGTGCTCTATAGCAAAGCGCTGCCGCTCCAAAAGAAAACAACTTGTATTTTGAAATTGAAATGTTTTTATACTCTTCATGTAATAAATAGTATTACACGCATTATCTTATATACCTATACCTATATATATACAAATATGGACACATATTCTTGATCAGTTCGACGAGACGAGACGCGTTAATTAAGCCATGTTTGTTTGTATATACCCCTCAGTTTTTGAGCTAGAGAGCTGAAGTTTTGCACAAACCTTTATTTTTACCATACGCAGTACATTTGTCAAACCACTCGGGGGTACTTCCCATACAAACCACACATTTGAATACTATAATGAAACATTCACTGCATGAAGAGTATTTCGGCATAGTCGAAGATAACGTTCTTGCTAGTTTTACTTAGTCTGGCCGGCATCGATACGCAAGACATATTTATTCAACAACAACATGCAACATTTCAGCTGCAAGAACACTTTCCAGATCGATTGATCTCAGAAAACGGTGGTGTCTATTAGCCGGCGAGATCGTGTGATTTAACGCCAATAGACTTTTTCCTTTGAGGATATTTGAAGCCGCTAGTGTATGCCAAACATCCCGTAATGATTCTAGATCTCCAGAGTAACAATTGCGCCAAACTTCAGAATGTGACGCCGGAACTATGCCCACAATTCATCCCAAATTGGAGGGTCGGCATTAAGGCTTGCCAGCGCAGCCGTGGCGGTTATTTGAACGATGTCATATTCTATTACTAATTGTATCAATTGTAAAAAAAAATTAGGATATTTTTCTGAGTCAGCCGTCTAATTAAGAGAGTTTAAGCTAGTTAAAGAGCATTATCATAGTTTATAACACTTTTCTATGTCATTTTCGTTATCTTCTTTGTATATCATTATCTCATGTGTAATCCAGGTGTGCATAGCATACGCATTTTTACAAGGAGTGTCGCAAAGTAAACGAGACTTTTTCACAATCTCTATTTATAGTGACGTTATCTTTTGACGGTAGTTTGGAAAGGTACATTCTTTACTAACGTTCTGTCAAAATTTCATGACCAACAGACTGTTAAAATCGGAGTTATTGCTTTATAAGTGACAGTGTTCTTATAGCATCGGTCGAAAAATGAACTTCGAACAAAGAGCGAATATAAAGTTTTGTTTAAACTTGGAAAAACTTTTACTGAGACGTTTGAATGAATGAAACAAATGTATGGGTGGCAATTGTTTCTCCCGTGCCAGAGCCCAGGAGTGGCTTAAACGATTCAAATAAAGTAGTGAGGACATCAAGGACGACGAACGTCCCGGTCAGAAAAGTTTCGTGATTACACCAAGTAAGATTAAAATTGTGCGTGAATTTTTAAAAAATGAGCCAAAATTTTCGTTGCGACACATGGCAATGAAATTGAACATATCAAAAAATTCTTTCATCGAATTTTTTACTGAAAAATTAGGACTTATGAAGGCAATACCATGAAATTGCAGCTGGCGCCTTTGTCCGTTGGTCATGAAATTTTCACAGAACGTCAGTAAAGTGTATCTTTCCAACTCGTATACCCGTCAAAAGATAGCTTTACTATAAAGGCACCTAAACACGGTACTACTTTTCTTGTGCCACATCATCATAATTTTAGTGAAATTTGTAATTCATATACGATGCTGGATGGAATATCTAAATCGTTTTGATATTTCGTACAACTCTTAATTCTATCTTTGATTCTCTCTTTTTGCTGCCTTGCTATCTCATTTACGCTTGCACAAGGTGAAAGAGATAGAGATACGCATGTATTCACTTTTTTATAATATTGGAAGTGATCAGATGTCAGATGTGCTGTGTGAAATTTATTTTAAAAAGTGCTGACAGCTAGTGAAATTATTGTGAAGTGATAAAAAAATTAAATAAAATATTGGATGTGTATCTCAATGGGATATAGGTGTGATCCCTACAGTAACTCATTTCTAATATATATTCCAAGGAGGGATGGGCCTACTGAACATCGGATCGAGTAGTTGCTCGTGTTTGTGCCTGCGACTGCACCGCGGTCTTATTTAATGCGACTTTGTGTTGCCATATACATAAAATGCAATGTGAAAATAATTCTTGTATAAAATTTCCATTGCATAAAATAAAATACAGATGTATAAAGCTTATCTTCCGTCCGTATCTCCGTATATATTTCACAAAAACATTATATTCCTTATGTAATTGGCTGTATGATTGTCCCCACTGTGACTGAATTATTTAAGATCGGGACTATCGCGACTAAGTTTACATGCAAGTCTCCATAAGTTACGCATACTGAACGATGAGTACAATAAGATTTTGTGTGGCCAAGTTCCTGACAATTTGTACATTGCACAAGATTTACACGTTTGTGAGTCTCATCCACATTTACCCTACGATGAAGTAAATATTTACGGTTGTATATGGAATGCACTTCATCTTTCTTCAAATTTGTACATTGGCTGTGGAATTTTATTTATACATATTAAAAATATTGATCACTAGTTTGACCTCAAACCCTTTTTCTTCCAGTGCAACCTTAATATCGCTACAATCAACAGAGAGTTCAATGCCATTAATTACAACCAGCCTTTTACTACTTTTAAGCTGATAGGTATAGTAGTTTCTCGTAGTCTTTCTAAGGTAATTGGTTACAGAACTGTAGTTTGCTTCATATAAATTGGGACCTTAGTTTCTTTAATATTACCCTTGGTAATAGGGACAATATGAACTTTATTATTGCCAACTATTCTTTAGATAGCATCAACAAGCCTATTCGAGCTTTCTTCACGAATATATATTGGAGGTGGTTCGCGGGTTTAGATTTTGATGAGTTTTTGTCATCGTTTTTAGTAGGATCATCGTTTTGAGCAAGTAGTTGAAACCTATTACTTTCCAAAAGTGTTTTCTTTGCATTATTATTTTCTTGCGGTCTTAGTTTACGTTTATTGTGGATTTGTATGTAACGGTTAATACCTGTCTGCACTGCCTCTTTATTCCAGGGTCTCGTTTTGCATGCGCTATTTTTGACCACCTGCTGGTGATACAGTTGTCTTTTTGATTCCTTTAGCTTGCGTAAAAGAGTTTTTTTTATTGGTTGATGCCATAACCATTTCAGATGATTCCCTATTTTCGCTGTTTGCTACTGATGCTGCTACTATGCAGCTTGCTTGTCTAGCATTGAGTTGTTGATGTCGCGATTAAAAATTTGGGTGTTAGTCGTTATTACACTAACTGTACATGATGACGCAATCAATGTAGTAGCTGAGAACACTGTTATCGTTTCTGAAATTGCACTAGCTCTTGTTATTAGTTGCGATGTAAACGTCTGATCAGTAAGACTGCTCGAAGACGAATGAGCGTAATAAATAAATAACCGTGATAATTTCAAAACGGCGGATTGGGAGACAATCTAACAAAAAACATGAAGAGTATTTCATCTTCGGCACAGTCGAAGATAACGTTCTTTCTTGTTTTTATTTGTTTTTTACAGGTATGTTCCCTGTAGGATATCCCGAGGCCTGGCGTTTTCGTTTAAGCGCAGTGTTATGCTCGGGTACACTAAACCAAATCCAAATTTATGTTTGCATCACCAGTATGTACTGTTAGGCGGAACATAAATCGAATCTTTTAGGGGTTAGTAGTTAGGTCGCTTCTTTAAGTTGTTGTTGTTTAGATATGTATTTTTTTGTTGTAGGATATCTCCAGGCCTGGCGTTTTCGTGGGTACTGGAAATCGAGTTATGTTCACTTGCCTGGATGTTTTGTAACCAAAAGTGGAGTTAACATTCTGGTAAACAGAACATAGACAATTTCGGTTAGGGAAGTTAGGTTGTCTGATAGGATACCCTACTCAACCGAATCTATAGACAGGGTGTAGAGCATAGTATGCACCGTCTATCCCCAAAGTTTTCCCAACCACCTACTATTACTACATGTAATAATTGTAATAAAAAAAATATATACAAGTTTTTTGTGTGTTTGTTTTCAGCTTAATATTTGATTTTAATTTATAAAACAAAAACAAACGGTGCAATTGTTTTGTATGCTTGTTTGCTTTATTTGTGTTCGTTGTTTCTTTTTGGTACGCACACATACGAATAGCTTTTGGCTGTTCGTCCCAAACAAAAGTAAGCGATAAGATTAAAATAAAGTTTTTTTTATTCTTATAAAAGCAACCAACCCTGCTTTGCACGGGTGCAATTTAAAAAATACCGCTTTGGTGTTGATAGCAAGAAATTTTCTTGAAGTGACGAGCGAAAGAGCTACATATAACTGTCTATGGGAAAAACACTCAATGCTCAGGTAGAATATTTGAACTTGTGATTTGTTATTTGTCTTCTCCCCGACATAGCAACAAAGGATACTGTAAGCTGTCATAAGATCGGTGCAACTCAAATATTCTGTGCAAGTTGACGTCACGATTGTGCAATGCAATATCTCGTTTAACAAATTGTTGTCCAGCTATCACAACTGCAACTTCACTCGTAGATGGGGCATTATAACGGCCGATGTGTTCTCTTCTTTTTATTTGTATGGATTACGATGTTAAAGTCCGGTGTTCCTGGCGGTACGCTCTCAGTAGCAGTTTTGAAAGACTGTACGTAGCTTTATGTAACAAATCTCGTAAAAATCTTTGATCCATTGGTTGTGCGACACTGTTACACCTAGTAGATGCTTGTGTTTCGGGATCTGTTATAAAATAGATCTGTAGATATTTAAAATCGTCAACCCATATGGTAGCAAGCTTCCTGCTAAATTATATATTCTGCTTGGCCCTGTATTTTAAATGTAGACATAATACATCGCTCGACATCCTGCGCACTCTTATATCGGCGTATGTTGCGCATGAATGTTTTTGATTTAGGATGATCACCCATAAAAAGAGAGTCTAGTGGCTCAGGTGGAGGTAGAATTTCATGTAATTTTATTTTTCCTTGTAAGCAACAAAGATCTTTGGACTCATCCTTCCATTTCAAAGCAGAGCAATATTCGCACACACCCGACATTGTACCTATTGAAACGACAGGATCATTCTTGTATTCGATAGAAGAATCGTAATTCATGGCAGAATATAACTTATTTAACCACAAATTAGAAGTCCTCATCGACCTGCGTTCGTACAATTCTTGGGCTCTCTGAGATCTGCGTCTATCTCTAGCATAAAGAAGACAAATTTCACGTTCGACAGAGGAGTCTCTATTTTTACGCAAATAACTTATTGATCTTGCATAGGACAGTCTTGATCCCTTTCTTCGTTAGTTTCATTATTCCGAAGTAAAAGACATTTGGCGTGCTACGACCTATATTTAAACGACTTGGCATAATTAATGTGTTGTTAAAAACAGACACTAAACAAATGTTTCCTTTACCATATAGTATGGCTTAAATGATAGTAATAATCAGACTTAAATACAAAAAATCTAAAATCACATTTGAAGAAACTTTGATGTGTAAATAATGAGAAGCTGGAATATTGTAGTGACAGTAAATGCTTTTTCCATGAATTATAACACTATGACAACTACATTAATTTTAAAGATAGGCATATAGGTACATGTATAGTGAAAATAACAGTATTTCTCCACTATTTAATGGATGTTATTATAAATATAAACCTTCCTCTTCAATCACTCCATCTATTAAAAAAAACCGCATCAAAATAGGTTGCGTAGTTTTAAAGATTTAAGCATACATAGGAAAAAGCGACTTTGTTTTATACTATTTTGACTATGTAGTGATGAAGATTGTTTTTCTTTAAATAAAATTAGTGTTTAAGTTTATATTAAGTTTTGTTTATAAATGCCTAGCGTTCTCCTGCGTTTGTTGCTACTACCACCGCTCCTCCTTTTTTAAAAAAAAATTATTAAAATAGGTTCAGTATATTTTGCGCCAAATGGAAAAATGTTAAAAAAATTTCATAAAACTATCTATATCTGGACAACAGCGCCACCTGCCGGTTCTAAATGTAGCGAAGAACATGACTGGTAACTCCATGAGGACAACAAAAAAAAAATCATCAAAATTGGTTCAGCCGTTTTTTGGGTTCCTTTTTATATACTATTGTATATAGTACAACAGATTAAGTGTTTTTTTTTATTTTTTTTTTATTTCTTTTATTATATTGTATATAGCTATTATTTTTTTTTATAAATATCTATACATGATGATGAATAGACCACCGAAAACTAGATCCAAAGAAAGGTAAGATTCAGGAGCGGTGCCAAAAACGCGTATTTCCGTCGACCCCTTCTCTATGGAAGATCCTGAATTGCAATTATTGGAAGTAACGGAGAAAACGGTGCAGAGAGACAAAAAACACACGCCGATTTAACGGGTTGTGAAAGATATCGTCAAGGAGGAGATACGTTCCCACATGGATCACG
This sequence comes from Amiota minor, assembly GCA_037043295.1. NCBI lineage: Eukaryota > Metazoa > Arthropoda > Insecta > Diptera > Drosophilidae > Amiota > Amiota minor. The sequence continues at coordinate 188,932 of JBAMAW010000183.1, read as the reverse complement.
AAATGGTGGGCATGAAGGCAGCCTTGAACGAGTTGTTGGTTCTATTTAGGGACTTATTGGTACAACCAAATCCGCAAAATCCGAATGAACCCAATGGTCAATCGTAAAACACCGTACGTGGGGATAACCCCGCCTCCACCTGACCAGCGAAAAGGATGCACCGAGAAGGCAGGGAGGAAATTCGCGATGTAGAGAACAGCAACCTTAAACAACTTGGGCATGGCGGAATCCATTGTCACGCACTCATTGGCGGAGGGGGCTAAATTTTACGTCGTCCGAATCGCAGCCTAGCTACCGTCCAACCCCGACAAAATCTCAAGTTAAAATAGAGAATTGATGTATCTCGTTTAGCGGTGATCGAAATGGATTATCCGTGGAGGATTTTATCTTTCGAGTGGTGTTCTTGCAGCGTCAACATCACTGTCCTTGGGGCGATGTTCTTCAAGCGTTCCATCGATTGGTGTCAGGTCATGGCTATGATTCATATCTCATAACTCCCGTTACAAAGTGTTAAAGGAAGTGATGGAGCGACGTGAAATGCCCCACGAATCGGTAGATGATTTTTTCACGCAAGAGGTTGATTAGTCGATTCAAGGATCCGCTTCCAGACGCAGAGGCCATTAGTTATTAAAAAGAATTTAAAGAAATCCATAGCCCGTTACGCTTATCCGATTAAGGTATATAGAATTGAACAATTGCAGGATGAGTGTAATGAGGTGGAGGTAGCTTTTGGGAAGCGGGATCATCGTCTCAATAGTAATCTGTAAAGGCCATCCCAAGATCGTCGCACCGAATTCCATAGCGGGGACGTAGTCAGACTGACGGAGGACAAGATACCAAGCGGAACGGTGGCGCAGGATAGTGCCCCATTCCACAATACCTTCAAATGTTGGAATTATGGTGTGTTCGGCTATGACTTCCATAATTGCACGTCCTTGAAACGGAAAATATTCTGCTTTAAGTGTGGTAAGCCCGAGGTTATCACACCGACATGTCCGAATTGTATTCCGGAAAACGAGAGGGTCAATATGGGAATGAGGTACTCGTATATTCCTTATAACCGCACGTCGGGATCCGAACCCTGTGAAGCAAACAAAGTATTGTGGAATGTCAAATGAGTTGTCCGGGAATCGACATTATTTATCGATTGATGTGTGAAATCAGAGGTATGAAAAGGTTAGGAACAGAATCTTCGGATCGAACGATTCGGATAACCGAATGAGATTAACCCGAAGGGTACAAAATGCTAGGGATAGGTATGACGATAGAAAGAAGGCGAGGATTTCGGAATCGTCAGCTATAGTACGAGTATATGATGATTTGGATAACCGAATATTTGCGGATATAGTCCTGGCTGGTAGTCCGGTGAAGGGATTGCTAGGCACGATTAGCTTCTTGGGAAAAGGAGGTTGTGGGTTGGTGGAGGAGCTAAGCAAAACTATGGAAAGGGGTAAAGAAGATTATGAATTTTTTTGTATGTCCGTTTCTAAAGCAGCAAGTATACCTCGGGATTAAATTTTGGCGTTTGTTTTAGTTCGTAGGAACTGGGAATCTTCGGGTGGAAAAGATAGACATAGTGATTGACGAATTTAAGCCAGATGAATTTGGGGATCCGATTTGTGAAAGTGATGTATTGGATAGGTGGGAGTTGTCATCTGATCATTTTGCAGTTAGATAAGGTATTTATATACCTTCGAGGAAAACGGGTTGGGTTAGACGAAATTAGAATAGCAATGCATCAAACTGGTACGTTCCCATTAAGACATTATCCGATGTCCTCGGGCGTTCAGAAAATTGTTTACGCTGATGAGATATAGATAAGATGCTGAAAATGGGTGAGATCGAAACCAGTGTAAATTCGTGGAGTAACCGTACTACAGTTGCACGAAGGCCGGTAAGAATAGGTTTAGCCTCGATGCTCGCAAATTAAAGTCATTAACTGTAAAGGTTGATTATCCTTTACAGAACATCGAAGGCATTCTGTCGCGCATCGAACAGACTCACTACATCTCCAGTGTAGATCTAAAATTTCGTTGGCAGATTGAGCTGGATGAAGACAGCAAACCCTGCACCGCTTTTACTATACCTGGACCTCCGTTTTATCAGTTTGTGGTCATGCCATTTGGCACAGAGATTGTGCAGGCTCATGGATAAGGTTATATCCGCAAAGCTAAAGTCAAATGTGTTCGTTTATTTGGATGACTTGTTAGTTAGCGCATCTGACTTCGAAACTCATTTGTATTACTTGCGTTGTGTGGCAGAATGTTTGACTAAAGCAAACCTAACAATAGGGTTGAAGAAGTCAATTTTCTGTTATCGACGTTTAAAGTATCAGGATTTTGTTGTAGGAAGAGGAATGTTAAGGACTGACCTCAGTAGAGTGGAGGCTATCCTGAAGATCCCTATACCACGTACCATCCGGAGATACGTAGTTTCCTTGGAACCGTGGGGTGGCATAGGATGTTTATCAAAGATTTTGCATTGATAGGCACCCCACTGACTGATGCCTTAAAAGTTAAACAGGGATCTAAATTAACATTGACTGACGAAGTGATAAAATCATTCAAGTCCCTGAAATCGGCCCTCACTACCGCTCCTGTCCTGGTGCACGCGGATTTCACTAAGAGATTCTACATCCAGCGTGATGCATCACATTTTGGAATAGGAGCAATCCTGTTTCAGGTAGATCATTGCCAGAGGGAGAGATCCATAGCATTTTCTTAAGCAAAGCTGAATAAGCACCAGAAAAATTACTCGGTGACTGAAAACGAGTGTTCGGCAGCGATCATTGATCCAAAGGTTTTGGCCCTACGTCGAAATGATGCCATTCGCCGTTATCAATGACCACGCAAGTCTTAAGTGGCTAATGTCATTGAAGGACTTGTGTGGTTGTCTGGTTAGGTGGTTGTTGATGTTGCAGGCATTCGACTTCAATAGCGAACATCGCGATCCGTTTAGGAAGTATCCTTCGACCCTAGTGAAGTGTTGGGATTCGAAAACAAAAAAAATTTGGGAAAAATCACTTAAGGACGGCTGTATATGCCCCCCAAAGTAATACTACTGACCACGTGAGCTGAATGCAATTCGTGCGTATATGACCATCTGACCATGAAAAGAATTTTAACGCGAAATTTGCTCGAAAATTCCTGAAGTATTTAAAACTAATGACCGTACTGTTAAATCAGGTGACTGTGCTAAAAAGAGGTAGCTGCGGTCTAGTCGGTAAACATCTGTCTTAGGCAACTGTTGAAAAAGCTTTCGAACTCAACAAGGCGGGACAATAGCGGGTGTTTTTATCCATTTCAGCTGGCGAACAGCCGTTCGGTGCTTTTTTTCTAGAAGAAAGAGAAGAAGTTAATTTGATAAAGGAGAAATATTTTTAAATAAACGGAAATATTTAAAAACAAAAAAAAAAAAGTAAATTATTTTGGAAAAATATTACCAAAATTGACCAAAAACAAATAAGTCCAATAATAAAACAAATGTGAATAAGAAAAAGTCAGCAATACGTGATAGAACAAAAGGAAAATAATAACCAAAAACACTTGCTAAATAGTCAACAAAATACGCGATAGAAAAAAAAAAAGAAAAATAATAACCAGAAACACTTGATAAATAGATAAACTAGTCAATAAAACATGCGATAAAAAATATGAAATAGGTACACAAAGTTAATAACGATCAACAAATTCGACTACTGCAACAACATTGAAGTTCCAAAACTACTGTGCGTGGTGAATCGGACGAAGTATTTGGTGTTTGGATCGAATTGGTTTGGAGCCTGGATTGCAGCTGCTGGACCTAACAACACTCAGCAACAACTTCTATATTACCCTGTAATCCGTGACTGAGGTTTCTTGTAAGGGGAACGAGTGGAGGCGGTTACCGCATTGACCCTTATGTTAAGGCGACGTGAAAGGAGAGTAGAAGCTATAAAAAAAATTGTGGGTTCTTAAATACATATCCAAGAGAGAAAAAAAAAATGAAGGAAGATCAAAGGAAATTTACGACTCAAAAAAAAAGACAACGGTCAGAATGACCAAATTGCAATGAGGACAGATACCTGCCTATCTTAACCTAAAGAGCTCTCTGGTTTGATAAATTCAAAAAAAAAAATTGAAAAGCAGGCACTTACACCTCTACAACCGCCAACACTCAGTACTTGATTTACTTCCTTTTCACCTTCTTACTTTTTTCCACTTTTAACTTTTAACACAGTAATTACGCTCAAACAAAACCAAGACAATTGATAATATACAAAAAAAAAAAATATATATATTATATAAAAACAGGAACAAATCCACTTCTGCTCTCCTTTCACGTCACCTCCACTCCTTCCACTTACTGAAACCTCTGTCACGGATTTTGGGGTAATACTCGTATCGCCCATTCGGTGCTTCTAAACTTCGATTTCCTTGCCCCACAGTTCCTCGAATACTGACATACGTCGTCGTTACCAATATCCTGCTCCTCCCTTGGTACTATCTCGGTCGTGATCGTCCCGTCTTGGATATAAGCCAGGTATTCCTTCTGCTTTCTCTTGTTTTACTGCTTGGCAGCGGCTGCTTTATTTGTTTAGACGAGTTTGTAAGCGTTGCACCTAGTTTCACATATTCTTCTTCAGACAGTAAATTAATGACTGAATCTCTACTTTTAAATTTGTGGCATCGCACTATCTCACGTTTCAAATGGTTTACTTCATATACAAGATTTTGAAGATGCAATCTATTTGCATTAGATTTTGTCTTTTCCGAAAGTAACTTTTCTCTGCCGTCCTTTATTTTATATTTTACGTTACGAACACAATGGTCTTTGGTCGACAAAATCATCACTATTACACAATTTAGTTTCTAATATGTCGTCTAAATTACACTTTAATTTTTGAAAGTACCGACTTAGCAACTCCACATATTTTCAGTAATTATTGCACTTAATTATTTTTCCACTTCTGTTTTTTTTTTAATAAAATCTTTCTACGTCAACACAAATTAATTGTCACACTCTATTTCGCAAAAAAAACACCACTGCCGGTCGTCCGCCAGCTTCCAAACTCTCTCCACACTCAACAGCAAGTGACTACCTCTATATAAACATCTCATTCTAACAACGGACCACCAAACGTCCTGTTCAAGTACGCATTTGTCGATTTCAATTTTCATATTGGCTTCTTGTAGCATCGTGAAGACTGTTTTTAAGTGATGAACATGTTCGTTTTCGATGTCATAAATATAGATTTGGTTCCTAAGAATGTCATCTGAGGCCCTTTGGAAAACTGATGGGGAAATCTTCAAGCTAAAAGCATGGTGAATTTATATTTCCCACCATATACAGCAAAAGCTGTTTTCTCTATGTCGCTTTCTTTCAACTTTATTTGGTGGAACCCACTCCTTAAATCAGAACTGAAAAAAGTTTGTTACCACCTAATTGTGAGAGAATGTCGCTAATTTCGAGGATGGGATATCTATCAGATATCGTAAGGGAATTTAATTTTCTACAATCGATTACCATTCTGTATTTCTTTACTCCAGAAGCATCGATTTTCTTGGCCACAATCCATACAGGTGCATTATACGGTGACCGTGAAGGTCTGATTTTCCGTCTCGCAGCAGTTCCTGCATTTGTTTCTCTACTTCTTGTTTCAGTGATGCTGGGTATGATTACTGTAGACAGCGGTATCTGTTGCAGTTCTTATCTCTCATACTACTTTGGTGGCATAAGGTAATTTTGTGTTTGGTCCGAAATAAAATTTATAAATGATTTAGTGAGATTGGATATGCCTTGTTCTTGTCCCTCTGTCATGTGATCTGTACAAACTTTTATAGTATTTACTGCCTGGATTTTTTTTTTTTTTTGCGTTTTTGTTATTTATTGCATCACTTTGAATAAACACAAAGCTAACAATAATTGAGAAATCTTAAAGCTAATCATGTTTTAAAAGTTTCTATAGTAGCCTAAGAAACTTTCCAGTGTTGCGTGGTCCTCCCAGGTTTATGGGGCAGGAAAGTCATTCCGACGAAGGCGCGTGCGACAACTCATATACGATAGTGATCGAGCTAGTGGATTAGGATGTTCCGAGAGCTTAACAAAATATTTTTGTTTCATTTTGTCCAATTCGGTTTTAATTAGTGGGACGTTAAGGTCTCTGTGGATATTCGCGTTCGAAATGTACCAGGGAGCACCTGTTAAGAAACGAAGTATTTTTGATTGGGCTCTTTGGATAACTTCAACGTTACTTGGGCTTGCATTCCCCCAAAGCTGGGAACCGTATGTCCAGATAGGCTTTATTAAGCTGTTATATAACAGCACCTTTAGATCGAGGCTTAGCCCAGATCTTGGGTTTAAGAGCCAGTGAAGAGACTGGGCTTTTAATTTCATAGAAATTTTTTTGGCTTTTATATGCTTCCGCCAGGTGAGTCGTCTGTCCAAATGTACTCCTAGGTAGGTGACTTGGGTCCAGTGTGGTACGGTGGTGTTGTTAAAAGTAATGGACGGACAGTCTCTCTTGGTTTAAGAGTTACATGTTACATCTTTGGATTGACTATCTTATACGCCAATTGTCTAGCCAGTTCGATACCAGTTGTAAATGATCACTTAGCTCTTTCGTCGCTTTTTGGGGCAGCGGGAGTGACTGAGATTGCAGTGTCATCCGCAAAGGTTGATGTAATCGGGGGGATTTAAAGGTATGTCAGCAGTGAAAATGACATATAAAAGCGGACCGAGAACACTGCCTTGTGGGACGCCATCATTGATGTGGTACTCGTTTGAAGTGAAATTTTTGCATCTCACCACGAATAACCTTTTAGTAAGGTATGACTCTAGTAGTTGGTGTGAGTTCTGTGGAAGCACGCTTTTTATTTTGTGAATGAGACCAACATGCCATACACGGTCAAAAGCTTGAGCAACATCAATGAATATAGCTGAACAGTATTCTCGGTGCTCAAAAGCCGTTCTGATACCCATAGTGACACGGTTTACTTGCTCGATTGTACTGTGTTTTGATCTAAACCCGAATTGATGTGTGGGGATTATGTTGTTTGTGTTTATATACGGTATGAGCCGGCAATAAAAATTTTTTCAAATAATTTAGATAGCACCGGCAGCAAACTTATAGGCCGATAAGAGGACACCATTGATTTGTCTTTACCAACTTTAGGGATCATAATTATTACAGACTTCTTCCAAAGTGCTGGGAAGTAGCCCACTTTGAGTATTGCGTTAAAGAGCATTGCAATGAATGATATTGCACAGTTTGGCAGCTCCATAATCATCTTGGGGTGATAGATCGTGTCCAGGCGCTTTCTTTGGGATTAAATTATGAATTGCTGCTCTTATCTCATTTGAATTAGTTTTAAGCACGCTGCAATTAGCCAATGGAGCGCATGGCTGCAAGGGAAGTTGAAACCCGTTTCTTGGCAAGTTTGGTTGAAAGACGGATTTGAGGTGGTTAGCAAAAGTGAAAGCCTTTTCCTCGTCAGATCTCGCCCAGTTTCCACTTTGATCCCGGATGGGGCTGTCAGCTGTTATTGGTGGATTCATGCGGTCTTTTGCTCTCCAAATCGAAAACTTGGTACTCGTTGATGAAAGGTTTTCAATGTAGTGCCTTTGGATTTTGCGATCTTCAGTCTTAAGAGCATTTCTTAACTGTTTTTTAGCAGTTTTGAGTCTTTGCAACGAAGCGGGCGATCGACTGATCTGCCATTCACGTCTTAGCCGGCGTTTTACTGAGACTAGCCGTATATGCCTGGATTTGTAATTGTTTAATTTGAATTTTTTTATTTTTATTTATAGTTAGGGTGTCTACAGCGTTAAGCTGTTTAAAGGTATCATTACCTAAGATAGCGTGAAAAGTTATTAATGTCGGTAAGAGGAAAAATTTGACTGGAAAGTCATGTAAACCAAAAAGGTTATTAAGCGTGTGTTGGTTTATTTTTGTCTGTCCTCCGACAGAATTTGAATAAAAATTGTGCTCATTTTCAATTGGAATTCTACAATAACTAGGGTGGGATTTCTAACCGGATGTAATTCTGGTTTTATCCAGTGTATTTTAAAAATTTAAGAACTTCACCGTTCCGCGTTTTATATTCGAAGTCAGGTAGCGAGGAACTGTTTAATCTATAAAATGTACAATATATCAGAGGTGTCTATGGGATTTGGGTCTATATCCAAGTTTTCGTCATTGAAATTCATTTTTGAAAATGGGTCTGCAATTTCCCATGTATTGTTTCGTTCACGAAATATAAAACTAACAGCTGAGTAGAGTGATTGCAAGGAACGGTAAGGCAATGGATGGACGGTGATCGCGCTCAGGCCGTGGTAGCCTGTGTGACGAATATGGGAACTGACCCAAGCGGTAGTTCATGAATGGTTGGGAGCACTCGCGGCTAGTGAGTGATGTTGGGTTTGAGTGAGAGAAAAAAAAAATATTGTCAGACCCTGTCCCAACAGAGTTGGTTAACAACCCCACCCTGAGCCATTGCTGGCTGGGCGGAACTCTGTTGGGATGCAGAAGTACGGGTCCGGTACATAAGTAGATAAAATAGAATACGTTATCTTTCACGAAATACGAAAACATAATAATTCGTACATTTTCCTTCAACATGAAATTGCACGAATAAAATCGATACTGAAGGGACTCTTGCCAAATAGAGACAGAAGATCCATTAATATACTAGGCACAGCTTGAAAATCATGAAAATTTTCAAAAAATAAGTGACAAAGTGAATGATAATAATAACAAACGGGTAGTAATTAACAAAATAACGTTAAAAAGAATAAATGAAATCACAAATACAACAAATGCTTATTAAAAGCAATGAATTCAAGCGATATTTTCAAAAAAGAAGTCATTAAATGTTTAGAAAAAAGATTATGAAAGAAGAATTAAGAAATGTCATTGCAATGCAATGAACAAAAGTGAATTGTAATATTAATTTATTTTATCAAGTACAGAAATATGCACACAAATTTAATAGAAGCATTGGAGTCTGGAGAAGTAAAAATAGCTTCTAATCATTCAACAATAATTTATGTTATAACTTTGCCCAAAACACAAAAGAAAATTGTCTAAAACTAATTGTTAAGCGCATAAGAGAAAAAATTTCGTACTAAAAATTCCATACGAAAATATTGTAATACGTAAAAAAAAAAGATTAACTTGCAAACTTCCTTAGTCTCAATAAAATATATGTCTATTTAATTAGCGAAACTTGGTTAACACAAAAGGATCGGTTTATAATCCCTAATTATACTATTTATCGAAATGATCGCACTTCAAGTAGAGGAGGTGGTGTTGCTATAGCTACTAATAACTTACTGAAGCTTAAGGAAGTTCCGAATGTAAATACACACTTCATTGAAAATATAGGAGTAGAAGTTAGTATAGACCTACGAGTACATAACATAATTAAACTGTTTTCTGCTTACTTTCTTGGATCGTCGGCAAAATGTTTAAATAGAACATGCACTCTGCCGAATGACAAAAACCACCAAAAAAGGTGTTTCAAATCAGCTTTAATTAAATTTTCAAACATAAGTGGTCGATACATATTAGGTGGTGACTTGAACTGCAGAATTGTGGAATTGCGGTAAGGCAAACTCTTGGGGAAATATTCTTTATGATTTGTCCTACCTTGACAAATTTTCAACATTGTACTCACAAGATCCGACGTGTAATCCAAAAAGCTACAAAGCAAAACGTTCAATACTAGACCTATTCATCATAAACTCTCCTAACTTTATAGCTGAACCGATTTCCTGTAATGACCTTGCATCAGATCACCTTCCGATAATTGCTACGGTAGCTTCCAAGCCAAATATGGTTGGTAAGATCTTTCTTATGTACTCGAAAGCTAAATGGGGACTTTTTAAGCGAACCTTAAACTGTAATTTCAGTGACATGCAGTCTTACCAAACTGCGTTTCCCACCATTCAGCTTATAGATGAAATGGTTGACTCACTCAGCACTCGAAATTACAGTGCCTACGAAGCCTTTTAAAAAGTATTTGTAAGAAATTGCCTAATAACATCACAGCGCTTCTTAAAAAAATAAACATAGTGAGAGGACACTAGTTTAGAACAAGACAACATATTTGTAAAGACTAACTAAACTATCTGAATCATCAAACTAAACTACAAATATCTGTTCAAAATAACATCATTTTGGACAATAAGATGATGAATCTTGGTAGATACTCGAAAAGCTTTTGGAAAATAGCCAAATTAACTAAAAACCAAAACCAATTTGTACCAAGCTTCGTTCACAATCATAGATTTTTTCCTACTAGGTAAGAAAGATATGTTTCAAGAAAAACACGAATTGTCTGAGTATCTTTCAGACGGCATAACCATGCGCACTATACAGGCTTCTGTGAGTGAACTTAACAATCATCACTTGTTTGATGCACCATCTGTATCATCTGATTATGTTGTGAAGATATTGCACTCACTTAATCTCCAGGTTTGGACCTAACATTTCTATCAAAAAATTACCACTTAGCCGTTTTCTGGCTTCCATTTTTGAATATTGCCTTCAGATTGATTATTTACCAAAAGCTTTAAAAACTGTAAAAATCATAGCTATTCCTAAACCAAGGAAACCACCTGATTCGCCTATCAGCTTATTATGCTGTTTCTTAAATTTTTTTGAAAAAATCATACGGCAGAAACTGAACGTGCACCTAAAAGCACATTCTATTATACCTGTGACTCATTTTGGTTTCAGCCCCAATATGAGTTGCATTAGTCCTCTTCTCAATCTTAAACGTTTTTTATTTTTTTTATTTATTTATTTATTATGACAAAATACTGTCGAACTTAAAAATAAAAGGTTATTAACATAATACGTGATATTAAAAAAAATAAAAAAAAGATAAGATAAGACATAATTAATAACAAAACAAGTGATTAAAGCTATTCTTAAAAGAATTTTAATTACTTATAATTAAACGTAGGATAATATATAAGAAATTCACCCGTCTCTGACTCGTTGGAGGAAATTCTTCAAGCTATGCCCCTACACACACACACAATTGTGGTCAGAGACAGAAGGGATGTGAGAGCCAATGAGCGATATCCACTTCATCTGGTAGCAGTTCGTTCCAATTCCCGTAGCCAACAGAGGACGATGATGTTAAGCGCAGAGGGCGAGATCTCAGGTGAGAGGACGTGATAGAACTTATTATAAAGAGTGCATAAAACTCGGAAAGAATCATGTAGGCATAGTTAGTTGTGCATGTACCTATAGCTAAGGGAACATAATAATAATTTACGACTAGGGATACAGAAACTAAGTTGGCTAAAAAGCACTGACGAATCAACATTACCGGTAATAAGTTTATGAAGAAAGCTTATACCAAGAGTTATTCGCCGATTTTGCAATGATGGGAGATCTATAAGAAGAAGCCTGCTAAAGTATGAAGGCAAACGTAGACTGGGTTCCCAATTTAAACCACGAAGTGCAAAGAGAATGAATGGCTTCTGAATAGACTCAATGCGGTCTTAAAATTTTTAAGATTGGGGGCTCCAGACACACGAACAGTATTCAAGTACAGGGCGGACTAGAGTGATGAAAAGAATCTTGGTAGTATAGGGATTATTAAATTCTTTAGACCATCTTTTAATAAAGCCGAAAATACTATTAGCTTTATTAATATTGTAGTTGATGAAATATGTTGGTTGAAACTCAATGTAGTGTCATAAATCACTCCAAGGTCACTGAAAGTAGAAACACATGCCAATGAATTATTGGCTATCGTATAAGAAGCTAAGTTAGGTATCTTACGATGAAACGTCATGAACATGCATTTAGTGCAGTTTTGCACCAGAAGATTACATAAACACCAAAATTGGAGTGAGGTTAGATCCTCTTGTAGTCTAATATGCGAAGAGATATTGTTAAGCGATAGGCAGAGTTTGACATCATCAGCATACCTCAGAACACGAGAGTATTTCAAGGAAAGAGGAAGATCCTTTATAGAACGATTGAACAATAATGGGCCAAGATGGCTTCCTTGAGGAACACCAGAAGTGACAACAACTGGACTAGAAAGAGTGGAGTTAAATAACACTCATTGAATTCTATTTTTTATATAAGAAGAATTCCAATAAAGGAGATGTTGCTGGAAACCTAAAAGGTAAAGCTTATGTAAAAGCAGATCATGATTTACGAAGTCAAATTCTTTGCTGAAATCTGTGTAAAAGACATCAGTTTGAAATTTTTCGCTGAAACCAAGATGTACAAAAGATACAAACGCAAGCAAATTAGTAGTAGGTGAACGCTTCATCATAAAACCATAATAAAGCGTTTATTTTGCCATACTTCTGTAATTGGATATGTCAGCTTTATTAACTTTTTTATGTAGATAAACAATTACAGGAGAAACAATATGGTTACATTGGGAAATGAGATAAGGATAACGATTGTAAATATATGATTTAGAAGAATAAGTGGATTGAAAAAATTTTGCGAACTGGTCTGCAATACCCAAATCACTGCAGGCTTGTTCGTCAACTAGATACATCGACGAGGGAAATAAAGAAGACTTGCGCTTTGAATTCACAATGTTAAAAACTCCCTAGGGTCACGCGAAAATTGCAGCCTACAACGAGAGAGGTTTTATTTATTTATTTATATAATGCTAATCTAAAGTAAAACTAATAGTTAACAAAGTTAATAAATAGCCATGGCTGTCAGGGCCTTCACCTAAACGAGAGAGGTACTTATTGTAACAAAGGCTATTTAAAGAAAGAAAAGTAGCCCGAGCCACACAAAAATTCGCAATAGCAATAGAAGATCCAGTACTTGTATTTTTTATAAAGACTCGACTCAATGTTCTTCAGGTTAGAAAGTCTTTTCGTAAACTACGGTGGTTTGTAGGATACTAAAGTATCCTAGAACAAACGTTAAAAGGGACATAGGTATTGAAAATATAAAAAACCGTTGCATAGAAAAAATTTATAGCAGTAGTCATATCACTGCTATTATACAAAGAGGACCAATCAGTTCCAAAAAATATTGTAATTAATTGGGCAAAATTTACTTTGCGAAAACAAAACCGCCGGTAGCATGTAGATGTTGGGACAGAAAGACGACAGGTTAAAGAATGGAATATTTCCAATGTTGGATGGAAGTATCCTCAGGAAAGCATAAAGGCTAGGATCTTGAAACAGAAGTACTAACAGAATCATACTGAAAACAAGATCAGTAATCTATTCGAATGATTGACAATAGAGTTCATTTGAAATAAAGAGTGGTCAAATAGGGCGTCCAAGAAATTATGATGAGCTGGAGGAACTAGATAATTCGAGGTATCGAAAATGACCACGAAATGCGTGGGAGGTTAAAATCACCTAGCTCGATAAGAGAATTACGGTCTCGAACAATGTTATTAATTGAGTTAATAGCATTGGCATAACTGAAATAAATTTCCAAATAGGAATTTGGCGGAATATAAGAACATGATATGAAAACAGATTCATGAGGCAGCAATAATTTCACACAAATACACTCAATATTAGGTGAACAGTTCAAATTAACAAGTTCAGATCGCAGGCGAAATGCAACAGCGATGAGGACACCGCCACCACGGCGAATGGAGCGATCTGCCCTATACGTAACAAAGTTTGAGCAAAAAATTTCATTGCTAAGAATACAAGAGTTAAGCCAAGTCTCAGAAAACGCTATAACATCAGCTTCAAAAGATAAACTATCCCTACACAAAATGTTAAGTTTAGTAAGGAGACCTCTAACATTTCGATAATGAATAGAAAGTTTATCAGAAGGCAAAATTATTTTTTTGAGATAGTGTTCGAAAGTGGAATTGAACTTGTAGAAGGCACTAGCAGATGTGTGTTTTTTATGTCGATGTTTAAATTCATGGACAATAATATGCTGCGGTCAAAATTTTGCATCACAAATAGTAGCAAAAATATCGTCCGGAACACTTATTTTGAAAGAGGCAATGTCACGCGGATTCAAGAAATGAAATTTCTGAATCAAAAATATAAGAAATAATATCTTCGCAAGTTGTATCTGCTGCCAACCTAGACGGGGTGCAATCACAGTAAGAACAGGTGTTGAATTGGAACAAGTCAAGTTAGATGCAGGTAGTGGTACAGATGCCAATATGGGCTTAGGCTCCAAAAAGGAAGGGGTGTATGACCATTAGTGGAGACATTACCATTGTTGTCCACTGCAGTGTTCAACGAGGAATGTGAAGCATCTCTAGACTATTTGGAAGTAGATGCTATATCAATATTATCCTTCACGGCATTGGATGATATTGGAGAAGTTGGTCTAGACCGCTTAGAGGTACATACTTGGTCCACAGGTGGACCCATCTGTGATACTGGTTCCCTTGACATAGGCTCAGGAATATGGGAAATTATGGCAGGAGTATGGGATGTAGATAAGGGTAAACAGTGGGGTATAGGAATTGAAGTAATATAAATAGGAGGTGTAATAATCTCGGGAGCTTAAGTAGTAATAGGTAATGGAGTAGGGTTAATCAATGAAGCAGGTGACAATAAAAGAAGGGGAGGAGGTGAATTGAACTGATACTTACTAAGTAAATCCACATCCGAATCAAAATCTAAGGCAAGTTGTTTAACTGTCCTATTCAGCTTAATAAATTTGTCACGTACACTTCGATACATCGACGAAAATTCAAACTGATTCTTAGAACAGGACGGGCACGACCACGTCAATTTGCCACAGACACTTTTAGATCTGCTAGAAATCCTGTCATGGTCACGACCCGTCAGTCCCGCACATTTTAGATGGCAAATATTATCACACAACCAACAATGCACGGCCCGTTGAGAATCAATATCAAATGTATTTTTATTTTTGCACGAAATATTACAACAAATCATTTTCAAGCCAAATATTAAATAAAACAATAAAAGAAATTAAACTAGTATGAAAAAAAAAATAAATTGATAAACCAAAAGCACACAGTATAAAAAAAAATTAATGAGACACCCTGTCAAGCAGTTGCAGTATATCTATATATATAAAAGAAAGTCGTGTTAGTTACACTATTTATAACTCAAGAATGGCTGAACCGATTTGGCTGAAAATTGGTGGGGAGGTAGCTTAGAACCAGGAGACGGACATAGGATAGGATAGGTTTTTTTTCGTCCATCCGTCTGTCCATCCCCATACAAGAAACATTTTGATTTGTATGGCAGCTATACGATCCAGTAATCCCACAATCTTGAAATTTGGATGGTTCGTCGCTATACATCAGAAACTTATATTGTCGAAATTTCAGTTTGATCGGACCATACAAACCCCCATTAATATTCAGGTTCTTATTAGAAAAACTTCTCTGTTTTTTGTTCTATCGAACTGAAATTTAGACACTATAAGTTTTTAACATAGATGCGGTAAATTTTAAAGTTGGAATCAGTCAAATCGGACCACTAGGAAGAGTACCTCCCATACAAACCCCTCCGTGTACGAGTCTCACTTGCACTTGGCCCATTTCTTTTTTTTTTTAATAACTGGGCACGCACAGGGGACGTAGCAACGCACGCCGGGTAAGGCTAGTACTGTATAAAACCATATAAAAACAACAAGTAAGAATCTTAGCTTACTCAGATATTATCGCAGCAACAACGCAAAGCAAACAAAAAGATTTGAAATGTTAATCACAATAACAAAAAGCACAGAAGTAAAACAAGAGAATAAAAAACACAATAACAAAAATGCACTGATACCACAGAATGCACAAAAATATGTAATACAATAATTTTGTAAACCAAATAGATTTTGAAAACAAAAACTCTATTATGCACAACTACACCTTATGATCCGGCGAACAACCAATACACTATTTTAAAAAATAATAAGAAAATAATACCATAAAAAAAAATTTTTTAAAAAAGCAAAAAAGGTATATTGAAAGCGGAGCTAATCAAAAACACGTCTGACTCGCTTGAGACCACCACTTATTCTTAAGCAAAATATTCAAAACAAGAAGTCAATCGGTCTGGTTCCTTTAGACATACAATCAGCTTTTGATACAGTATGGCATGAAGGCTTAGCACACAAATTGATGATTATGAAAACGCCATTTACCTTACAAAAATTGTGTTAAGTTTTCTCACCCACCCACATTTTTTCGTTGAATTAAGTGGAATTCAATCGCACACCAAGGATATTATTGCTGGAGTTCCGCAGGGATCAGTATTGGGTGCGATATTATTTAATGTGTACACCTATGATATTAGCCCTTGATTTTGAAAGTGGTATAAGTCATATGTTCCTTATTTCTAGATATTTAGAGTTTTGCATTTTAAAGGATTAAAATATATTTTTGTATTATGGAATATGATTTTTCCATAGTAAAGTAGTGCCAACAAAACCAGTATTTATTATGATTGTGAAATTTATAACCATTTTTAAAAGGAAATGTGGTTTTGAAAGGTTGAAATGACTTATACCACTTTCAAAATTAACTGCATGACTTTTTAAATGACTTATACCATCAAGGAAACATTTTTATTAGTAATTAACATTTTATTGAAACTCATTTCATTGTAACTAAGTAAATTATTTATTAGTATTTAGGGAAATAAAGTGTTTGTGAAAAATTGGTGGGATATAGGGTAGTAAATTCATCATATCTTTACGTTTTTCTTCTGTTATTGGTATATTTTCGTATATTCTAGGTCTTACCCTTTTAAGTGAGAGGTCTAATACTTTGAATTCGGAATTGTCATCCAAGGAAGTTTTGTAAAACATCTTATATGGAGCATTTTTTAGAAATCTGATCCATTGTATTTTTAGCCAAGACACATCTTCTCCATTTTCCTTTCTATTATTCGTTGATTCTTTTAGTTGTTTTGTCGAAATGAAATGAAGAAAATATAATAATTTGAAATGCAATTAAATTTTATTATTTATTTAGTTTTTTTTAGGCAAGAATTGCATTCTTTTATTTTTTTTAATTAATAACAAAAAAAACAAATAAATTTATAATTAAAATTAAACAAACAAAAACAGGAAAAATCATAATTTAATATTTTAAAATGCACAAGTGAGTCACTTCTAAAAATACATTTATATAAGTCCCGGAAGATCTTGATGACTTTGTATTAGTATGGCATCAACAAGTTTTTTATTTAAATAAAATTTGCATTCAATAGTTGCAACAACAACAAAAATAACTTCTTTTAATATGTTGATACTTTCAGTAAAATCAAGGACCAAGGAAAAAGTTGCAATATTGTTAGACATAACAAAATAATTTTATTTATTTGCAATTCGAAATTTTTTTTGTAATACAAACAATAAAAGCGATTATAATTTGCGATTTTTTTATGTTGTTGTTGTTATTATTACTAATTATTTTGCCAAACTTTGTGAACAGACTGACATACCAGTATCAAAATGAACAGTAATCGTATTTTGTTTACCAACCATAAAATAAATACATTTTACCGAGTTAATTTTCATTGTATACTGCTAATCTCTTCAAATTATGTTATTTTATTAAGATTTGATATGAAATAGCTGATAAACTAGATTTTTAAAATTTTTGACTTATACCACTTTCAAAATCAAGGGCTCAATTGTATCCTTTACTGTACAGGCAACAAGTATGCAAATACACAATACCGTTCAAAACTCTTTAACGGTCCTCGATTTATACTACAAAAAATGGAAAATTTTGTTAAATATTAGCAAGACTAGTGTCATCTATTTCTCAAAGCCGAGGAAAAGTATTCACTTGCCCAATTTTAACCTAAATATTAATAATACTGACATCAATTGAAGTAACAGCTTTCGATATTTAGGATTACACTTAGACAAAAAACTTACATTTAATGTACACATTGATAAAACTCTGGATAATATAACCAAAACTATTTGTATATTTTATTCCCTCTTAATCCGAAAATCCAAACTTTCACTGGACAATAAACTGATTATTTTCAAATCGATATTCAACACAATTTTGCTATATGGGTCTCAGGTTTGGGATGATTCTGCTTCCATGCACATAAACAGATTACAAATTGTGTAGAACAAATACTTTTCCACAACCCGATTACAGGAAAAAGCAAAAGTTAAAACAGTTCAGGAAAAAATAGTTCAATACAACTCAAATTTTAGTAGTCGCAATTTATTTTAAGTAAAGAAATAATCAAACTGATTTTAATAACTCTCGCTTTCTTTAATAGACAACAACGTAATACATATTAATTATCTTAAGTTTTGTTATTACTAAGTGAGTGGAATTTTTGAGCAGTCAAGACATCGAATTGATGACTCATCCTCTGTACAGTGTCTCAAGAGGAATGGAAAAACTGCTTTGACAAATGGAATGAACGAATGCATCATGGTAAATATTTTGACAAACAATAAATCCGTTTTCATTTAAAAATATTTGTTATTATTTGCTATTCCCGAAATATAAATAGTACCACCTACCACCGCGCCGAAGGCCATAGCAGCCAGTGCTCCTCCCCCTTTAAGTTATGTTACAATAAGTTTTTACAATTTAATAATTTACAGCGGTGTAGCGCAAAGTAATTATTTATATTTCTATAATTTAGGTCATCATGTCTGAAAAAAGAAAAAGAAAGGCTGAAACGGTTCTGTCCAACCAAGCGTTCCAATGTGATGAAATTTCTTAAGAATCCTCTTATGAGTCACTTATCAAAGTTGCTTTAGTTTCTGAAACAGAACCAGCTTCAGGATCGAAGGAATCTGTTCCCAAATTTCTGGCACAGTTTCAGATCGGGTGAATCAACTGTGATCCAAGATTCTGAATCCAATGAAGGGTTAGAAAGAGATGATTTGCAATTCTGAAAATCAAACAAGCAGATCAATTATATTATTATATTGCAAAGACATGAAGAACGTGGGTTGCATGATTAAATGCATGGATTTTTATAAACGATTTGATTTTATTTATGATATCAATTATTTGAAATCTATACCAAAGGACGACCTTCTCAAGCATTGTAATGATTTAAGTACAATACTTCGAGAAGGTGAAAATAGCGACATAGAACCTTATGAACTACAGAAATCCAGTTTTTAATATCAAATTCTTTAAACTCTGTCGTGGTGCAAAACAACTTATTCAGTACATATTAGCAAATAATTTAGAAGAAGTTTATCCAAATGTTTAAATCGCTGTCAGAATAATGGTCACAGCTCCAGTCAGTACGGCTTTTGCTGAGAGAAGTTTTTCTAAATTAAAATTGATTAAGACCTACTTGAGCAAGACAATGGGCCAAGAAACACTATCTGCGTTATAAGTTCTGTCAATTGAAGCGGATATAGCGTCTAATGTTAACTATGACATCATCTTAAACAAATTCAGTAATGCTAAAAGCCGAAAATTGCATATATGTATTTTAGATTTGTGATGTAATATAAGCAAAATTCAGGTTTTACAAAACAAAACCCTACGTTTAATAACTGGTGCCCCTTGCATCCGCAATAAATCCCATTCAGAGAGACCTAAACATACACTTTGTCGGCGACCAAATAAATCCCCATAGCAGTAGATATAGTGAGAAACTATCAACTTATCCAAATCCACTTGCTAAGGCCTTAGCAAGTCATCCCCCAAGGAGAAGATTAAAAGAGCTCAATCCTAGGGAGCATAAAAGTCGTTCTGTTATTTAATATAGGTGTAAATTAAATTAAATTCTTTCATCATCATTGTTATTATCTATTAATTCATTATCTTAATTGTAAGCGTTTGTCATTGTAGTGGTGAACTCCTAACAAGTTATAGCATTTAGTAAGCTGATTATTGTTAGTATTTACGATATATTAATAAATTTGAGTTAAAAAAAAAAAAACTCCACCCAAATTACTTACTAATTATTAATTAATAATTTTCTTTGTTTTCCTTCAAAATGTGTTTAAATTAATCTCTGTAATTTATTTCCCTCACAACAATATTTTATAGCTTTAAGTGGTTTAATGTTCCTAATATATGTTCATAATAAAAACAAAAAAAAGAAAATTGTGTTTATATGTGTTATATTTGTCAACAATAATAATAATAATTAGCAATAAAACTCAAAGCATACAACTCTACAACCTCAATATATTTATCGTTTTTTTTTTTGATTGAGAAATGAAAGAGGCCTCGCAAAGCCGATATCTCCGACATTTGGTGAAGCGCCGCCACTGGGTAATACCTAAGTTGTTAGTTAATTTAAGTTAGTTTAAGTTTTTAAATAATCTAGTTTAAGGTTTTTTCCCCTTTTTCCTTATTTCATAAATAGTAATTAAATGAAGTATCAATTTTCAAACCAATTAATTTTAATAATATTACTCAAACCCGCTGCCTTCCTAACCTCATAAAAGGATTACCATCATTTTGCACTGCAATAAACAATCAACATGTTGCTATAGTTGAAGAAATACTTCACGGTTTAATCAATACAATGGAACGATAAAGATAGAAGAAAGAAACATAAACTTACAAGTAACATACTTGATTAGATATGGCAACACAACAATTTCAATTCCTCTTCCAATAATGATTCAATCTACCAACTCATCTACCACTTTCGAATAAATACTTTCATTAGAATTGATGAAGGAACTCCATGCAACAATACCGAAGAAATTACAATAAACTACTGACATCAAAAAATACGAATACTTTTTTCACTAGTCTTAGCATTTCAATAACTACGATTCTCATCATTATTTTGTTGTAAGGTTACAAAACACGAAGACGCACTCTAAGATAGAAAAGCACCGCTTAGAAGATCAAGGTCATGCTAGTGAACGCACCCATGAGGCCACAAATGAAAAAACACAGGAAAAGCCAATAAAAGAAAGAGTGGCAAGTTTGCACAAAATTTCCGTATTCTAAAATGCTCAAACGAACGATCACGTTCTATTTTTAAAGGGGGAAGAGTTAAGAATGAAAGAATATCTTGAGAAAAGCTGACGCTATGTCTACGATCAACGTGGGAACGAACAACGAGGGAAATTGGAAAAACAAACAATAGTGCCCACGTGAGAAAAGGTAACAGCAAAGGTTTAAATAAGAGTAGATTTGATTTTGGAAATCAGTTTGTAAAGTAAACGAATAAGGAATGCAATTTTTTTTAATTAAAACTACAACGTTAATATGCTTGCCATATTCGTCTACCGAATGAATTCTACGTCTTGGACAAGGATGTCAACCCAAAGGATATTACTCTGAATTTCCGTGACCACATGCATATGGTCCGGCCAGTTCCAGTACCTCACCACATTAAAAAAGTATGTTTGTACACAAACACTTAACTGCTCACATGTACTGTTAAGAACCGAAGTCGTAAGGCAGCCACAGGAGCCGGCTAACACTGGACAGTACATGCGATTGTCTTCCTTTTTTTTTCTCGTTTTTCTGACCATCGAGGAAAGTAATTGAGAGTTTATTTGAAAGTTTTATTTTTTGCTTTGTTAATTTTTTATTTATTTATTTATTTAAGTAATTATGACAAAACACTGTCAACTTAAAAGTAAATGATTAATACAGGAATTTAAACCAAAAAATATTAAATAATAATAAGTGATTAAAATTGGGTTAATGCTAATTTATTTAATTAATGAACAACAAGCAAAAATTAAAATTAATCGTAAGATAATACCATACAATATATCCACCCGTCTCTGACCCCTTGGAGGAATTTTATTTTTAAGCTATGCCACTATTCCCAGCCATTTGTGGTCAGAAACAGGAGGGATGTGTGAGCGACTTATTCTAATAGCGGTTTGTTACAATTCCCGAAGGCAACGAAGAAGGGTGATGTTAAGCGCAAAGGGCGAGATCTCAGGCGAAAGGACGTGATAGAGTTTTTTATTAAGAGTGCATAAAACTCGAAAAGAATCATGTAGGGCATAGTTAGTTGTGCATGTAAGGGAACGAAATTTTTAGTTGTACAACTAGGGACACAGAAACTTAGTAAGGAGACCTCTAACATTTTGATATTGAGCAGGAAGATTTTTAGATGTCAAAATTATTTTTCCGAGATTAAATTCGAAAGTGAAGTTTAACTAGCATACGGCACTAATGCATCGCAAATAGTAGCAAAAATATTGTCGGGAACACTTATCTTGAAAGAACAGGTAACAAAAAAATACATAATAAAAAGGACCATGGTTCGGAATGAGTGGAGCAATTGTGGGGAATACCACTTGCTTGAGTTGAGGTAGGAAAACGGCGAAAGTGGCAGGAATTCCGGTGCAAGTTTTGTCGTTAATTAAACGCAGAATTCGTGGAGAATTGTGCCAACCATTGATTTCGATACACCGAACTGCTAACGAGGCTAAAGTATATAATGCTATAGTTTTTCTTTTCTCCTCTGGAACAGTCTGGTGGGTACTTTTCTTATACCCTGCAGCCGCCCTACCAACATATTAAATGTAATCCGGTCCATAAAAAAGGTTACTTTGAAGAAATCTGCTGAACATTCTTTAATTTTCTTGTTAAAAAATGGTCCAAGTCGTTCTTATATTTGCACACAGATAAATGTTGTTTTATGATCGGTTTTTTTTTTTTTGGAAATTTAAATAATATTTTACAACAGCTCAAATAAAACCAAGATATTGTATTTGCATTGAAACGCACCATCTTGCTGCAAAAAACTGCTAATTGTTAAAACTTATCCATTTTTCACTAGATTTCCTTTGCAATTTCACATGAATCGAAACTCTTTTGCTTTCCTATTTATATCCAAAACACAGCTGTTCAGAACACACAGAAAACAAAAACAACCACTATGGCCGCAAAACCAGAAAAATCATCATGTGACGGTTATTGTTGTATAAAAAACTCCAACGTTCACGCAGCGTTGAACGTGAATACACAACTCGTTAACAAGTGTTGGCAAGTGTTGCCACCTTTTTGGCCAATGTATCACCACTTTTTGTTGGGCGCCGATTTAAAACAGCAGATGATCATTTCAGTAAATGCCTTTTTTTCGATAAGGCTTGAAGGTTCATTATTTATATGAGTCTTTCCAAATGAGAAGTCGCATATTTCCGAATGGTAATTGCGACTGAATCGATGCCAAGATTACGTTTAATATCGCTGCTACAGACTTACCATGGTGCATTCACAACACATCTCAGCACTTTGTTCTGGAACCTTTGTATTGACATTATATTGCTGGAACACGAGCAGCCTCGTAACTGTATACCATAAGTCCATATAGGTCTAAGTATTTGTTTGTACATTAATACTTTGTTTTAGGTCGATAGCGCAGTACGCCTATCCATAAGCCAATACATTTTTCTAAATTTTAGTTCAAGTTCTTCTTTTTCTTTTCTTTACACGTTAATTCCACTTGAGCTTGGTGTCCTGAGTCATTCCTAAGTATTTAGCAGTATTATGGTGTGGAATTTGTACGCCATTTATATACAATGGGAGGTATCGTATTTTGTTGTACGAGAAATGTATGTGTGTTGATTTAGTTTCATTGAGTTTGATGCGTAACATTTGTATTAAAATTTTAAGAAAACACGTAGCAGGAATAAAAATATGGAGCGGTGAGAACTATTTGCATACATTATGGCCAGCTAAATCACATCAAAGTCTCAAGGGTGTTCTCAGGGAACAGTTTGAAAGTGTTGCCAATCACATCAAGGTTTCGAGCGTATTCTCTATTGGTACGAATTTTCGCTTGGTTAATTTTTAACTAAGTTTTGTGTTAGTAAGTTATTTATTTAATTGGAGTTTAATGTGTATTATTTGTATTTAAAGCGAGCGAAAAAACTAATTTTGTGTTATCGTTTTGATGAACACATCGAAACTTCCCATAGTGAAAAGACGCAATTTATAGGGTAAAATTCGAAAAAAAGGTAATTGTATATATCAAAGGAAACATTTAAAGTAATATATTTTTGTGATTATATTAACACGCAGAATATAACATAATTTAATAAATGGTCATAGCGCTGACAATAATTGCACATTTGCACAGTACATTAGAGTTTTTAAAAAGGCGTGGCAATCAAACTTGTTCGACTCTGGCAGCGCAAGCCTTAGAACAGATCACCGGTCCTAGCAATATTAAAAAGGATTTTGATAAAAGCCTGAAACAAATAAATACTTTTGAAACGAGTTATACAGGAATCAGGATTGGCTTAAATATGAGTAAAACAACTTTTTCCGATGATAAAGCTAATGGCGACGATGTACAATTGTTGGTATTTGCGGCTGGTGAAAAAAACAACTGTTACAGCATATACGCCGAGAATGTAAATGTGGTGACAAGTGCGGGTACTCATGATCACGGCTCGTCTAAAGTTAAATTAAAAAACATTGTTGACTACAAATGGGAAGAGAAACATTATCCCGGTCATTTGATAGCAGTACATTGTGATGGTAAATACATTGCGTACGCTATTAATGGTAAGTTATTGTATCGATAAATTGAACGGTATATTTTTAAAACGACTATAATAGTTAATAACAAAGCTACTCGAATGGAGGGCATGGTACGTGTGGTAAATGCAAATGCTGGGCTAAGAGCTCTCATCAAAGGCATGTCGGGTGAGGTCCTAGATTTACAGTTTGCAAATATTGAAAAGGAACATTTGCTTGCTTCGATCGATATGGCTTCGTTATATGTCCACAAAATTGATATGACTGATGGTTCACTAATTTGGAATCTAATGATCAAAATTGTGGATCCAATATCAAACTATTGTCCTAAATTGGATAAAATAGCATGGTGCCCCTTTGTATCTGCGGATGACGAGGATAATGATGATGAAAACCATTTGATTGCCTGGTCTCGCGGTAATATTTTTCAATGTTTTGATGTAAAGAATATTTTGTCAGAGCATGGGGTAAGTCAAAATTAATTTTAGTTGTGAATTTAAACAAACATCTAAATACAGGTTGGAATCATTCAACCAGATTCGATAAATTCTGGTTATATAAAGTTTACCGAGGAATCTTTAATAACATGGATTGCACTTTCTCCTGATGGAACGACTTTAGCTGCAGCTTGCAGTGATGGCATCGTTCGTTTTTATCAAGTTTATATGTTTGATGACAAGAATCATCGCTGTCTACATCAATGGAAACCACATGATGGAAAAGCTTTATCTTCTCTCTTTTTCCTCGACAATATAAATAAGAATGCGGTCGAGTACGGCAATATTTTCAGTAAATGTATTATTTATAACATTGATATATCTTTATTTCAGCACTTACTGGAAATATGCGATTACTGGCTCGGAAAACAACACCGAATTTAAATTGTGGGACTGCTCATTGTGGGAGTGTTTGCAAAGAGTCAAAATTAACACAAATATCGAGAGTCAAAAACCAATAAATTTTATAGCTGAAATCGATCGATCTGCAAGTTATTTAGTTGTCACCAGTTTGGAGACCCGTGCTGCGTACATATTGCAAATATTAAAAAATGCATACAAAGACAAAAAAAAAGAGTTGGGTGTAAATTTAAAATGTGCTCCGGATAGTAGTAGTAGCAGCAGCGAAAACTCTAAATCATCAAACGATCATCGTCTAAACGAAATTCAACCAGTTATCATAAAAAGCATAGCTGAATTCCCTTTAAGTTCTGGAATACTGTCATTCTCGATTGTAGATGCTGCAGTACGTCGTTTAAAATGTTCAAATGATAATTATCTATGTGAAGATTTAGATGACTATGATGATGAATCCAATTCAATATATTCAGTCATTGTGCACATGTTTATTGTACAATCAAAGAGCATGCAAGAATGTCATATTATTTATCAGCCAACCATTGGTGAAAACACAGAAATGCGAAGCTCCTTATCAATTACATCAAATAAATTTGCATGTTCTCCCGATGTAAATATTTCGGCCAACAACAAGAAGAACGAAAATTGTGTTGTTACACAAAATGAGCATGATGATGATAAAAAAGATGAAAGACAGTCACCAAAATCAAATCAATTAAATATTTTTTTTACTGCTAGTGCAGCTCCACTTACAAACACTAAACAAACTAGAGGTTCCACTACATCGACATCATCGGCAGTTATTGCAGTTGCGGCAGCTGCTGCCGCTGCACCTTCGGCAGTGGCACAAGAATCACGCACAGCATCCCAAACCACCTCACCACATAATACTAAGAAAGCTTACTTAATGACACCAGATGCATTTATTTCATCAACGTTGGTTAATGCAAATCCAAACGAAAAAAAAAAACCTCAGACAACGTCAGCTCTGATGTACTAAATACGATAATGATGTTAGCTAGTGTTACGGGTCAAACACAAGCGAATACTACTAATAATGAAAAGACAAATCTAATGAAACCAGTTCACAGCAAAT
Source organism: Amiota minor (assembly GCA_037043295.1). Lineage (NCBI taxonomy): Eukaryota > Metazoa > Arthropoda > Insecta > Diptera > Drosophilidae > Amiota > Amiota minor. Next base: position 162,620 of record JBAMAW010000183.1, on the reverse strand, counting down.
TAATAGATCAAGAACAAAAAAAAATGCATTTGAAACAAAATAACGAGATGAATAAAAAGTTCATAGCTATTGATTCTAGGCGCAATGCAACCGAAACACTCGCCAGTGGTGGTTCCAGTCCCAGTCGAGAAGTACAAGAGATTATGTCGATACATGAAAAAAAATTTTTGGACGAGCTATCTGAATTAATTGATGAACTACCCATTTCTCCGTTGATAGAACAAGCTTCATTAGATATTAGAGAAGCAGAGGAAAATCAAGAAGATGAAACGAATCATATTGGAAACGATTGGGTGAGGACACCTGATGTGCACAGAACGCCAAGTACTCAAACTAAGCAATCTGCTGAACTAAAAAATGCAGCAAATATTATGTCTCAGGCAGTGAATGCAACTAACAAGGTTTGTAACGCTCCACCTCCTCTGAGTGGAAAAATAGGGGCAAAAGGTAACATCAAAATGAGTACCAACAATAATTCATCTAATTCACATGCCTCTGCTGGTAACGATCTCAGTGACCTGAATTCTAAAATCGATCAATTAATTGGTAAGAGTAGAGAGAATTTAATAACTTGTTGATTCTAAATTACATTGTAACGTAATTTCTTTAAGATTTGGTACAAGTTCAATCAAAGCAAATACATAACTTGGAGTGCGAAATTGTTGAAATGAAGAAATCAAATGAAACTAAAAATTTCTCAGAGTTATCCTTCAAGTTGGAAGTGCAGATTTCAAAGTTAATGGAGCAGTATTTGAAACGTTTTGAAAACGAACTTAAGAAAAAGCTGCACAGCTTCATCCAGGGGCGGTAAGTTACCAAATAACTATGTTAATTTATAAATTCCGAACTATTTAATTTTAAAAGTGAAATACAAAATCGTGAGATCCGAGATAGCTTTGTTCATGTCGTCAATCAATATGTGTTGAATCAAGTTGGCGAAGTCCTCGTTAAAGTAATTAATATTGAGATTCAACGAAAATTGATACCTATGATGGTCGCAAAGATTGATCATATGCAGCAACAGATACAGATGGACATTACCCAGAAATTTACAACATTTGATTTGATGATTAAAGAAAACATTGCTCAAGTCTGCAAAAGCAAGGTACTAGGACAGGTTTTTTTTAATATTGTGTGCATTATATAAAAACATTTCATTTTATAGCATTTTATCGACGCTTTTGGCAACTCTGTTCTTATTGGCGTGCAAAATAGTTTACAAGCTGCATTTATTGAGTCAATGGGAAGCACACTAATCCCTGCTTATGAAAAATCGTCACAGATGATGTTTAAACAGCTACATGAAGCTTTTACTGTGGGAATTAAAGATTGTAAGAAATGGCAGCTAAATCACTATAGGACGATATTTACATTTTATATAAATCTCTTTGTTTTAGTCTTGGTGCAATTTGACATTTATCTGCAGCACCTCAAGCCTATGCAAGATTCATCTGAACAATTGTTGAACAAGTTTGGTAGTTTCCGTCAGCATTTGGAAACTGCATTAATAAAGCATTGTAATGTGGTTTCAGAATCAATGCATGACACTCAGAAAGAAGTGAAAAGCTTGGAAATACTTCTTGGACGTCAAATTCAAGATATTATACGCGCCGAGGTAAATTTGAATTTAAAATATGTCAAAGTTACCAATCGTCTTTTCTTCCTAGTTGCGAAAAAATTTTGAAAGCCAAAGTATTGCAATGCGTTCTCAATCAAACACTCCTGCTCCTACTTATGATATGAAGCAAACCATTAAACATTTGCTGCATCAGGGCCAAATGAATAAGGCATTTCATCAAGCACTCTTAGCCAATGATTTGGATTTGGTTGAATACACTTTAAAACACACAGATATTTTAAATGTCTTCACACCAAAATGTTGTTTAGAGCAAAAAGTATTATTGTCGCTTATACAACAGATCTCCGCAGATATGAGTGATCATAACGAAATCAAGCAAAAGTAAGTTGACAAGCTAAACGAATATATAAAGATATTATACTCTCAATCTACTATCTTTTTAGTTACCTCTCGGAAGCTCTCTTAGCAATTAATCCCGATGACCCAATAGCGCGCGAACATGCTCCCAAAGTGCTGCAAGACTTATATAGGAGTTGTCAACAGTTTCTTAAGAATTACCCAAAAAGTCCACATTGTAGCAATATTCGCATGACTATGAAAGGTGTTCACTCCTATATAAATCAATTTTAATAAGTAAAAACTGGGATAAAAGGAAATATGTATCCAATTCATTGCATCCGCGTTTTTTTGTGATTATTGAATACAGATAACATTTATTTTTTTCTCCAGATTTTTCCAAAAATGACAAAATTCCCAAATTAAGCCTCTTTTTAATTACCTATGGTTTTTTTTTTTTATTTTAATTTTTTTTTTGTTGATTCGGTCACATTATTATTTATATTTTACACTTTCCCGTACTTGTTCTATGTAACTCAATAATCCTTATTCGTATTCTTCTGTGCAAGTGTTTCAGAAACCTTTTTTAAGTTTTGTTAGTCCTTAGTTTAATTTGATGACGCTTATAAATGAAAAGCTATTTTTATATTGTTTAATAATTGGAAAATTTTTATAGGAAAAAAATAAAATGTAATTAAATCAATAAAACAAAAAGACATTAAAAAAATAATTAAATCACATGTTCCAACAATGTTGATGTATGATCCAGACATTTGCAACCGCATCCAGAAGCGCATTCCTTATGATTCTAAAATTTTCAGAACATTTGTTATGATTAAACAGGTTAAAAGTACCATAAAATATTTATGACATAATTGACTTAAATCTTACCTCGAACCATTGAAGGAAATGTTGCACGTGTCCCGCATGACCACAAGCTAAACATGAAATAGCGGCCCCTTTTACTGGTATGTAGCATAGAGCACAATAAAGAACAGGTCGTTGGCAAGGACCACAAGCAAATGTGCGTTTCGCTTTGTTGCAGCCTTGACATTCGGTAACAAATTCAACACCTTGCGGTAGAGAATCCGTGTGAGTTGTGTGCTTTAAAATGAGAGCACGTTTAACTAAAAGTTGCCAACCAAGTAAGATATCTGCATACACACGTTTAAAATTATCGAAAAGTGACATCCTAGCACGGCGTATTAAGGAACATGAATAGGTATCTGCTTGAAATAGTTTAATGTCAATCCAGTCTAATGAGTCTGACCAAGAATTGCTGCGCAATTGTTTTAATTGTATGCTAGAATTTTTGGTTGCTAATCGTACATAAAAGGCTGTTTTTAAATCTAGCGGTAGAACAGTGTGATATGGTGATACATTGGTTGTCAGTTGTATAGGTAATTTGCGATTGGCGCCGTCATAAAGAGAGTCAATATGTAAAATACTACTTGGGTATTTGTGAAATAAGCAAGCTAACATTACAGCCGTTTGTAGGTCACCGGCTACAGCAAAATGCATAATAAGGGCCTCAAGTAAAATTTTTTTAAAAGGATCGTTATAAATTAACAATTCATAATCTTTTTCATTTGGAATATTTGGTGATGCTATATTTTCCGCAAGCAACCAAATGGGTACCAAGTCACATCGCCCATGCGATTCGCATACTTTACGATTAAGACGACAACTGTTTATTATATCACGTTTTTCCAAGGAAAACTCACGAGCCAACTGTCGATTTAAGTGTACCAAACGTTTTACATCATAGACATATACTATTGGCATTGAACAGCTTGTTTTTTGCACAGACCGGTTTTTAGGGTGTTTCGAGCTCATGCGATCCTGTAAATAGAATGATGCATTTGCATCCCCTTGTGAGTATAAAACTCGCGGTACCATAACATTCCCGAGTAGTCCTCCACCACTGATAGCAGATAAAGTTCGGGGTGTTATGTGATTGCGAAGCGTCAGTCGTTTTGTAATCAGAACTTGAGTAAAAGTAACCAAAATTCCAGTGGCATTAAACTTCACACCGGATGTTCGTGGAAATGGAATACAAGCATCTTGAAGCGCCCCACTACTAAGGGCACCCTCTAAACGGGGCGACTGAAGGCGGAGATGAGATTTATTGTCTGATCCGATACTTTTTTTCATTGCAGCTACGACGGCTCTGAGACATTGCTCTAGGCAGGTACGCGACTTCTTTACACGCTGGATTGCATTAGTTTTTAGAATTTTCAGCAGAAGAGTTAAAAGATGTTCATGCAATGTAGTACCTTTACAAAACATAAAATCTGGTCCAACATTCGGACGTGGATATTCCAAAGGAAACGTAACATGCAGAACAGCAAAGTGCCCTCCAGCTGAGATTTTAAAGCTTGCGAATCTATTTATAGCGTCCAATGAGTCCACTTCAACGTGGGGTATGTTTGTATTTAACAATGATAATTCATGATGCAACGAACAAGTTGGCTGATCTGTTAGCGAACGTGCCACTGATAAATCATCTTTTCGGTAGGATGGACGTGGAGAAGAAGCAAGGCTTGTAACACTTAAAACATCTGAATTAATGGGCACTGAAACCAATTTTGTGTTGTCAGACTGTTGCAATGGAATCGACTGTATTGGTTGAAACTTTGGCGGTGATACGTGATGAATTTCTACGGTACTTTCAAAAAGTAATTCCTCTTCTTGCGTTGGCTCGCACATCTTTAGCATCAAATTGTCAATTTTCCAAACACGCAGCGTACGATCGCGCGACCAAGTCACAAGTTCCTTAAACAAAATTACAAAAACAAGTTAAAGCCTATACCATAATCTGATCTCCGATCACTCGACAATTATAGTCATACCGTGCTAATGAGATCAAGGTAAGTTAAAACCAAATAAAATATATAGTTACACAAAAAAAAAAAATATACTTTCAAATCAAATTATTCATATGTGTTGGCAACCATGATAACATTGACTCTGCAAATCGAACAATCAAGTTAAACACCCTTTTCTTTTCGATGTGCTGAGCGACACTATTAAAAAAAAGCAAAAATTCGGAAATGCGAAAGTCGATGTCTAAAGACACCCATCGACACAATCAAATTGATCAAATCGCTTTTGTTGTTTGATCGTTGCCTATCAACTATATCCAATTACGTACGTCAAATGGAAAACTTTTAATTGTTAGTTCTCTTTGAAGGCAGCGAGTGAGTGCACAGGGAATGTGTGGAGGCAGAAACCATCACGAACAAAACAAACAATAATAAAATACTTAAATAATATGTCATTCACTAGCAACAACACTTCCAAAATTAGATATTTTATTGTTTTAATACTCTTCACGGAAGTGAATAGTATTATAAGTTTGTCATGAAGTTTAAACAGGCAGAAGGAGACAAAAAAAAAACCATTTAAAGTATATATATTCTTGATCACCTTGATTAGACGAATTTATTAAGCCATGTCCGTCTGTATGTATGCAAACTAATCCCTCAGATAGCTAGAGAGCTGAAATTTTGCACGAACCTTTCTTTTTACCATACGCAGTACATTCGTCGGAACCACCCGAATCGGACCACTAGTAGGTACTTCCCATACAAACCATCCCATTTGAATTCATGTTCTTATTAGAAAAACTTATGATATGTAAACATCTTTCGGCTCAGGGGGTTAAAATCTCATTTCACAATACGGATGTAAAACAGAGTAAGACGAAATAGGTGTGGAGGTATATAAAAGTGTATTGGTGCAACAATCGAAAAATTATTTATATACTCTGAAAAAAAAAATGTATGAATGATTTTGACTTAAAGCAATACACTCTATGCTAAATCGAATAACTAAGATCTTATATGCGCGAAATCCTCTCTTTGTCTCTTTCATTATAATTATAATAAGATTTGCAATTTAAAACAAACCACGATTTCTCTAAGTGCTTCTCAATGAGTATTAAATCGTACGGCAAACAGCAACAAAATCTACGTTATCGCGAAAGTGTATAAGACAAAATGCAGAGAAGAAACGAAATAGAAAAAAATGTTTACTTGTTGTGTGTATTATAGCTGCGTGCAATGTACGTACACAGAATGCTCATGCTATGCCTGAGAGTTTTACAAAAACAAATGAGCATGATGAGTGTAGGGCTTGGGCACCTCTGGTATCTGTATGTGAACATTGCAAGCTTGCAATATATAATTTGTAATGAGCTACAGGGAGATAGAAAGTATGTTTGCGTCCGTCGCACTTACTGAAATCTCTATCATTGATTTTCTGTCATTAAACTTCTGATTAATGTATTATCAATTGCAATAGCGTTGACGGTATATAAACAAAATACAGGTAATATTAATTCTATTACAAACTCAAAATTCAATAATATTACAACATAAATTAAAACTAAAACACTTGGACACTATCAGTTTACAATATAGGCGCAACATTTGTTGGAACCAGCCCAAGCGGACCACTAAGGAGGGTACCTCCCATACAAATCCCGTGAAGAGTATTTCATCTTCGGCATAGTCGAAGATAACCTTCTTTCTAGTTTCTTTTTGATATTGTTTTAACTGTTTTCACCAAACACCGTTTTTTTTGTCTCCGCAAACAGCACACTCGTTCATTCACAACAAAGATTACATAATAATGAGATAATTTCCCCACCAACACATCAAATCGTCTTCAAATGCAAAAACGAAGAGACAGCTATTTGAAGAAAATCAAAACGTTTTGATTTTATTCAAGCATTCGTTCAAGGGTCAAAAATGTAAATTTTTTTTTTTTTTTCCGATTGGATATGTGCTGTTGTTTTTCCTACATCTTATATCTTAAATATAAAAGAAAACACTAAGTACATTTTTAACAATAAGAGGTGAAAAGGCAGTGGATAAAATCGAACATTTTCGAATTGTCTCTTGAATAATGATACTGGGTGTCTTAGGCCTCATTTTTAAGAGCTACCTGCGGCAGGCCAACAACCGCTAGATGCCTCTCAGCGCCACCCGTAACCTAAGTTAGGTCAGATCGACTGGTCTGCTTCGTTTTAAGCGTCTACGTCTAGACAATTCGTGAGATGGAAGGTCTGTTATTTCTAGATTGGTATGTCGCTCTAATGTTTTGTGGTACCTCCTGCTAGCATTAATGATTTCTTCCTGAATCATAGTTACGCCGAGGTCTTTGTGAATTTCATAGTTAGATATAAACCAGTCCGCATTAACTATTGATCGAAGTATTTTTGATTGTTGACGCTGAATAATGTTAATGTTAGTTTTCTTGGCTGTACCCCATAATTGCATGCCGTACGTCCATATAGGCTTAATTACACTATTGTATATTACCAATTTCCCATTGGTTGTTAACTTAGATCTACTGTTAAGAAGCGGGTATAGCTGCTTAAATTTTAATATGCGTTGATCTCTCTTTTTTTTGGATATGATGTTTCCACGTCAGTTTACTATCAATATGCATGCCCAGGTACTTTGCCACATTGCTTAATGGAATGTCAGTACCTTTTATTTTTAATTGTCTTGGCTGATAAGCTGTCCGTGTTGTGTATATCACTTGCGTCATTTTTAGTTCATTCACTTTTATTTTCCATTTATCAAACCAGTTGCAAGCTTTGTCAAGAATATTCTGTAGTTTAGTTGTTGCTACAACTAAATTTTTATGGGAGTACATTAGTACTGTATCGTCAGCGAAGGTAGCCACCATTGCCGAGCTATCTCCTGGAGTTGGGATATCTGATGTGTATAAAGTATACAACATAGGACCAAGCACGCTTCCTTGAGGGACTCCTGCTCTTATCTGTCTTAGCGTAGAAGATTCATCCTTACATTTAATGTAGAAATAGCGAGAGTCAAGGTAGCTTTTAATGATTTCAAATAGATCAGTTGGAAATACGGCCCTAATTTTACTCAGTAGGCCGTCGTGCCAGACTTTGTCGAAGGCCTTTTCTATGTCCAGAAAAACACCAACACAGAACTTTTTTTCATCAAGGTCCTTTAAAATTTTGTGAGTTACTCTGTGGACTTGCTGAATTGTGGAGTGACTTTGTCTAAACCCGAATTGGTGGTCAGGTATGATTCTGTTCACGTCTAGTATTGGTTGTATTCGGTCAAGTAGGAGACGTTCAAATACTTTAGAAAGTAAGGGCAACAGGCTGATTGGTCTGTACGAGGACGCCTTGGTTGGATCCTTGCCCAGTTTGGGTATGGCTATTATTTCAGCAACCTTCCATAAAGATGGGTAGTGCTTTAGTCTTAATATAGCATTGAACAAATTCCTAATAAATACGATTGCCTTCACAGGGAGCTCTTTGAGTAACTTTCCAGTTATTTGGTCATAACCTGGCGTTTTTCTCTGACTAGTGCGCTTTTCAATACATTTTTGTACAGTATTGTGGAGATGGAGTCCTATTGTTCAAATTGGTGTTACTGTTAGATTGTTTGGTAGTAAAGCCCTTTCATAATAGTCTGCCAGTAGTGAAGCTTTGTCATAGTTGGTTCTAGCCCAAGTCCCATCCGATTTTAAAAGTGGCGGCTGGTGGAAGGTGCGATTTCTGAAGTGCTTAGCAGCCTTCCATAATGAGTAGTTAGTGTCAGATGTCGGCGATAATGTTTTTGTATAATTTACAAATTGTTCATTTTTAAAATTCCTTAGACTGTTTTTCAAATCTTTGATTTCTTTGTTAAGTTTAGCTTTGTCATTTGGATCTCTCGTCCTTTGCCAGATCTTACGCAGTTTGTTTTTGTTCGCGACTTGAATTTTTATTGAGCGGGGGAAAATATAGTTGTCCTCTTTTGGATTAAGATCAGGCGTTGCTCTATTAGCTGCTTCGTTTATGATGTCATTCAAGTATATCACTGACTTCTCAATATCGTCAGGTTCTCTAAGAGGTACATTTATTGTGAGGCTATTGTCAATAAATTCTCTGTACGCCTCCCAGTCAGTTCTGAAATTATACATTTTGCACGCGGGTTGAGCTTTTTTTATTACGCAACTATATTCAACTTGTATTGGTGAATGATCGGAAGAAAGTTCAAGTCGGGAGTCAATTTTGAAATGTGTTATATTCATGTTTTTTAATACACAGAAGTCTATTAAATCCGGTATTTTAGTCCGATCTGTTGGCCAATATGTACCTGTACTCAAGTGCATCCCCCCAATCGTTTGAATTGCACTTAGCAAGTTTTTCCCTTTGGTGTTTGTCAGCCTTGAACTCCAGTTTACATGTTTCGCGTTGTAATCACCTGCTACGATGAACCTTGGACCAAGCTCTTTAAAGTAGTCCTTAAATTGAGCTGTTGAGATTGAGTGTCTAGGTGGGCAATAAATCGCTGCTATTGTGAAAGGTCCATATTTGTCTTCTAATAGCAATTTGGTCGACTGAATGTGAGCGTGTTGATAATTTTCTAGTTCAACGTGTCGAGTATTGTTTTTAACAATGATAGCCGTGCCACCATGTCCTGAACCATCCGGGTGATTTGTTTCATATATTTTATATCCGGGAATGCTCAAGTAGTGATTACTTGTGCAATGGGTTTCAGAGATTAGAGCTACGTCAATCATATTGCCATTTAGAAATAGTTGGAGTTCAAGGATATGTTTGTGCAAACCATTGGCATTCCACGCAATAATTCTTAATTTATTGTCCATTTTGTTTGTCAAGTTTGGTTATCAGGATGGTGATTATATTCATCATGTTAGTCACCTGTTGAATCAATTGCTTCATCATGATTTTAAGTTCAACTGAATTGTCATTTGGCATAATGCTATTGTTATTTTGATGGGAGGAATTACTTTCTATGGTCGGATTCTCAGTTGAGATGACTTTAGATTTTTGGGTTGGTCGGTTGATTGGCTGGGGTTGGAGAGTCGCAGCTGTAATTTGCGCGTAGCTTATACCATTCTCCACTTTACTGGACGTTATGGGCATTTGCTGAACTTTTGTGAGATCCGTCAATATTTTGGGCCGAAGGGCAGGAAACCTTTGCATTTGAAGGGTTTTGTATATTTCACAACCCTTGTAGTTGGCTGTATGAGCTCCACCACATAGAGCACATTTTATTTTAGTATTTGACTCCATACAGCAGCCCTTTTTTTTTTTTGCTTACCATCACATTTGACGCATACTGGATCCCTGGTACAATAGTTTCGGGTGTGCCCGTATTTTTGGCAGTTGCTGCATTGCACTATCATCCTCTTGTTGTGGGGGGCCTCAAATTTAATTTTTGGTATGTAGTAATGTCGTAATATTATAAATATTTTTATTGGTTGAACTACTTTTAAGTTCAATTGAGAACAAAGGGAGTGGTTTATTGGTTGTTCTTTGTAGGATATTATGTATATTTATAACTACGTGGCCTAATATCTTCAGTTCGCGTTTTATGTCGTCGGTGTCTGTTGATTAATGAAGGTGTCTCAACATAACTTTAAAACCTCGTTCATCTTTGGGCTTGAAAGTGTAATATTTCGTTTCTTTGGTTTTTAGTAATTCAATGATTTTTTTTATAATGTAGGGGCTCTGCCGGTTGGATACGAACTTCATCATTGGGCAATGTTTTAAGTACGTAGTTATGATCTACAATTTCATACAGAGCATTATTAAGAATGGAGATTTCTTCTACCCCCTGCACATAAATAGGTGGTGGCTTATTAGCTTTTGGAGGTCGCTTCGAACCATTGTCCATAGTATTCTTCGCTTCTTCTAAATTGTCATCGCCAATATCTAAGATGCCAAAATAATTGGAAGATGGCTTGCCAAGCCAGTAGTTAAGTGTGGTCTGCTTTTTTTTTTTTTGTTTAGTTTTATTAGAAGATATGGTAGGTGACGCTTTGTTTGTTTTGGGCTTTTTGTTAATGTTTGGTGATTGTTCAGTCGGTATGGCTGGTGATTGCGTTTTTCAATTTCTTTTATTTGAAGCTAACTGTTCAGATCCAGTTTTATTATTTGAGTTTTGTACTTCTGTGATAATTGTTGGTGTAGGCATAACTGTCGCAGAGTTGAGCAAAGAGGCGATCGAATCGTTGTTGTTGTTGTGGATATGAGTTTTGGGATTAGTTGTTGCTGCGGTAACTGAATACGATGACGCGATCGAAGCAGTTGTTGAGAAAACTGTTGTTTTTGATGCAACCAATGAAGCTGTTGATGTACAAGCAGTGCTTTGTGTTATAGTTGTTGTAGTTGCTGATACAGTTGCAGCTTGGGTAGAGTACAGGGGCGGTTGAGGGGAAGGGCATTGGGTGCTCCATGGTAAGGAGCACCTGGAGTTCGCGCTGTCAGAGCAAAGAGCAGGAGAACAAGAACTTGCCCTGCGCTCAGGCGACTTGGTGGTTAAAAATGAAGTCATTTTTGTTTTTGGGACAAGAAGAGAAATATGCATTTCTTGTCGTCTTTGTTGTTGAACTGTTTTTTTGATGAGCAAAGCTCATCTTAATGATTTTGTTGTAGGTTCCTGTTGATTGCTTTCTATGTTTTAAATTTTACTTTGCTAATGCAATGATTTGCATAGAAAAGGGAACTAAAAATTAAAACAACAAAAAATTGCAATCAATAGAAATTTTTTTTTTTTTTTTCGATGCTGAGCTTAGGAGCGGAAGAAAGAAACACGTCTTCACTGATCGAATGCCAGCAATGGAATCCAAAAATGTTACAATTTGAAATACATTGCAATCTTCTGCCGGTTTAAATTGGCACGCAACAAAAAGGGGTGCCCATCAAAGTGGCAACACATGCCAACATTTGTTGACGAGTTGCGATGACATTGTGCATTCGCGTAGCGTTTGCGTTGAAAGCTGGTAATATTGTACGAAAACCACCAGATGATGATTTTCCTGTTCTTGTACAAAAATACCAACGTCCACGTTGCGCTGAACGCCGATGCTGCGTTCGCTCACTGTAAATCGCATATTAGTATTGCTTAAAACGGGGAATAGGGTATTTGTTAAATCTTCGATACTACCAAGGGTCAATGTTTCGGTTTTATCTATACTTAAGTTTTCTTACAATTTCTGTAGAATTGTTCCGGTTTGGACGCCATGCAAAATCTAAAATAACATCTGTGTGACCGACAAAAGAACATATTGGATCTGTTTGCTTGCTATTGCTCCAAAGTAAAAGACTGTTTTCGCCTCTACCCAAGTGTGGTACTACAATGCTTACCAGTCCATTGCCAATAGGCTATTAAAATAAAAAAAATTATAATTTGACGCAAAATTAAACGAAAAAGCTCACCGTATAACGCGCCCGCCAGACAGGCGATGATGTTGTGATGATTTTCTCTGCACGTCTGGGATTGTTAATATCAAAGTACTTAACAGTACCATCTTGACTTGCAGTTGCGAGACATGTTTCCCTCCGATGACTCCAATTGATACCATGCACCCGATTCAAGTGTGCTGTAATATAATGTGTAGGGCAGGAACCTTTCCGAATATCCCAAATGCGTAAATCACCATCATGCGCAGCAGCTAACAAATATCCGGAGACTCGATTAAATCCAACTTGAGTTGCACCAGCTAAAAATTAACAGAATAACACTTCGAAGAAAAAAAAAAATATTGTAAGTAGACTCACACATGCACACAGCGCTAAGGGAGAGCGATGGTTTGCGCGGTTCACGCAAGTCCCAAATGTGTGAAAATGTATCAATGGAACAACTAACAAGCAAATTTGGATTTTGTCCATGCCAATCAATGTCTGTAATGTACCGAGTGTGCCCGCGAAGAGTATAAAATTGTCTTGGTTCCGCTGCGCCCCATGTCACAATATCAATGTGTTGACTGGTCTGAAATATAAGTATTTGATAATCACACACTAAAATATTGCTTTTGAAGTAATTTGATTTTCTTTAACTTACGGCAATAGCACAAAACTCCTGGCGACTGGGACAAATAGCAAATTCCGCAGCGGATACTTCGTACTTCGAGTTGCGATAATACTTTCGTAGGGTACCATCGTCTTGACCAAGCCGCTGCAGAGCAAGATGCCTTCTTCCGGCCAAAAGTACCCAATTGCCTGTGTAATCCACAGACATAGCCGTAGCCTGAGTATCTCGATGTTCATAGCTATTTTTACTTTGCCGAATTATGAATGTCTGTTCGCTGCGCTCGCCAGTTTTAAGTTTGTCGGTTGGAGGCATTGACCACTAAGCAAAAATAATTATCATTGCGTTATTGTGCAACAAAATAAGTCTCACCTATCAAACTTTTCTATCGGGAGTTTAAATACGGAGGCAACGTACAACTAGGAAAGTTTCAGAGAAAATATTAAATCACTATTATCATTTTAAAAAATACACCATGTGTGTTTATTTCCTTTACAACACATCTTTTAATGATATTTAAATTATTTACTGAATAAACTCAAACTGATCAATTTTCTTCTTTATTGTTCATTCACATTGACTTTATTTTTTTGTTTTGTTCAATCTATGAAAGGCCCTTCTAGACGGTCAGTTCAGTCTCAGTCCATTATCGACTCGAAATCTGCACCGATAACCGAAACAATAACGCAAAATGGACTGATGGCCCAGCTTATTTGTCATTCCATTTCGATGACATATCGATAAAAGTAATCAAATCAGTGTTGCACAAAATCTTTGAAACGATTGACAATACTAAGATTTGGACTGATCGTGTAAAAAATAAGCATTTTGTGAGTCAATTTCGATTTCTGAAGCGATAACATGGACTGAGACTGAACTGACCGTCTAAAAGGCCTCCAACACTGGAATTATGGAAACCTTATTTTAATTTTATAGAAGCGACACATGGTGCAAAGCTCCAAAGACACGATCCTACATTGCTTGTCCCACATCATCATAATATTAATGAAATTTGTATACATATGTGCGTCTGATATACGATGTAGGATGGAATATCCCAATCGTTTTGATATTTCGTTTTTTTGTAAAGTGCCGACGGCTAGTATAATTTTTTTAAAGTGCCGACGGCAAATGTCGTCCGTCATCGACATTGTCTCTCTCTACACATCCGTACAGTTCAACGATAAAGAACAAATGAGAAAATCAATGTTGATCCCACGGTTAGGTTTTGCTCTCACAAAAATGGCAATGTGACCTTATGAGAGAATTACTTCTTGTTCGATTTTGAAGCTTTGACGCTGCACAGCACTATCATATGTTTATTAACTTCATTATGATAATCTGCATATAGAATTGGCTGGAAATTGTATGATATATAGAAAAAATTATCTTTTCTTGTTTAATTATTTTTTTTTCCAATTTTTGGATACTTTGTGTTGGCTTCACAGCACTAATTTCTGCTTATACCGTTATGTTTAACACTAAATGCATGCTTTTCAGCGCTTCATACACTGACCTAAATGTGACGTCAAAATCGAGAATGAACAATTTTCGAGAGCTTAGCAGGCCAAATTTGCGCTACCTTGTGTCATGGAGGCGATACAATTCTGCCTGATTGGCTGCCCATATAAGAGTGCAGCATTCATTTGTTTTGAATTTTGGTATTGACAGGCTGTTATGGCTATTTCGGAAGATAATATGGTTGCAATAGCATTTGTTTTGGTTTCTGTTTAGTTTTCTCATTTTCTTGGCAACATAATATGGGTCAATAATATTTTATAACTTTAAATGCATTCCACACCCTCATCATCTCCTATTAAAGTTTCAAAAGCCAATATGGGACAAATATTCTTAATCTATATATCTATCTATATCTATCTATCTATATATATATATATACATATTATAAAACAAAGTCGCTTTTTTCCTATAACCGCTTCAATCTTTAAAAATACGCAACCTATTTTGATGCGGTTTTTTTTAATAGATAGAGTGATTGAAGAGGAAGGTTTATATTTATAATATTTATAATAACATCCATTAAATAGTGCAGAAATACTGTTATTTTCACTATACATATACCTATATGCCTATATTTAAAATTAATGTAGTAGGCATTCATGGAAAAAGCATTTACTGTCACTACAATATTCCAGCTTCTCATTGTTTACACAGCAAAGTTTCTTCAAATGTGATTTTAGATTTTTTTATTTAAGTCTGATTATTACTATCAAGAAATTATAAAGTCATGTCTGGAAGACGTCGTCGTTTGAACATAGGTCGTAGTACAGTGAATGCCAAAAGATTACGTTCAGCTAGAGATGAAGAATCGTCAACGGAACGTGAGGCTCGCCTCAGTCAGGCTCGGGATAGATATCGAGCTGAGAGAGAGAGAATCATCATCACGAGTTACTAATTCATGGGTAAATAAAAAAAATTCTGCCATGAATTACGATCCTTCGATTTCTTACAAGGACGATCGTATAGTATCAATAGGTATCATATATATAGGTGTCAGTGGTGTGTGAACATTGCTTGGCATTGAAATTCAAGGACGAATCGAAAGGCATGTGTTGCTTACAAGGAAAAGTCAAATTAGAAGAAATTCTCCCTCCACCTGAACCACTTTACTCTCTTCTTACGGGTGATCATCTATATATATAAAAATGCACTCAAAAAATAGTATGACCCCGCAAAACTCGAGAACGGCTGGACGATGATGATTTTGTTTTTTTTTGTTGTACTCATGGAGTTACAGTCAAGTTGTTTGCTACATTTAAAAGAACAAATGAATCTTAAAGTTGCTTAGGTTATAATAGAATATTAAAATATATTGTAAATTATTAATTATACATTTTACAACAAAGCTTTTTATAAGAAACACCCAATTAACGCATAGGGGGTGTAGCAACGCACGCCGGTTAACGCTAGTTATATATAAAAATGAATGTCGAAATCTGTATGAACACTCATCAATTGAAACCGGCTAAACCAATTTTAATCATTTTTTTTTTTTTTTTTTTGTGTTGTTGTACTTAAGTGGTCACCAAGATAGTTTAGGCTTCAGTTGGACCCAGTAGCTGGATTATTAAAATCGGTTCTGTATATATTTATATAGATAGATAGAAGATAGGTACAACACCCGTGCAAAGCCGAGGCAGGCTGCTAGTATATACAATATATATAAATGAACCCCAAAAATAGTATGACCTCGCAAAATTCGAGAACGGCTGGATCAATTTTGATGATTTTTTTTTTTTTGTTGTACTCATAGAGTTATTAGCCAGGTTCTTTGCTACATTTAGAATCGGTAGGTGGCGCTGTTGTCCAGATAGTTTAATGAAATTTTTTTAACAATTTTTCATTTGGCGCAAAATATACTGAACCGATTTTTTTTTTTTTTTAACAAATGATTCTTAAAGTTGCTTAGGTTTTAATAGAATATTAAAATATATTGTTCATTCACGTAAATTATTAATTACACATTTTACAACAAAGCTTTTTAGAAGAAACACCCAATTAACGCATAGGGGGTGTAGCAATGCATGCTGGGTAACGCTAGTATAATATAATAGTACACCAGAGCCTCGGTTTGCGTCATCCCGATTTGCGTTGTTTGCGTCGCAAAAATTTTTTATGGGATTTCGATTTGCGTCGCCAAAAATATTGAATGTTTTCAAATTGAGTCGCTAATTTCAGTTTGCGTCGTTTGAATACACATGCATATTTCGAAAAATACATATGCATGTCGCATGTATTTAGCTGCAGAAAATATTTTTTTGTAAAAAGGGGATTCCCACATAGCGGCAACTGAAGCAGCTGCACATAGAAATGTGAGAGGATGGAAAATAATTTCCGCAATTGAAGGTTCAGTTGACTTTTGATCGCGGGTTTCAATTTTAACAAAAATGAGCCAGAAGCGCAAACAAATTAATTTTGAACTTAAATTAACTATATTAAAACGTTTCAAATCGGGTGAAAAAGCTGTTAACATTGCAAGACATCTTAATTTAGCTCCTAGTACTGTAAGGACAATTTGCAACCGAGATGCTGATCAAATAAGAAAGTTTTCAAAAGCTGCTACCCCGCTGCCAACACAACAAAGTATGAAGAACAGAAGTCCGTTGTTGGTTAAAATGGAAGCTCTTCTCTTGGTTTGGATTGAAAATCAAAATCAAAGAAAAGTGCCTTTGAGCAAAATGATTGTTCAAAATAAGGCCTTAAGCATTTTTAATGATTTACAGAGAGAAACTCCATCGCCAAGCAGTGGACATTCCGAAAAATTTGAAGCAAGTCAAAGTTGGCATGGAAGGAAGTTAAAGCGACTTGCATGAAAGGAAGCTGGGGAAAAATTTGGCCAGACCGTGTGCTTGAAAACAATGTTCTTATTAACGATGTACTGTTCGCGAAGAAATTGCTAAATTAGCTATGGAAAAAAATGTTGAAGGAATGGAGATTGAAGATATCGACGAACTGTTAAGGTCACACGATGAAGAGCTCACAAACGAACTTTTGTTAACATTTGGTATTGAACATGAGTTAGAAGATGAAACTGATCCGACTGATACGCAAACAGAGCCAAAAAAGCTAACGACTGCGCAAATTGCAAAAGCAATGGTGCTGGTAGACCAGGCGATGGAAATTTTTACGAACAATGATCCTGATGAAACTCGCAGTGGGAAGGCAACTCAATCTCTTGCTGACGCTATACAGTGCTACAAAAATGTTTACTTGGAGAAAAAAGCAGTTTTTATTCAACAAACTTTGGACGCGTTTTTAAAAGAAAATGTAACTCAACCGGAAGAAAATATAGGCGATTAAAAACCTTTTTTTGATTTTAATTTTATTACATTCATTTTTCCTGAGATTCAGCTTTAAACATTTCTTTTTCAAAAATTGCATTTCTCTTTACTCTGGAACGAATTAAAAATATTTTGCAGTAAGTATATGGAAAAATGGACCGGAGAGAGGCTCTGGTGTACATAATTTCATAGGGGCCTAGCTACTAATACTCTAATGTTAGTTATAGTGTAGTTGCAAATTTTATTGCCCTTTTCACAGTGCTAAAAAAGTAGCTCGCTTCAAAAACCTTTTCACATTGCTTTCTTATTGTTGTTTCGCGTAAAATAGCTGTTTGTTTTGATTATAAATACATGGATTGTTGTGGAAAATAATGATTTAGAACAATTTGCTGTGTATGCAAATAGTTCTTGCAATTCCATTTTTCAATTTTGCTACGGAATTCATTAAAATGTTAACAAAACGTTTACAATTTCAAATTAAATGAAATGAATGTCAGCTATTTTTTAGAATATGCAATGTGCTGCGACGACATATGTACATACTTAGTTTCATAGGCTGAATTCCCAATTCTCACGGGCACGGGGTCACCCCCCAGACAGTTATTTACAAAAAACAAGTAGTTTAATAAGTTGGTTTTATTTTGTGTACTGTGGAGCCTTCATCATACTTCATAATGAGGGCAAATCAAATTGTCATAAGCTGTAAGCGTATTGAAGTAATCTAACACATTTTTTCATGTGGTGCAAAATATACTGCACCGATTTTAGTAACTTTTTTTTTTGAAATGACAAATGAATGCTAATGAAAAGACTTTTAATATAATGTTTTGGTTATTGTTATTGTTGCATTTTCCCTCTCTGAGTACACACTTTTTGCGCTCTTCGTTTCTGTATTTTATATTCATTTAAAGTGAGACAAGAAAGAAACAGTGTGTGTCGTTGTTTGTGCTTTGCTTTGTTTGTGTTTCGTGTTTGAGGCTATTGAAACAAACTGGCCGTTTGTATTAGCTATTTTGATGTAGGTAGACCCGAATAAAATACAAGAAGACTTTCTCATGCTTGTCGATATAGTTGAACTCACTGGTGAAAACATTGCTCACAATATTTTACAGGCGTTAATTGGTTTAGCTTTAATGCATATACTTTAAGATATTGCATCAAAAATGAATCCTACTGATGTACCTTCTGACAATAAAGTACCTGGAATTTGTCATTTAATATGCCCGCGTTAAGTATTTTTTTTGCTTTTTGCTTTCTGTATGTTTGTATGACTGTCCTTAATTACTATATCAAAAATGAGCGCGATCTGTCAACCAGTTTCTTTACAGCAGCTGGCTTAATCAGTCCACCTCAGTAGTTCTCGGCGAATTTTGTTTGATGTAGTCTATGGAGTCATGCCGGGTTCCCTGATAAACATCCTCGTTACTCCACTCATTCTGCACTTTTGGTTGATTTCTTCCTTTTTTGGTGTCACCCAACAATTCCTCAGTTTCTACAACTTTTAAATAATCTTCTTATCCGCCGTCATATTCATATTCCTCCAGTTTTTATTGAAAAATTAAGTAAATTTCAAGTAAAAAAATGTAAATGAAATCAAATTGATCAATTGTAAACAAACAAATGCGCAGGCTTGCCAACGTGATGATACGACTAAGTAAGTTGGCAAGCCTACAGATATGGCATATGGCAATAATTGAGACTTCTGTTTCATATCTTTCCCAATTTACACAATGTCCCAAAAGGGTGTTCACACAGGGTGGCACCGACGTCGTTATATTTGAACAAATGTCATGTTACCATACATACGGCTGCTGAAATTGGTGTTAACACTATATGATAACTTTTGGGACAAATTATGACGAGAAAGTGCCATATATATTTCAGGCTGCCATATCGTGAGACCGTTTCATTAGTTAAAAATTTAAGTATTATACAATATTTATTATTAAATTAAATTTATTTAACAAATACCAAATTTGCATTTGGATTCATTTGAGGTTTTATTTAGTAGTGCTTATGCTAACTGTACACCTGCATTACACATAAGAAAATTATGTACAAAGAAGATAACGAAAATGACACAAAAAGAAAAAAAGAGATAATTAAGCAAGTATTATAAATTTAGATAATGCTCTTAAACTAGCTTAAACTCATTTAATTAGATGGCTAACTCAGACATTCTCCCTCCGTTGAAACACTAAACAACGCCAACAGGCAACACAGCAATTCTGTTTACGACTCGCTTGTCTTGATGATTACAACTCTTGCAACATTGTCTTGGCCTTCGATGATGCTTTCCAATCGACCGAGGTGCCATTTCAAGGGTGAAGATTGTCGTTCTTTACCAAGACCGTAGTAGCGGAATGAATTTCCAATGCATGTTGCATGTTAACTCAGCGAGTTCATTCGTTGCACCGACAAAATTAATGGCATTATCTGACCATATCATGGCTTTCCTCTGAAGCTCATGAAAAGCCTTAATGTTGCAAAAAAAAAAACTCTGAGAACCATTTCGAAATGAGTAGCCTTGGTAGCGAAACAGATAAATACTCATACGTAGCATTTAATTGGTGACTTGTTTCTACTCCGATGCTTGTAGAAGAATGGTTTGCAAAAGTCGATTCCAGTGACGGCAAATGTATAAGTGAAATGAAGTTCGCATGAGGTCTGCGATTTTAAAATAAACCGAAGAAATTTGAAACTGCTCATAACTGCCAGCTGATTAATGAGATCGAGCCATGATGTATGAAACGAATGAGGTAGACTGTCATCCCAATTAAGTTTTTCCTTCCAAAACGCCTAGATAAATGTTTTCACCTTCGTTGTAAAAGGAGCAATCAGCTCCAACGGATCATAGATGCGTGCGATTGCAGAAAGAACATTTTTTTTGTTATTGGTTCTTCGGTAGGAAATGGAACAAGGAATTATTAAATTCGAGATCCTAAGCAAGGCCAAGTTTCTTTGTTCCAATAGTTCCGTCATGAAATTTCATGATTTTTTCTCGATCAGTTTCAGCGCGCCAAATGTTCTGATTTCGAAATGGTATGGAATGTCCGGACTTGTGCCATAAGTTACGGTGATAAGCTTGTAGACTCAAACATAAGCCGCTGGATGTTCGCACCACAAGATCTACTACAAATACTCGTCAGTATATGACACTCATTCACAACGGTACATCTTAGGAATGTCACCATATAGAGCTTGAATGTTTCGAAATGAAGGAAAATATGAAATAATTTAGAATGTATGGTTGGACCTGCTAGTAGAAATTCAGAAAAGAAATAGGGGTCCCTAATTGCAAGTCTGCTAAGAACATGCATATTAGCATATTCCCTTAAAAACTCTTCGTATAGAAGCTTCATATCAAGTTTGCTATCCTTTTCTCTCTAATTCTTTTAGTCTTCTTAATTCGAGATCATAAGCGTCCCCAAGGGCTGTGAAGCTTGCTTTGGCTGGAAGCCAAAAGGAATGTGTGTTGAAAGCATATTGATGGAGCACAATCTCGAAAAGGCATCTGCGACCATGTTATCAGAACCCTTTACGTGCATGCTCGTTGTGGAAAATGGATAAATATAAACCAAATATCGGAGCTGGCGAGATGAAGTATTTTCCGGCCGTTGCTGAAACGCCTAGATAAGTGGCTTGTGGTCAGTTCTGATTATGAAGTTGCGTCCGTCGACTAGGTGTTTGAAATATTTGATGGTTTCGAATATTGCGAGTAGTTTCTCGGTCGTACGTGCAGTAATTTTTCTCGGCAGCGAAGATGGTCTTCGTGTTCCTTGATAGAGTTTGACAAGATGAGTATGTCATCTAGCAATGTAGCATGTAGCAGTACAACGCTGGAACGTCTGCATCGCATTCTTCACGTACTTTCCATATGTGGCAATGACTGTCTGGTTGGCTGCGAACAAAATTAGATCGCCTTTTTTAGTCGTTTGTTTAAGTAACGATCGCGGTATCACGGAGATCACAGATCCGGAACCAATGAGAAACCGGATATGAGTCGTACGATCAATATAATGTAGACGATATTCTGGTATGATGGAGGTCTAAATTGTGGAGTCGCTGATGGTGGGTGTACCGTCACAGCGTATCGAGCGACGGCTTTACTAGTTTAACGACTGGGCTCGGGAACAAGCTGGACGATACTTCTGTGCACGGTCTCCGAATTTATAATGATAAGAACAAAGGTGTCTCTGATCCGCATCTTCTTGCAGGCTAGGGTTGCCTCCCGTCGCTGGTTCACGTGTTGAGCTGCGCAGACACAACCATCGACTGGCGGCTTTTTACCTCCTTCTGCAGAGCATTAAATTTCTGAGAGAGTGTACGAATACTATCGGCGATTTCCTTAGATCGACCAGAAGAAGCAACAGCACTCAGAAAACAAATATTTCGATCCGATAGCGAAAGAAGCGTCAGCGGCATAAGCTGCAAGCATTTTGTCTGCAACTTTTGCCAGTTTATCTAAATCGGTTTCATCCCAAACAGTAAGAAGCGAACGAATCGTTTGTGGCATCTCATACAGGAAAAGAGTGAGAATCATTTTCTCGTTGCCCGGTTCTGGAGCAAGTCGTCGCATGTCGGTAAGAACCTCAGACGGTTTTAAGCCTTTTGCCATCTTGCAAAAGATGGCGCATTTGCACTCTGCAGACTCTGCGAATTTTTCGAGTAGACGATTTTTGATGCATTGATATTGATTTGTCCTCTGTAGGTGGACACGTAACTAGGTCTTCTACTGCTATCAGATTCTTCTAAAAGCAATATGACAAGGTCGAACTTGTCGGTGTCGTCACTAATTCCGTGCCAGTGGAATGCGCGTTCTACTTGTGCGAACCATAAATTCAGATTGTTCCTCGTGAACTTTGGCAAGTGTATTGTCCAGTGCGTATGAGTCCGATTGGGCTCACTTGCCGGCACCTGAACACTTACTCGAAGTGCTTCGAATTGCTGCTGTAAGTCGCAGATCTGGTTCGTCAATTTCTGCTCTTCGCCAAGCATGTTGTTATATTGAAATGTGTTGGCGTCACTTCGATGATTTATTTGTTAAAATAATAATACAATATTATTATGTACAATACATTAACACGTTGTTTTAAATCACGTCGGGGACACCACTTTGGCGAAATGCCATTTTATTTGTCGTTTTAAATAATAATATGAAATACAATAAAATATGATATGTTATGTTAAGATGTCGATTAACAAGCTACTCTTTTTCCACTTCATAACTCGTCCATTTTATTCCACTATTGCCAACCACTTCTTGACGCGTCCTTCACTATTGATAACCACTTCGTCATTTGCCGACAAGCATCGCATTGCAACGCATTTCCGACAAGCATCGGTCATGAAGCCACACCAAAGCCATTTTCGATTTCCCAAAATCTCCTCACACTGTCGTTTCACCTTCAGTTTCCGTCTTATATTCATCATTAAAAATTGCAAGAGCCGATCAGTTTTACGCAGCATAAAATAAAAAACCAGAAGCAACCCAACCAAGCTTGGAGATTGGATGCGATGCGAATTTGCCCAATGCAAAATGCTAGCTCGAAGAACAGCCAAGCAAATAAAAGCGAATCTATTCGTTGAGGCTTGAAGAACAATTGGTCAGCCAGTTAGATGTTTTTCGTGATTTGCCAGTCCGCCTCACCAAAGTTGAATTTAGCACTAAACAATGCATGGTAGCTCGCATCCTGTGATTGCACCTGAATATTAACTGCTTGGTCAGAAACGAAAGAAGATTCACCTATGCCACATTTATAAGTAGGTGAGAAATGAGACTTGAGTTGCAACTGCAAAACGTGACGTGATAAAATTAAGCTATGACGCCGAATCGAAAATTGCACGGCACGGAATCAGAGCATTTCGAAGGCTTGGACGAACTGCGGGTGGATGAAGATGACAAACGTTGATTTCTCTTTCCAGTGATTTTTTTTCTGTCTAGTGATTTTTATTTGTCTTTTTCACGAATTTTTGCTTTTATCGAGTGAGAGATGTCAGAGGGGATGAGATATGTCAAAATAATTTCGCGAGTATAACTACAAGCAAGAGAAATCAAAGAAGAATCAAGGATAAGTGTCGCAATAAAATATATAAAAGTAAAATGCTCGAGTATAATCAAATCATTCATTCATCCAAGTTCGAAAAATGAAATCTCCTGCTTTCCTGTGGCACCATAGAAATTTAGTGCGATTTGGAAAACAACCGTCATCTAAATCGTCTGCTTATTGTGGAATGGCTGTATATACATCACCATTAATTCACAAAGTGTACCTTAACATGCATACATTTATATTGAAATGAAACTTCTTTAGCGGCGTTGGGCAAAAATTTATACTAAAAATTTGAGTGAAAAAATACAAATCGTCACTTTTTGGAATCATCTGTATCTCATGAACCGCACTAGGTAGACTCTTCAAATTTTCACAGAATGTGTATATCTATTGCCACATACCCAACAAATTATATTTTTTGGAAAATCCACCGGAAAAGTCTCAAAAAGAGATTACATTTCCACATCAACAACATGTAGTTTGTGTGTATAAAAATGTTCATACCAACAACATGCAAGCAAACAGCTTGTGTGTTGTGCAAAAATAAGCGAATATACGAAGAAAAGAGAACGAGAAACACACAGAAGCTCATTGATGATCTAATTTATGTGCAAAAGGCGATAGACGGCAAACGTAAACACAACAACAATTAGACACGCCAAAGAAACCAAAAGCAATATACAGACGGAAAGAAAATATACAGACTTTTAGATGATCTCTCTCTGTCTGTTTTTAAGAAGTTTCACTTCTATCACGTGTACGATGGCACAATCGCTTTTTTTTTTGTATTTGTTTTGTTGATTAAAAACATTGAATTTCGATTTAATAACATTTATTTTCCTTTCTGTTTTTGTTATACTCTTCAAGTAGTGAATAGTATTATAAGTTTGTTATGCAGTTTGTAAGAAGCAGTATGAGTCATCAGGGACCCCATAAGGTATATAAGT
This sequence comes from Amiota minor, assembly GCA_037043295.1. Classification (NCBI taxonomy): domain Eukaryota; kingdom Metazoa; phylum Arthropoda; class Insecta; order Diptera; family Drosophilidae; genus Amiota; species Amiota minor. The sequence continues at coordinate 138,089 of JBAMAW010000183.1, read as the reverse complement.
TTATTCTTAATCAACAAGACGAATTGATTAAGCCATGTTCGTCTGTCCTCTGTATGTATGCCAAATAGTCCCTCAGCTTTTGAGCTATAGAGATGAAATTTTGCACCAACTTTTCTTTTTACTAGACATTTGTACATTTGTCGGAACCAGCCGAATCGGACCACTAGAGGGTTCCTCCCATACAAACCCACCTATTAAAATACAGTTTCTTAATAGAATATTTATTTATTTATTATGTAATAGAAAACTTAATTCTAAAATACAACATTAAAGCTGAAGCAACAAAGGCCTTGAGCTAACTTGATAGAATATATAAGTTTTTAATCAATGAAATGCGTAAACTTCAACACCCTAGAGTTAATGGTTTGAATAGTTCCCATACAAACCCAAACCGAAATTTCTTACAATAGAAAACCTTATTTTTTTTACCCTAAACATAGGTCAAATCAATAGTCAAATATTTCCGAATGCTCTATCACAGAGTGTAGGCAAAAACGTTTTCTATGGGGTGCATGAAGAGTATATCAACTTCGGTATAGGCGAAGGTAAACTTATTTTTACTTGTTTTTGATATCAAACATTTTTGGTTTCGGTAGGGTGAAATTTGAAATCATGATAGGCAATTTTGGATTACGCTTTTCTTGTCGATCAGAAATTAAGCAACGCGTGGCTTGGGTAATATTTAGATAGCCGACTAATCACAAACAGTTGGCTAAAATTTGATTCAAAATATTGTTTTGTTTTTTAAGTTTTTATATTTTTATAAACGCTTTGTAACTACAACAAATAAGTGGCAACACAGCACAACTCATTTTAGGTTAATATAAACTTATTAAAGTTTAATAATAAATAAATAATTGAGAGTGAAACACTTTAAGTATGCACTTTCCTGCTACAAACATAAATACCTGAATAGCATAATGGATAAACAGCCGGCTCGGCTGTTCATTGCATGAATAAAATGCGGTCTTCTCGAGGTTGATGGACTTAGAATCAATAAGGTATATATCATATTTTAGCTATCATCGACCAATTATCGCCTATATTAAATGAATTGGAATTTAGTACTGAAATTTTGCATCAAAATTTCATTAATTCATTTAGTAACATAGTCAAACACACATCAACACACATTTTTTTTTTTTTTTACTTAATTTTGTTTTAATAGAACTCTCATTCTCTCATTAATGCAGTCATGGGCGTAAACATCGTTCATTGTGTTTTTGTGTTTAAAGAGAAACGAAATAAAAAAAAACTACGAAAATAATAATAAAAATGGGCCAAGTGCGAGTCAGACTTATACACGGATGGTTCCGTACCAAATAGGTATGAGAGGTACTCCACCTAGTGGTCCGATTTGACTGATTCCAGCAATTGTACCTATATAAGAAACTTATAGTGTCTTAATTTCAGTTCAATAGTGCAAAAAACAAAAAAGTTTCTCGAATAAGAACCTGAATTTTAATGGTGGTTTGTATGGGAGGTACCCTCCCTAGTGGTCCGATCAAATTGAAAATTGTATGGGGGGTTCCCTTTAAGTTTATGAAAATATTTTAGTATTTGTTGCTGATGCCCGGATAGAACTACACATTCTGTGAAAATTTCAACTTTAAAACATAAATTTTTCAATAAATAAAAATAAAAATAATAATTTGTTGATTAGGGTTGTATGTATTTACTTATTTCCAAGAAGGGTTAGTCCTAGTCTTCGGACAGTGTGTAGCGCGCCTCCCTAATTTTTTTTTATTATAACTCGGTTAAGTACATAACTTCTAGCGGAGTCAGGCACTAGTAGTAATACACACCGTATTAATAATAACGTCCTTCAAAAATAATGACAAAGCGAGCGTGTTGCCCTTGATCACATCATTCAATGTGATATTAAGTATAGTTGCTGGAGTTTCTGATGTTATCGTTTTTTATGTTCTCCTCCTTACTTGAGTAAATTGTTGCTTAATAATAATCTTCTACTCCTTATTTGGCTCAAGGTAATAATTTTTGTATAGAATCGCTATTTCTTTCCCTCTCTGTAATATCTTTCCACCTCGCTTCTTCCTCTTCTTCTGTTCTACTTCTGGTTATTGTTGTGGCTTCTGCTGTCTTCGCCTATATTCCTCTTTAGATAATGGTTTTGGACCGGGACTAGATGGTAAATAGTTTGTCTTCAACACGTTTTCCACTTTTTAAAGAAGCGATCGATAGGATTACACTTAGACAAAAAACTTTAATGTACACATTGGTAAAACTCTGGATAAGATAAACAAAACTATTTGTATACTTTATCCCCTCATAAAGCGAAAATCCAAACTGTCACTGGACAATAAACTCATTATTTTCATGTCGATATAAATTGTGCAGAACAAATTGCTTAAAATGTTACTTACCATTCTACTTTTCCACTACCCGGTTACATGAAAAAGCTAAAGTTAAAACAGTTCAGGAAAAAATAGTTCAATAGAACGTAAAATTTAATGTGCGCAATTCATTGTAAGTAAAGATTATATTATTTAAGTGCCAATATCTTAGGTGTTGCTTAATTTAAGTTATTGAGGGTACAAATTATTTCGGTCCGTTTTTTGTGTTCAAAAAAATGTTTTTACTACTTTTTCCCATCTCTCTGGTAATTTTCGAATACCATCTCTAAAAAATAAGTCCTCTCTGACCTCGATCCCATCATTGAGCCATTTTTTGATTTCTTCAAAAGACCCGAACCGGTGACCCCCAAATCATTTTGCATCCGTCGAAAAAGCCAGTAGTCAGAAGGAGTAATCTCTGGAGAATACGGCGGGTGGGGTAAGACCTCCCATTTCAGCGTTTCCAGGTAATGTTTGACCGTTACAGCTATGTGGGGCCGTATGTTGTCATGTTGCAAAATCATGCCTTTCGGCTGTTTCTGGCCGTTTTTCACGCAATGCACGGATCAAACGCATTAGTTGTAGTCGATAACGTTCCGCAACATTGAAAAGAATAAGAGTTCTATTAAGACAGGAAGAAAATAGACAAGAGTTAAGGTGTATGTGTGAGTTTACGAATTTCGTAAAGACTTACTTAAAATTAACAGCATTTTAATTGTTGCTTTACTTTTATTTTTTTGATCATTATAATCATCTGACGATTCTATTTTTAGCATAATTTTTTGAAATTTCACTCATGCCGTAACGCACATAAAAGAGCTACACTCTAAATTTTTTTTTTTTTTTTTGCACCGCTGTATTTTTTTAGTTTTCTTGTCCAACTCACCATTAACCAAAAGCATAAATACGTAACAAAAAGAAAGAACGAACAGAAATAAAACAAACAAACAAACAAAAAACAAAAAAATAAAATAAACAAAACCAAACGAAAACTTTTAAAGCTCAAAGAATAAAAAAAATTCTTCTTGGAATTAGCAAATCAGAAATACAACAAAAAATAAAAACTGTTAATATAAATAAAAAAAAAAAACTACAATTTATCATATTCTAATAGGATGGTTTGGACCAACTTTGGGACGGACGGTGCATGCTATACTCTACACCCTGTCCGTGGATTCGGTTGAGTAGGTTATCCAATCAAACAACCTAACTTCCTTAACCAAAACTCTGTATGTTCTGCTCAATGTTTACCCCACTGGCAAGTGAACATAGCTAGATTTCCAGTAGTGTACCCGAGCATCACACTGCGCTTAAACGAAAAAGCCAGGCCTAGGGATATCCTACTGATATAGATATGTATGTAAATAAATAAACATCAAAAGGAACGACCTAACTAATAACCCATAAAAGATTCGATTTATGTTCCGCCCCCAACAGTACAATCTTGCGACGCAAACATAAATGGGATTTGGTGTAGGGTGCCCGCGCAATACACTGCGCTTAAATGAAAACGTCAGGTCGCGGGACATCACAATAAAAAGAAACAAACAAAAATAAACTGAAGACTAAACAACAAAACAAACTTTTCGAATATGTAAAGATAACAAACGCTAATCTACAAAAAAAAACTTACTACAACCGTCAACTAATTAAAGTACATAAACGAAAGAGCAATCACAACAACACAAAAAATAAACTTTAATACAAACCTATCGGAAAGCTTAAAGTAACATACTGCGCTTAACGAAAACGTCAGAACACAGGATCTCCTACAACTTCCCCCTCTTCTATATTGTGACAAAAAAATATATACGTAAATATACGAAAAAATATAACCAAGCGAAATTATCCTATACACCCTACTATTTATAACTACCTATGTAGATGGTCGTTTGAGGTTTCTTTCAGTTACCGATGCGATTAATCGTCCTATAATGGTCGAATAAGTCACCAGATACAACCATCAAGAAACCGGAGAGATGTGCAAAAGCATCTTTAAGGCCATTCCTGAGTACATGAATGCGTTATAAGGGAAGTGTGTATCGGTTGGGTATTTTCCCAACGCGTGGAAGTGTGCTAACGTGATAATGCTTCTGAAGTCGCCCGATAGAATTAGGAGTAATCCTCGTTCTTTTCGGGGTGTCAGTCTCTTGCCGGTACTTGGTAAAGTGCTGGAAAGAGTTCTGGTAGAAAGCATTCAGGAGAGAGTGAATGAGCAATTGTCTGATTTGCAATTTAGGTTTAGAAAGGGTAAGTGCATCGAGGATGCTTGGGGCTATGTGTCTGACTGTGTTCAGGCAAGTAGTTCCAAGTATGTGCTAGGTGTGTTTGTGGATTTTATGGAACGCACGTTCGACTATCTAAGTTGGGATTGTGTGCTGAGGAAATTGAGAGATTGTGGAAGTCGGGAAATTGCTCTTTGGAAGAGTTATTTCTCTGACAGGCATGCTTGTGCAGTTGGGTTGAATGAGTGTGTCAGTGTGGATGTGGTTCGTGGTTGCCCACGTGGTCCATTTATTTGGAGTCCTATCGTCAGGCTTGATTCCGGCAGCCTTCGGTATGTAACTGAGGTTAAATACCTTGGTATAACCGTGGGTGAGAGAATGAATTTCATTCCTCATATTGCTCGTCTTAGAGACCGGTTGTTCGGTGTGGTTGGTAAAGTGCGCCGTATTTTGCGGAGTGAATGGGGTCTCAGTAGGCGTGCTGTTCGTACCATTTATGGAGGTCTATTTGTTGGTTGTGCAGCATATGGATTTTCGGTGTGGTACAAAACGGCATCGTCTGTTGTAGGCAGGAAGAAAGTGTTATCATGTCAGAGGGTCATGATATTGGGATGTTTGCCGGTATGTCGCACTGTCTCCACTGAGGCTTTGTAGATTTTGCTTGGTGTGGTTCCTCTTGATCTGGAGATCAGGCGAAGAGCCATTGACTTCAAGATTAGGAGAGGATTACCATTGCTGCAGGATGAACGGCTATATGAGATGGATGTGGAGAGCTTAGGTCGTAGTGTGTGTAAGAGAATGTTGAATGAGTGTGTCCTGTCTGACTGGCAAATCAAATGGGACAGTTCTGTGTGTGGGCGGGTAACATACAGGTATATTTAGGATGTCACATTTGTTGGCGGTCGACCGGACTTTGGTTTTAACCTTTGGCTCGGATTCCTGTTGACTGGTCATGGTTCCCTAAATGCTTTTTTGCATTCAAGGGGCCTAAATGACAGTGCGGAATGCCCTTGTGGCTCGGCGGACGAGACATGGCAACATGTTCTCTGTGAATGTTCTCTGTATGATGATTTAAGGGATATGAATGAGTTCGGTATTTTGATCCAATAGAGATAGAGTTAGGAGATTAAATGGGTTTGCACGTGCAGTATTTTTGAGACGTCGTCCGATTGTAGCCTGAGACTGTCCGATATGGATGTGTGAATGTGGGTTGGTTGGTGTTCCCCCCGGGGTAACCAGTCTCTGAACTTCATGGAGCTCTACTGCTAGTAACTTGGTTACGCTGCCTGACCAGAGGGAATTTTTTTGTACCACGGGCGTCTGGCTTGTAGCGGTTTCAGCCTACTATCCTTTCGCCTAAAGTCCTTGTGACCTGATCTTTATCACATAAATGCTGCCAAATTGGCGGAAGAGGTAGGAATGTACCTCGCTCCCAATAGTGAGAAAGCTATATCCATAAGTATAGCTTTATACTGTGCCATCTGTGGGCGTTCAACCTGCATGCTATTCCAGAGAGCTATGTTCAAATTTGGGCACCAACCCATGAACTTTTTGGAGTTCGAATTTGGTAGTACCTCGGGTACGAAGTCTGACCAGAGGGTATTTTCTGATACCACGGGTGGTCAGAAGCCCACGGAACTTACCGTCCTGGCCAGAGGGTACGGCCCCCTTGTGGAGTATCGTGGTGGCTGTGGTTCAATACCCAAATGCGGGTAGAGTAATAACTCGATGTGGAGTTGCGTTATACAACCGGGTGCTGTGACCCAGAGAGTAGCAGAGGTTTAAGATGGGCCTCGATTATCGTGAATGCTGTTTAAATTCTGCTCATAGTCACGAACATCTTTTTCCAGTATTTGCGTTTAAAAAAAAAAAGTTTTTGATAATTTGTACCAGTCAGCTTAGCACTGACTTTGCTTTGAACCTTCATATGTAGACATACTACAGAGAAAAATAGCGGGAATTTAAGAACGGTAATGCAGAATTTTGCTTCTGTCGTTATTTTCACTAAAAGTGCTGCATTGTTTTGGTTCAACTAAATAGTTTCAATGGCAATTAGTTTGAGATCTATGGCGATGAGTGAACGCAGTCTTTTTTTTTTGCTTTGTTAATTCGAAGTAAATACCGCTATTAATTTGTTAAATGTGTCGCGGGAAGCAGTTGAACGACTTCGAAAAGCGGCAAATAGAAATTTATTTCATAACTAACCCAAAGCAGCGCGAAATCGTTAAAAACAAAAATCGGACTTATCCAAGATGCAGTTGGTAATTTCATTCGTAATGAATCAACATATGGCAATAATATGAAAGCAGGTGTTCAATACGTATTACACCTTCAGCCAGACAACCTATTATCAGAAACGCTTCGAATTCGCAGTGCCAAGCATTTGACAAAAATGAAATTTAAAAAACTACCTCTTAATGATTTACGGAAGGCTGCAAGCCTTCGGTTTGCTCGGGATCCTATGACATGGGTAAAAGAGTGGCACGCGGTCGTATTTTCTATTGAAAAGAAGTTCAATCTGGATGGACCGGATGGCTAAAACTACTACTACTATGACCTACGAAAGGAGGAGTGCGTTTTAAGTCGACAACATACTTGGGCCGGTGGAATAATGGTGGCCATATCATACTATGGGATATGTGAATTGCAGCTTCTTTCATCAAAGAATGATGCAATTGTAAACAAAACTGTCCTAGAAAAGTCATTTCCACAATTTTTAAATATTTTTGGACCGATTCCATGGACATTCCAGCACTACAACGCCCTCATTAATACCGCCAGAGTGATTAGCGACCAAAATGTGTAATTGGTAGAGTGGCCGCTATACTCCCGAACATAAATATAATCGAAAACATTTGGGGAGTATTATCCCGAAAAGTACAATATATAGGGTGGGAGCCAATTTGATGATATGGAGACCCTAATTGACGCCATTGAAAAAAGCCTAGGCTACTTTTTCGTTTATAGTTCATCAAAATTGTTACAAGTCTGAAAGATCGAATTTTCGAAGTTGTAACCAACAAAGGTGAGAGTACTAAATACTTCATTGAATTCAATTTTTACATTTTTTATTGAAAAAACCCAAAGCTGTAAAATATGACTTTAACCTTATAAACCTATTCAGTTGAGCCAAAATGAATCGTAATTTTTTGTTGTTTTTGGAAAAAAAATAAAAATAATGTAAATACGTACTTTGGAGACCGCAAACTTTCTTGTTTCATTATTATTTATTCAGATTGTAACAACGTTCTTCGACAACTTCCTCCAATCTCAACGACCTGACACTTTTTATACCTCTTCGCTCTCGCTCGCGTCGACCAACCACACAGAGCTGTCATGTCCAGCATAACATAAGTAATACAAAAAAAATAACTTTTCCCAATACTGTAGTAAGCCGTATGGGTTGAATAATATGGTAAAAGGACAGTTTAGCAAACAACATCTATAAAACCAATCGAACACCAAACATATTTGATTAATTTGCTAAGCTTCCTTCGTCTTCTTATAGCATTGGTAAGTTTAGTCGTTAACACCCAATTCAAGTAATAAGTTGTGCCGCTCTAAACACAACTTACTTTCCACATCTTCAATTTTAACTTGTAGGAACCAGGGCTACCACATCTTACATTCCGTCATCCTAATATTCATCTGCCTCAGATGAATCAAAGTCTTCCTCCAAAACAATACTTCTTCATGTAGTAGATGTCTTGCCGGCCCTTAAAAATCTGCTGCCGTTTCAACTTCGTATCGCCCATTTATCTTAACCTTCACCACTTAATATAGTCCCTGAACACGACATTTATTTCCCTGCAACGAATTGCGTCCGCTTGATCGCCATCAGGTCGTTTAAGTCGTACGCAGTTGTACGAGTTCTGATCTTTTACAATCTGCATCTTAGCATTTTTCGTAGCCTTTGTTGATGACGATTGCTGATATCCAGGATTTCGTCACATACCGTGGGTATCTCCGGAGCACCTTGTTTTGACAAGCTAGAACTCTCCGAATGACAGACGGAACCCACTATGTGTCTGTATATTGTCCTCTTATTATTGAGTGACAATCTAGATGGCCGAAGAACCAATCAAGTCGCAATTTCGCATCACAACATGCAGTGATAGATTTTATATGAGCTCGTCATGTAAGTGGCTTGTGCAGGATTAGTCCTAGGTATCGGACTTGATCCACCTGCGGGATAATAGAGGAGTTATAGCTGACAACTTGCCAATTGCCACGCATTAATATAAAAACGCAGTTTTCTGATTTTTCTGCAGTATCTCTAAAGCTTCCTGAGCCGAGGAAGAGTTTACCAGGGCAGCTGGGTCATCAGCATATGTAGCAATGGTAGCATCATCTGAGTCTATCAATAGAATATCTGCTGTATATAGCGAGTACAGAAAAGATGCTAATACACTGCCTTGTGGCACGCCAGCTGTAATATTTCTTCTTGACGACTTCGTATCACGCACGTTGACAAAGAATGTGCGACCACACAGATAGCTTTTTATTAGGCAATACTGTTTAGCCGGAAGGAGGCGGTTGATCTTGTGACGCAGACCGTCCATCCATGCCCTATCAAAGGCCTTGGACGTTAAGTCCAAGAAAATTGCTGAGCAGTATTGTTTTAACTCAAACGCAGTAAGGATGTGATGAACAACACGATGAAGTTGCTTTGGTGTACTGCAAAGCCAAATTGGATGTCCCCCAATCCCAAAATTCTCTTCAAAAATATTTTTTAACATCTTGGAGAATGTGGGCATAAGGCTAATCAGTCTATAAGAAGTAACAATTTCCTCTGATTTGCCAGGTTTTGGATCATTATAATTGAAGTGCAGTTCCACTGAATAGGAAAATGACAGATACGTAAAATGGCATTGAACAATATCACTAAAAACAAACCTCTCTTATGTGGAAGTACTTTAACTCCTTCGGCATCAATTTTGTCATGTCCTGGACATTTCTTGAATTTAAACCGCTTAATTGCTGCTGCATTTCACTTGGCGTAATGTATCTTATAGAGTATGGATCCACATCATTCTTCAATAAAGCTTCAACATTTTCCTTGAACTCTTTAGGGGCTGCCAGTTGCAGAGGCGAGTATCTGTTCTCTAGCTCCTCAGGAAACACCTCATTATTTGATATTTCATTGGAGCATGCCTATGTCATTTATTAAGTTGAATTAAATATAGTACAAAATAAAAAAAAGTTAACAACAGCAGCAACAAGGACAACAAGAAATTCGTATTCTCGTTCGTCTCTTTTGACCTCAAACACAAATCTTTTTTAACCGTCAAGTCGCCTGCGTGTTTTTGCTCTCCTGCTCTAGATGCTCACACCAATGGAGCCCATCACCGCAGAAGCAACTATAACAACCACAACACAATGCACATCTTGTATATCAACAGCTTCAACAGCAGCAGCAACAACAACAGTTTTCACAATAACTACTTCGATCGCGTCATCGTATGCAGTTACCGCAACAATAATTAACAACCAAACCTATGATCACAATAAGAGCAACGATTCGATCGAGTCATTGGTCAAATCACCAACAGCTACGCCTACACCAAAAACTCACACGCAAGTACTAAATTCAATTAGTACAAACTGTAAACACGAATCTGAATAGTTAATCTCAAACAACAGAATCCAGAGTTAGAAAATAAATGGCAAAATTTTCATTTGGTTGTTAAGCAACCGGTTGTTAAGAAAACGAAATGTAAAGGTTCGTTTTTAAATATTTGTGTACAACCAATGCTATTTATTTTTGTTTTATTTTATGCCCAATTCGGCCAATTTAAGGAGATATTTATACAAAAGGTTATTCGTGTGTATGTATGAATTTTTACGTATGCGTGTGTGTCTGCTTGTGTTGCAATCGACTATTGTTTGTTACTCAGCAAATATTGTAATGATCGAATTTTCAATAGTCGCATTACTTACACCTTTCTGACTCCTTTGGGTTAATCACCCATTGAGTTCTCATAAAGTTAATTTATAAATATTTATATTTAAAACATAAATAGCGACAAATATTAATAATTATAATAGTTAACAATAAAAACATATTATTATTATAAGTTTCACAAAATGCTCGCTGGGCATCTGCTTTTTTTTCTCTCCCATGAAACGACTATGTATACTCAAGTCACATAACAACAAAAAGACACCTTTTTTTGCTTGCTACATTCTTTAAAATTCAGAAAAAACACTGGTTAATAGGTTTTTTTTCATGGAATATTTCACGCTAATTTGAAATATGTGTTGGGAGATACCGAGCCTTTTCAGTACCACAGAAACGTGCAGCAGATATCCAACTGATCACAGATTTTTCCTATTGCGAATTTTACGCCACAACAGCTTAAATATCAATTAGATTTTAGTAAAAAGAAAGACAACAGGTAAGATACAAAGTTTATTAACGGCTCGCCGTATGATACCATTTGGAGTGCGGAGGATGACTACTCGCACTACGCCATCAGCTCTAGCTATGTTCTCAATTACCCTGGCAATCGGCCATTTCAGCGGAGGTTGGTTTTCATCCTTGATGCATACCACGTCATTGATTTGAATTGCAGGCTGCGGAATACGCCATTTAGAGCGCCTTTGGAGCAAGGTCAGATATTCCTTACTACACCGTCTCTAAAACAATTGTTGCACATGGGTAAAAACGCTGCCAGCGATCGAGGAAACTGCAAATAAGTGGGACGAGGTTTGGCTCAGGAAGGGCTGTGAACGGGACACCAATTAGAAAATGACCTGGAGTCAATACATCGAGATCCGAGGGATTCTCTAATAATGGAACTAGTGGCCGTGAATTTATTTTGCCTGAATTTGTGAAACCAAAGTGCGTAATTCGTCAAAGTTCAGAAGTGCTGAGCCAATAGACGATACAAACGTATTTTAGCCATCTTAACAGCAGCCTCCCATGAGCCACCGATGCCCATGCCTAAACAGTATGCATGAATTTCCTTGCGATGAATTTCACTGTAGAATAAGCGACGCAACTCTTTTAATTCGTTTCTTACACCGACAAAATTAGTGGCATTATCTGCACATTGGTGCGCCACGTATTGAAATGAAATGCTTCAAAGCGCTTAGAAGAGTTGAAGTTGATAGGTCTTTCACCAATTCCATCAAAACTGCCTTCGTTGAGAAGCAAATGAAAACGCTAATATAACATTTTTGAGGTGAGGTACATCCGACTTGTAATAAAAGGGACCACAGTAGTCTATGCCCGTAACAGTAAATGGACCAGCATCCTGGATTCGTTTCTTAGGCAGATCTGACATAATATATTCTACGAGCCGAGGTTTAGCTCTGCAGAATATGGCACACCTTTTTAAAACTTGCCTGACCGTCTTCATTACCCCTGTTCAGCGCAGCAGCGTCATCAAAGGAACACACTTTTCAACGATGTTAGGCCGAGCTGGCTAATGCAACATCACTAGTTCACCAATAATCCAAAGCTCAACAAGTGCTTCACACGGATGCCTCAAACACAGCTGTAGACGCCGCACTACACCAAAATTTCAACGGTGTTCTATTTTTACTTTCTAAGGCCCAGAGTAATTACAGCACATGCGATTGCATGGGATTTACCAAGGCGTATGACATTTTCGCTACATGATTGAAGGGCGCAAATGTTGTTGTCGTCAGCAACCACCGTCCGTTAATCCACGCTTTTCGTCAAAAGCTCGCCTCGCCAAATTCGTTACTTGGATTTCATCGGTCACAGTTTTCAACCGACATACGTTATATTCCTGGCAAGAACAATGTCACAGCCGAACTTCTATCACTATAAGGAAATCACTGCTGCTCAGCAAAATGATAACGAACTCCAAGCACTTTTAACAAAAAACCGTAGGCATTCTTGTTCTCTTCATTTAAAACCTTTTCCAATCTCACTGCCCCCAATTACCAGATCTGTACAAGATTTTTTAAAATCGATGTAAAACCTGCGCCCGACGTACCCAGAATTCCATAGTCCTCCGAAGAAATTTATTTCTTCGAAACTCGAATTTCTTCGAAACATGTTTTTGTCCGCAATGATTCAGTCCGACCTTCCTTGGCCCATCCGTTCGATGGATCGTTCGAGATTTTGAAAACACCACACGAGTTTTCCAAACTTTTCATAAAGGAACGCAAAACCAACTTCAGCATCGACACGTTAAAGCCTGCCTTTACATCGTCAACTGGGCCGGAAAACATAAAACCGCCACTAAATTTGCCAACAGCACTGGTTTCGTCTAGAAGGGGAATAGTGTGGCATCTCCAAATTGGCATTCTCACCATGATCGAAAATTAAGCTCTCACCATACTAATGTGAATATGGTAAATTGAAAAGCTCTCACTATACTATCATGAATACGTTAAATTTAAGTAGTCACGTGATAATTATTTAGAGGTTTGTTTTCATTCTTTTTTATTCACCCTCTTACGTACGACGTTCCAATTAGCAACTAAGCCAATTGAAGTTCTTAAGTTCTTATAAAATTATCAGCTAAGTGAATTGTAATCTTTGTAATTAATTAATAAACAATTAAAATTAATAAATAAAGCTAAATATCTATCAATCTTTCAAACAAGTTATGCTAATACTTTTGCGATTCCCTAATGAATCTATAACTTTTTTGATTTATTGTTTTTCCATGTTGGATTCCCTTATAAAAACCATCTATTTAATCGTGCAACCCACGTGTACTTGACTTTGTTCATGTCTTTGCAATCCGGTTCAGATTTTTCCAGTCACAATTTCTTTCTTTTGCCATCACTGTCTGCAAATGTGAAAAAACTCTATATGGAACGCAATAAACTTTGTCTTGAGATATGGAGTAAGCCAACCATCTACGATGTTGCGTTTCACCATTACTTAATTTTCGAGCAAAATGAAACTTTGAAAAATTTGTTTTATTTGCGTCTTTGGGGTATCTACATTTTAATCGGACCTATATGAATTAAGTCATGATGCTGCGAATCCGTTACCGGAAATACCCACTTCCCTGGATCGAGGTCTATAAAAGACTTTCATAATTAATCTGATTGCTCTTGGTTTTCAGAATCGCAAATCATCTCACTTTCTAAGTCTTCATTGGATTCAAAATCTTGGATCACAGTTGATTCACTCGATTCTGAAACTGTGCCAAAAATTTGGGAACAGATTCCTTCGATCCTAAAGCTGGTTCTGTTTCAGAAACTAAAGCAACTTGGATAAGTGACTCATAAGACTATTCCGGAGCATTTACACGTTTCTTAAGAAATTTCATTATACTGAAACGCTTGGTTGGACAGAACCGTTTCAGGCTTTCTTTTTCTTTAAATTTTTTTACGAGGCCCCATCAGGCGCGAGGCCTAGCACCACCACTGATATTGATTTCCATCGACTCTTTCGTTTTCTCTGATAAAATATGGCGCAAACTGTGGATGTTTCCCAAATGCGGTAAATGGCCCTCGTCATCAAAATTTGTTTCCAAAAATTAGGTTCAGTGTCAACCATTCGAGCGATTGTTTGACAAAATTATGAATTTTTCGCAAATTTTGCAATTGAACTTAGCGCAAATAACATTAGTATGTTGTACAACCAAAAGAAAAAACAGCTGTTCATAGAAACTCGAACTTGCAAACGACATGTATGAACGGCTAACAGATTCACGCCACGAAACTCGCTGTATGAATGCTTCATAAGTTTATGATGATTTGTGCAAATCACTTATGCTGAACTTACACCGTGCCTGTTCGAACCAACCATGATTCAACCTTTGAAAAATCGGTTAAGAGTTGCAAGCAAACTTAGGCTTTAAGATCTGAGGATCATCTCGCCCAGCGCCTAAATATAGTCAGTCAACTTATCACCTAAAAGCACAAAACTTCCTTTGCCCGAAAAAGTTTAAAATCTGCAGTTAATGTCGACACGCCGATAATAGCAAATGACCCCCAGTAACGAAGAGAAGGGGAAGACCTTTGGACTACACCTTTCGAATGGTTTCCAACCAATTCCATCAGCAATTGGGTTCATGCTACCTTCAGATCAGATAAAAAAAAGTTGCAAACGAATATTTACGCCCAAAACAAGGCGACAGCACACGATCAAATGACGGCCAGAATGATAATGGAATTACCGGAACCTGCAATTACAGCTTTTTCTTGTATGCGGCAACATCCTTAAAAAACAGAACCAGAACCCCGACAAGGTCATGCATTACAATCAGACATCTATATAATTAAACGACAAACATTGAATTTATTAACCCTTTTCTGCTTCCACCACAGAACCGATTTTGACAAAAAAATACCAATTGAAAGGTATTCTTCGCAGGATGTGAACAACCTCAATTTAATTGGTTTAATTTAAGCAACTAGAAAGAAAAGGTGTTAGAGATAACTTCTTTCCAATAACAACACACAGCAGTTGATGTTGTGAATACAGTAGAATGGGAGAGAGGTTTGTGTGCGGTTGTGTAAAGCCAAGTAATTGTTGTTGTTCTATTTTCGTTGTATACACAGCAGAAATGTTGTATACAATAGAGGCGTACGCACAAAAGTTTTCAGGGTCTAAGTGATTTTTTCAAATTTTTCATAATATTAAGAAATGGATATGTTTTTGTTATATATTGAGATGAATTTTCCAAAAAATTGTATTATTTGTTTGGGGAGTTGGCAATAGAAATACACATTCTGGGAAAATTTCAAGTTTTTTATTCATATTTGGAGGAAGTTTTGGAGTTCAAACCCCCTGCATACGCTCCTGCTATACAAAGTGTTATACAAAATATTTTGCACATGAAATTGTCAAAGCTGACATAATTTATGGTGTTTTTTTTTTTTTTTTTCAAATTGGTTGGAAAGCATCGAAAGCATCACCGGTCTATAACCGAGTGCGGGACTTTAACCTGCTAAAAACTACCCTCGTGTCCTAATGTCCCCCTGGAACTGTTTTTTAATATTTCGTCGGAAGGGAAAAGGTGGAGCATCATTGCTCAAAAGTCTGTCGGTCCCATGTTTTGTGGGTCTCCTCACGTACTGTTTGTCAGTTGGTCGTTCCTACACGTCAACGAACTAAAAAATCAGTCCAAGACACCTAATGCCAAACGATTATTTCGCTCACGCAATCGTTTAGCGGCTCTGCCACGTTCCAGTGTGCGGAGAGTACTCATTATGGCAAACATAGCAGTTTTCAGTGTTTGCCACTTCTCCGAAGATTGAACATATGTCGCACCAAATTTCCAACTGTGGGTGGTTAGCCAAAACACTCTTCAATGCGTGCTCTCTCCACAGAAAAACGAGGGCAACAGAAAAGAACGTGATGGTCATCTTCGGCGATACCAACGCAGGCAGGACAGAAGGGCTCCTCCTCATGCATAAAACGGTGTAGGTAGTGTTTAAAGCACCCGTGTCCACTGAGCATCTGCGTCATATAGTGATCCACTTCATCGTGGGACCGTGATATCCATACATCCAGTCTTGGAATCAAGAAGAAAGTCCATCGTACTTTTTCAGATGAATCCCACCTTCTTTGCCATTCCTGGATGCTGCACCGACGCTCTTCATCTTTAGATGCTCCAGCACCCGCGTTATATGTACGTTGCCACTAACGTGCCATTATGTCAATAGGCATCACCTCTATCGCCACATCCGACACCGTGCGAAAGCCACTTGCAACACGCAGCGCACTCAGCCGGTACGTCGAGCGGATACCCACTGTATATGAGCTTTTTAGTGTTGCGTCAACTGCGCTGCGTAAAGCATTATAGAGGCGATTACCCTGGCTAATAGCCTCCGCTTGTTTGCTCGGGACCCACCTATGTTTGCCATTATGCGGGATAAGGCTCCAACAACTTTAAATGTCTTATTGCTTACACTGACCATGTGGTCCTTGAAGGTCAGCTTAGCATCAATTAACACTCCCAGGTACCTAATAGAAGGCTGGGAGGTTATATAAAGATCCCCTACACGAAACACGAAAGACTCTCGTACTTTCCGTGTGGACAGGAGGACCGCTTCCGTTTTTTCGGCTGCCAACTCCAGGTGAGCTTGATTAAGCCAGGACCGGACTTTGGCTGTGGCTAAACTACACAGGACTTGTCTTCGCTCTATTGTTTTTCCCACGACCACAAGAGCGATATCATCCACGAATCCAATCAGGGTTGCTCCAGAAGGTAATTTCATCCTCAGGATCCCGTCGTACATCACGTTCCATAGTGTAGGGCCCAGGACGGAACCCTGTGGAACATCACACGTGACTTTGTATTGCTTCACGCCATCGTCCGTATTGTACAACAACACCTGCGAAATAATTGGAAATTATCCGCATTAGGTATCTTGGTGTACCAATACTGCGAAGGGCTTGCATGATACGTTGCCAGCTCACCGTGTTGAAGGCATTCTTAACATCTAAGGTTACTACTGCACAGTATTCCTTGTTTCCACCTTTCCACCTAGCTCCACTAGTTGCTCTACGCGCAATATCTGTTACTGCTTGAATAGCATCAACAGTCGATTTACCACGGTGGAAACCATACTGCGCATCAGATAAAGCGTTCCGTGTTTCCATTGTGTCCTGCAGGCGCTTGACAATAATACTTTCTAGTATTTTACCCATGGTGTAAAGCATGCAAAGCGGCCTGTACGCGGATGGATGGTCTGGTTGCTTGTTGGGTTTTAGCAACAGAACAAGCCTCTGTCTTTTCCATATGTTGGGAAAAATACCTTCAGCAAAGCATATGGAGTACACTCTCGTGAAGATATCAGGATCCGTTTCCATCGCAGCCTTCAAAGCGATGTTAGGGATGCCGTCAGGCCCTGGAGCTTTCTTATTTCCTTGTTTACTTAGCGACTTTGAAGGGCCTTCCCGTTCGTGACCCATATAGCCGATTTACAGCATGCGTTCGACGTCCACTCATGTCATCTCAAGTTGCGATATTGCTCGCTTATTAGGACAAGGTCGAGGCGTTGCTCGAATACCGTTTGTCTCAGCAAGTCCTGGGCTGCCAAACAGTGGTTAAGATTAAGTTGGGCGATTTTCCCGTTGTAGCCCCAGCACTTGTAACACGTGATTGGCTCGGTGCAATCCCGTACTCTGCAAAATACCCAACCTAAGCGGACTCGTTGCGCACTCAACATCTTCTTGGCATCCACTACAGACAACCCGATATAGACTGTCTGTGTGCCCCGATGTAAAATCCCTATATCGCGCACCGATGACTCATCTGGATGACGTATCTCAAACTGTGTGTGTAGGGCGTCACACACTTCTTTCGCAGTTGTGATATCATCCAGATCCCTAAGCTGAATCGTCACCGTGTGCGTTTTTGCCAAGACTTTCGCTGCATTGCCTAGAGTTTCCTCCACTGCCGTCTGAAACTCTGACGCATTTCGATCTGGCACCCGCTTGAGCTCTAGCAGCAACTCATTCTTAACGGTGCGTCGAACAGCCTTGACATTTTCTCCTAGGCTCTTAAGCGCTGGCTCACTTCGGATCTTCCTCAAGATATCCGCGTAAGACGAATTTGCGGATGCCGTTTTTTCCGGCCGGGAACTTTGGTCCACTCCTGTACTTGGGGCAGCTTGCGACCATCCTTATCCCGACTTCTTGCCTTCTTCGGAATCCTGCTTGTTTTTGGGGTTGGCTTTGGAGTTGTTGGCGCCTTGGTGGACGCTCCATGCTCCAAGGTACCCTTTTTGGCTTCTTCCACTCGGTCTTTCGGGACTGTTAGGGAAGGGTGCCTCTTTGTAGACGGAGTCTCCAAATTTCCTTCGGGTGCTCTTTTATTTTTCCCGGCAGGTCGCAGCCAAGGGGAAGTCTGGGAGAAGTTATTTTTCCTAATAACCTCCTTTGCCTTCTCGTCCCTTTGTTCTATGGCAGAGAGCTCATATAGGGCCTTTATGCGCTCTACCGTATCCCTCATAAGCTGGTTTATGGAGCGCCTTTAGTTGCTGTCAGGTCCCTTTTCTTCCAGCATAGAGGTTAGGCTCCGTATCTTCTCCCCCAGCTGATGAAAGTGGGTGTGGCTGGCTTATACCTTCTCCGAGTTAAAGACGTAAGATGGACTGATCACCAATTGATCGCCTAACCTTGGTGGTGATCGAAGAGTACACCTGCTGCGCCTGAAAGGATCGTCCACTTCCCCGGCTGCTCTTGTAGCTTTGTCCGCTGCAACGACCAAGTTTCCCATCGCTGCAGTAGTTTTTGTTCTCGTAGCATTATCTGCTACGGAGGCCGAGTACACCTCCATAGCATTGCGGTTGCTTGATGAAGACCACCCGGGGCCCGCTTGCGCACCCTCCAAAGCCGCCGGTACTAGGGATCCGACCCCCTGCACCGTAAATAATTTTCTTTCTTCCTTATTCAACGTGATTTTATTTCTGGGTGCCTTCCCATATCGTTTTAAGCCTACCGACAGGCTATGTAACACAGCCGACCTTTCAGGTTCAGACGCCGACCAAGAAGCCGCCCAATCTGGGAACAAACGCTCTTGGATTTAGTTAAATAAATAAACGAAAACATAATTAAAGGGCGGTTTTTGCTCGCCCTGCACGAAAATTTCACTAGAGTATGTAGCCTTTTAAACTACCCCTTCCATTTTCGTCGCTCATTGGTCGGGGACTGCTTATTCAATATTCGCAACTAACCTACATATCTGCAGGCCGCCACCTGTGACCCCCACTCTAGCTTGAGCAACGCCGAGTAATTTATGGTGTAGGTGCGAGTGTTTGTATAGGCATGATCGCGTCGTTCAAGAGTTAATTTTTTGTTTTGTTTTTATTTCAGCAAAGGTTTATATTATTTTTTTTAAACATATTTGTGAAAAGTACAATTATAAGATAATAAAAATAGTAAAATATTCTATTGGCTTTATACAACCGATGAGCGTATAGCAATATAACAGAAGAGAGTGACACACAAAATACTCTATTCTTTCATTCTACTGCACTCACAACAGCAACGGCTGTATCTAGAGTGCAAGAGATGTGCAACGAAGACATCGTTTTTTCATTCATATAATTTGTTCTTGGGTACGCCAAATTGGTAATAAGAAGAAGAGCTTTCTGTTTAGCTTTCGTGCCGTTCAGTCAATGATTTTGTGCACTACTTATAAATAGGCATAAATACATTTCCCGCGTGTTTTTGCATATTTAAATTTT
The DNA here is from genome assembly GCA_037043295.1 of Amiota minor. Classification (NCBI taxonomy): domain Eukaryota; kingdom Metazoa; phylum Arthropoda; class Insecta; order Diptera; family Drosophilidae; genus Amiota; species Amiota minor. Next base: position 118,372 of record JBAMAW010000183.1, on the reverse strand, counting down.
GTGCATTATTTCTTGCGTTTATTTTTAATTATACTTCTAACAATTTATCTATACAATTTTATAGGCTTTGACGCCGCTCAGTCAGTGTTTTTGTGTGCTATAAATTAGCGTAATCGGCATTCTTAATATTTACCGAGTGTTTTGCGACTGGTTTGCGAAAAAGTCTGCGACATTTATTTAATTTGTTTCCATAATTTTAACGTTGCTATTATTTAAATTTGCCTTCCCTTCTTCTCTACTTTAACTAGTAGAATTCAGCGTACACGCCAGAAAAATTACATGAGATCAGTTAGAAATGTTATCGCAAGTACTTCAAACGATCATGGATTTAATTCCCCGTAATTTTTAGTCTTTTAGCTGTGGGTCTTTAATATTACGTTGCGATTTCTGCACAACATTTTTAATATGAAATTACTTTACGTAACACTAGCGCTTTTACTGTGCGTTGTCATAAGGGAAAAGTTGCATTACCACACCTCATTCAGAATGTTCATTTTATGAATTTTATTCAAGGTTTGAACTCAAATTACTTTGATAATATCCGTTCTTATAATGCTTCATTTGCAATGATAAGTTCTGAATTTAAATTAGATGACAGAGTATTGAATGGAATTTATCATTTTAAGATTCATGACGGATTTTACCAGCGATCTGATTCAATTACTTCAGCTTTATTTTTACGATGTTGAAACTGATGTATGTCATAGACTAAATGCTAGGGCAAATAATGGATGTAATGTGTTTATTATGTATGAATTAGCTAATGAGTTAGATCGTGTGTTTGTACGTTGTTTTAGGTCAAGGGCTGAATATTGCCACCATCCCGAAAATACAACTGCTAATGTTTGTATGATGATTAAGGTGAATAAAAAGTGTGATCTTCGTCGATATAACAATGCTATGTTGCAACTATTTTTAGAAGCGATGACGGTGAAACGCCTTTTGAGAGAGGTTTGGTTGTTTTTCCGAAATTATCACGAAAACTTTTAAATGTTTATGTTTTGGACTCTTCATTAGATCCGTTGGCATATCCTTTGGTGTCTTCTAATGGTAATACCGGTTGGCATGTAAATATGTCACATAACATTCATCCTACTACTAATGCTCATGTTCCTAGAAACCAAGTTACTATATTACAGTATACATGTTATCGCCTTTATTCTATTCATAATGATTTTAGTCTGCATTCTTCCCAAAAATTATTTTTTCAATGGATCGTTGATATGTACGTTCGAATTGAAAAAACAAGATTACATTTCATTAAACAAATAACTTAATAACTTAAGTGAATTTATAAATCAAAATCCAAATGGTAATGATTAGAGATGGGCCGAGTACTCGATTGATACTCGGTACTCGGCGTACTCGGCGGGTTTTTTGATACGCGTACTCGGCCGAATAACTCGGTTTGAATGCCGAATAACTCGGTTTGAATGCCGAATAACTCGGTTTGAATGCCGAGTATACTTTGTTTAAGAAAAGCAATATATTTAGTTGCCAAACTATAATATTTGTCTCTTTGCGGTAATTTTAGTAATTTCTTCGAACGGTTTGAGTAATGTAATGCACTCCGTAGGATCTCCCATTGACGTTCAGTTAATTGTTGTAGATTGGCTGTACTTGGGTTGTCCGTGATGTAGAGAAATATTGCCCTTTTTGCTCTAATAATCCGTTTATCATGTAAAAAGTACTGTTCCATCTTGTGGTAACATCTTGCACGAGTGTATGCTCTGGCAGTTTTAGTTCTTTTTGTATCAGGGTCAGTTTTTCTTGAGCCACTGCAGAATGGTTAAAGTGGCCTACAATTTTTTTAGCTGAGGCAATAACGTTGATTACATTTTCCTTCAACGAAGCTTTTACGGCTAATTGCAGCGTATGTATATAGCATCCTTTGCCAACATATTGACTATCATTTATGGCTTTCACCACATTGGGTCCATTGTCTCTCAAAACAAGATAAATGCGAGTTTTAATAACCCAGTTCATGGATAAATCTGAAAGCACTGATCGAATATTGTCCGCCGTGTGGGGTCCTCTGACATCTGCAACACTCTGTGCGGAAGCTCAATTTCCTATTCTAGCCAGTGAGCGGTGTAGTTTAAGAATTCGAGTAAGTTATTCATGCAGGTCCAAATATCAGTAGTTATTTATATAGCTTTACCTTCTGCAAATTCCGCTCTTCCCCTCGCGAACCTGCTTGTTCTTGCTGGTTGAAAAAAAATTGAGCCGAGTAGAACTCGGTACTCGTTACTCTGCAAAAGTGTTACTCTGCTCATACTTAGTAATGATTCTAGAGTTGATCACAAAATAATTTTGCCTTCCACATTCATAAGTTCTCCACGAATTATGTTTCAGAATTACTTAGATGCAATGTGTATTGTGCAGCGAAAGGGAAAACCTTCTTTATTCATAACTATGACATGTAATCCAAATTAGCCCGAAATTATCGAAACCTTAAATGGGGAAAAGGCTCACTTTCGACCTGATATTGTTGTTCGCACTTTAAAAATCAAATTGAATGAACTGATCAACTTGATAGTTAAAACCAGATATTCGGTAAAGTTGATGCTATTATTTACACATTGAATTTCAATAACGTGATCTCCATCAAGCACATATTTTGTTGACTTTGGAAAATGGTGATAGAGTTGATAGTATTGAAATTATTGATAAAATTGTTTCTGCTAAAATTTCTGACCCTCATACTTATCCAAAACTATATAACTTAGTAAAAAGTCATATGATTCATGGTCCCTGTGGTATTCCTTATTCAGTCTGCATGCGAGAAATAAAAAAAAATTCTCAGCATGTACTCATGATAGTGTGAATGGTTATCCAGTATATAGACGGCGTGATCATGGTGTTTCTGTTGATGTTCGTGGGCACAGTGTTGAAAATAGATTTGTGATCCCATACAATCCGTATCTTTTAGATGAGATTCCAAATTTCTTAAATGGTAGATTTGTTGGTTTCACTGAGGCTGCTTGGAGGATGTTTGAATTCCCAATGCATTATCAGTCTCATACAATTGTTCGGCTTGATTGCCACCTGCCTGGAAGGCAAAATACTTACTTTACAGGAAATGTGGAACAGGCCGTAGCTAATCCTCCAAGAACCAAATTATTAGCATTCTTTGAATTGAATACCAACGTTGCCTCTGCAAATGAATTTCTGTATATTGAAATTCCAGAACATTTCGTGTGGGATGGTAAAGCAAAAAAGTGGACTGTTAGACAACGTGGGGCAGAGAAAGTTATTTCTTGAATGTTTGTTGTATCTCTTAAAGATGTCGAGTTCTTTCATTTACGGTTACTTCTATTACACGTTCCTGGTGCCAAGTCTCTTGAGGATTTACGATTCTATAATGGGATTGTGTATCCAACTTTTGTGGAAGCATGCCACGCGCGGGGGATTGCATCGATATGATATAAGTGGAGATTTTCTTATAGACTACAGTCAGGTAATTTCTTATAATCGAACTCTTCTTATAATCGATGATATTCTTCAGACTCATAATACTTCATGTCAAGAACTTGGTCTTCCATCCATCTATCTTTAGGCTCAGGGGGTAAAAATCTCGTTTCTCAACACAGATGTAAAACAGAGTAAGACGAAATCGGCGTGAGGTATATGAAAGTGTATTAGTGCAAAAATTTTTTATATACACTGCAAAAAAAATCTAAGAATGATTTTGATTTAAAGCAGCACACTGTATTTATGCTAAATCAAATAACTAAGATCTTATATGCGCGAAGTCCTCTCTTTCTCTCTTTCATTATAATTATAATAAGATTTGCAATTTAAAACAAACCACGATTTCTCTAAGTGCTTCTCAATGAGTATTAAATCGTTCGGCAAACAACAACAAAATCTACGTTATCGCAAAAGTGTTTGAGACAAAATGCAGAGAAGAAACGAAATAGAAAAAAATTTTTACTTGTTGTGTGCATTATAGCTGCGTGCAATGTACGTACACAGAATGCTCATGGCATGCCTAACAGTTCTACAAAAACAAATGAGCATGGTGAGTATACCACCTCCGGTCTATAAATTGCTCAAATATTTGCATTGTAACTGTATACTGGTTAATTCTGATTGGATACTCATACTTTATGCGAAACATTGGCAATATAGTGTGTTCTCTGAAATCTCTATCATTGACTTTCTGTCATTAAACTGCTGATAAATGTATTATCAATTGCAACAGCGTTGACATAATTCTATTACAAACTCAAAATTCAATAATATTACAAAATAAATTAAAACCAATGTTATAAAGAACATTAGAAGAAAGAAGGGCCAGAAACACAGCATATCAACGGGCCTATGCCTTATGCCTGCTTGTGGAGTGACCATTCATAAGTCACTAGGAGCAACATTTGATAAAATGGTATACCATTATGACAAAAGACATGATCAGCAGCTGGTTTACGTAGCGTTGTCACGAGTCACTGCAATGGAGGGACTTTTTATAGTGACTCCAGAAAATGAACAAATTTCCAATCATGGCAAAAGACCCATCAAAAATTTGAATTCTCTGAGACAGGTATTTGCACGACTTTCAACTATCAAATTGGAAACAATACAAGACACGGCTTTTTAATTCCTGTAATCGCCCAACGTAACAACTTTAATTACTTTTAATTGTCAAAGTCTTGTAGCACACAGTGGTGACCTTCAAGACGCAGTAACAAAACAATGCGATATATTAATACTAACAGAAACTTGGCTTGAAAACGAAACCACAATTACCCTTCCATTGTTTCAGTGTTGCACTCAGTACAAAACGATCTGGAGGAGTTGCGATTTTCAAAAATTGTCAAAACAATGAGAATGGACCTACATACTATAAAGGATCGCCATATAATTTGAAAGACTTTTACTTGTTATTTATATATTTTTATTAATTATTAGAATAGCTAGCAAGGGACTGCTTGGGTCTTAGCTTACGTGCAGGTATGGAGAGCAAAGGATCAGCGATCTTTGCTCTTGGTTGAGTGCTTAATTGATGGCAACGACCTACATGGTTTGGCCTTTCAATCAAGACTGATTTAATGGGACAATTATGTCCCTATTTATACTATTCTTAACCTACGGTACTTAAAGTGATTAGTGGAGTTTACAGCATTCATGACGGTTGATTAACAATGTAAAAGAATGATAAGAATGATCTTAATTTACCTAACTTACTTAAGGCAAGAATAATTGATGCATAAGAATTAGGATGAAAAGGGGATGACATAAAACATTTGCTGTAGTTATATACCCTACTAACTTCGTATTGTTTTAGGGTATATAGGTTATGCTACCTTGCATTCTACAACACCAACTTAATGCATTGACATTACAAACTCTTTCATGCGAAAGTGATGCAATTGGAGATGTATGCTGCACTGAATTTCAATTAAAATGCGGTTTGAAAGTGCATTGCATTGTTGTCTATATATCACCTGGTCAAACAGTACAAAATATTATATCATTTCTTCATTACATACTGTTGCCTTACTCTGAAGCTGCTGCACGAGATTTCGCCATCTTAATACAAACTTTTCAAACCCACAGTCGCAAGCCCTATCGAAATTTTTATTTGACATTTTCCATTTAAATATGAGCAATTCTCCACAAACCCCAACAACTAATAATTCCACTACTATAGATGCAGTTTTTCATAAATTTTTAAATACAGTAGAGTCGAAAATTTATATTATTATTTTAGTTACCATAAGCCAATACTAACCATTGTTAATTAACACATCTACAAATACAACTTAAATAAAATACAACAAAAAAAACACAAAAAAAAAAAACCCGCATATTCCATTCTATTTATCCAATACTGAAAGTTTAGGTACTTTAAATTGACAAAAAATATACTGAACGCATAACTACTTGTAACTTACAAAATTCTACAAGTACACACATCTCCCGTGGGATCCGACTCACATAGGTTTTTTTTTTCTAGAATGCGGTCGATTGTGTCGGCCGCGGGTTCCCCTGGTTTATATAGTTTTGTGAAATAAGTATTTGTGCGTCTCGCGTACGAAGCATGACGATATAACTAATTGATTTAGATATTTCATCATGCTTGTTATTCTCTCAACCGTCGCTTTTACCAACATCATTCTCTCTTTGAACATGCTGTCGTATTTACGCCTTTACGTAGTAAGTACGTGTGAAAGAGGCAAATATAGGCAATTGCTCACTTTTATTAAATATGACGAGAGCGCGTGGGCGGATGCCATGAGAAATATTTGCAAAGTGCCATCGGCGTGCGTCATCAACATTGTTGTCCGCACATCAGCTCACTTTGAAAAAAAACAAGAAATAAATGATCATCATGCTTCATAGAAGATGTACACAAGTATACGAAATGACTGATGGTATATGCATGATCGTGTCAGAGGCCAATAAAATCATTTTTTCGAAGGCCACGCTCCATTGTGGCCAACTAAATAAATTTTTCAAGGGCGACGTTGCCGAGTTGGATTTGTTTAACAACGATTTACGTTTTGTTTTGTTTATTATGAAGTAAAGTGTGCTTATAACTAAATAAGATTTTGTTTCCAGGTTAAAAATCAGATTATAAACAATTATTAAATTAAAAAAAGATTAAGCGGTGAAGATCTCTTTGTGTATTTTCCCAACGAGTACGTCTAACACGTGATTCTTTTTTTTTTTTTTTTTTTGATTTAATCATATATTGCTGTTGTCTTAATTTAGGAGGATAATTTCTACTCATTAGACATAAACATAGAATTGTAGGTTGTTGCCTTAAGTTTTTAACCAACTGGAAATAATGTTTTAAATGTATTTTAGGACTTTAATTAAAATGGCATCTGCTAGCCAGCTTTTGGATAACGATGAAGACTCTGCTGCGTTGGCATCGCCAACTCACTTAGCAGTCTGTGACCAAATTCAAGCATTGTCTAAGAAACTATTGAATATTACGGAAGAGCTGCACCAACAAGTTCGTAACAAACACAGAAATCTTCTTGCTGTTTCTTTAGGCGCAGGAAGATTCGTCTCTGGACTAAGCTTCCTTTACGAAGATGTTCAAAAAGTCCACAAGAATTCAGAGAGGCTGAAATCACAAGTGGGAACACAATATCAATTAGTTGCTAATCAAACCCTTGTACTTAGCCGATTACATGATCTTTCGCATGTACTACGCTCTTCAGGAAATTTGCTTTCTCTTACAGCCAAGCTTAAGAACACTAAGGATGTACTTCGACAGGCAGAAATACATTATGAACTTCACCAGTTTATTGACGATGTTGAGGATCTTAAAAACGTTACTTTTATACAAAATGAACTCGTCTACATTGTTACTTCAAAACAAAAAATAAAAAATCTAACCCAAATGCAGTTAGTTTCAGGACTGCAAGAAAGAAAAAAAGATCAAGTCGTTAATGCTCTGAAGGTATGTTGTAATTATTAGTTTTGATAGTTTTTTTCATCAAAAAGAAATATACTAAATATAGAACACACGGTGTGAATCAGTTAAGTTCTGCCCACTAACAGTCAGGGGCAGAGATCGTAAATACGATTATTTGCTAGTGTTTTTATATGCGAGAGACATTCACATTGCCAACTAAAGTTGTAATTCATGAATGTATACACAAATTTTATGTTCACAACGAAACTTGTACGTTGTTCATGTTTTGGGAAGGAAGAAGTGAATGTACATATAAACACAAATGTTTGCAATGTCAAAAATAGCAGTAAAACTTTACTTTAACAGTAAATTTAAACGGTAAAGAAATGTATACACAGAGTTAAAGAAAGTGAACACATTAGTGTTTTGAATTAAAAGTTTTATAATTATGTATTAATGAATACAAAAAAAGTTAGTATGCAGAATTCAAGGCTTACATTTTAGGAGTCGATTTCAATTTAAAGTGTAATCAAAATCAATACACAACCAAAAATAATTCACATTAATTAAAAAAAGTCCAATTTTTACGCGTCAAAAAAATAGTGAACAGTGTATGCAGTGGCAAATATTAAGTTAAAATATTACACTTTTTTAAATTTTAATATTTTGTATTTTTCCCTTCAGATTGCGCAACCGCTTTTAGTCTCCTTGGCATCGATTGGACAAGATTTTTTGTCACATCAGGAGAGATTTTGACCCATTCTTTCATTAGACACTTCTTTTGGTCTTCCTTGCTCAAAATCGTCCTCTGCCTGATCTTCCTGTCCAGGTGTTCCCACAAATGCTCAATGGGATTGAGGTCTGGAGAGTGTGGCGGATGGTTAAATGTCTTAATGGTCCTATACAGTAGCCATTCCTGCAGAATTCTCGCTGTATGTTTTGGATTGTTATCTTGTTGGAAGATCCAATTGCCCGACAGGCCTATTTTGTCGACACTGGGGGCGACATTGTTTTGAAAATGTTTAAGTAGTCCATCTTGTTTATTGTTGATTCAATGAAAACCAGATTTCCGACTCCAGATGCCGCCATACAGGCCCAAACCATAACTGAGCCCCCATCGTGCTTAACTGTTTTGGTTACACAACTTTCTTTAAATGCTTCATTAGTGGTACCGCCATATTTTTGATGTCCTTTTGGCACGAAAAATTAAATTTTTTTTCATCAGTAAAAAGAATGTTTTCCCAAATTAATGTATTTTTTGGCGAAATCCACGCGCTTGCTCTGATTTACCTTTGATATGAATAGCTTCTTGCGGGGTATTCGTCCGTGTAGGCCATTTTTATGAAGGGCTCTCCTGACCGTACTCGCGCTTACTGATTTGTCTGATGTCTGGGTAATATTTTCTGAAATTTTGACTGCACTTGAGGCTGGATTTACCTATACTTTTCTTACTACAGCTCTAACTTGAGTATCAGTAAGTCGCTTTGGACGCCCAGTTCTCGGCAAATCTTCCAACCGACGATGTGTGGCATATTTGTCAATAATTTTTTTTATTATGCTTGGGCCCCTGCCCATAATTTCGGCAATTTCACGCAAAGATTTGCCTTTCTCTCGTAAATCTAATATGATTTTTCGAGTGCCACTAGATGTTTGCTTTCCCATAGTAAGAATTTTTTTTTTTTTTTAATTTTATACACTTTTAGTTTAGGAATTCACTCAAAATAACATTTACCATAACAAAGCACGTGAGTAATAATCGTTTTCCTTAAAAAATTTGGTTATTCCCCGAATTATGGAACGAAAACAAAAATAAAAGTAAAAAGTGTTCACTTTTTTTTGACGCGTAAAATTTTGACTTTTTTTAATTAATGTGAATTATTTTTGGTTGTGCATTAATTTTGATTACACTTTAAATTGAAATCGACTCCTAAAATATAAGCCTTGAATTCTGCATACTAACTTTTTATTTTGTATTCATTAATATATAATTATAAAACTTTTAATGCAAAAATCTCATGTGTTCACTTTCTTTTGACGCTGTGTGTACATACAATATTTGACAAACATAAACCACGAAACTTATTGGGCCATATAAAAAATCTCCGCGGTTTTTTGCCATGAGATGTTGTTGGTTTCCATGCATCTAGCAACACTAAACTGATAGTGTCAAACGAAAATGTTATACTGATTTGAATATGGGTGAAATATCAGAAGAAACACGCTATGTGATGCTTTTTGAAGTGAAACTTCTTTAGCTTCACAGAAAATATACAGACTTTTAGATGATCTCTCTCTGTCTGTTTTTAAGAAGTTTCACTTCTATCACGTGTACGATGGCACACGCGCATTTCATTTTTCCCTTTGGGTTTCTCTATTTGTTATTTATTTTGTTGATTAACAACATTGAATTTTGATTTAATAACATTTATTTTCCTTTTTGTTTTTGTTATACTCTTCAAGCAGTGAATAGTATTATAAGTTTGTTATGCAGTTTGTAAGAAGCAGGATGAGACATCAGACAAGACGAATTGATTAAGCCATGTTCGTCTGTCCGTCTGTATGAATGCCAAATAGTCCCTCAGCTTTTGAGCTGGAGAGATGAAATTTTGCACCAACTTTTCTTTTTTCTAGACATTTGTACATTTGTCGGAACCAGGCGAATCGGACCACTAGAGGGTTCCTCCCATACAAACCCACCTATTAATATTCAGTTTCTTAATAGAATACTATAAGTTTCTAATCAATGATATGCGTAAACTTCAACACCCTAGAGTTAATGGATCGAATAGTTCCCATACAAACCCAAACCGAAAACCTTATTTTTTTTTTACCCTAAACATAGGTCAAATCAATAATCAAATATTTCCGAATGCTCTATCACAGAGTGTAGGCAAAAACGTTTTCTATGGGGTGCATGAAGAGTATATCAACTTCGGTATAGGCGAAGGTAAACTTATTTTTACTTGAAATTTGAAATCGTGATTGGCAATTTTGATTACGCTTTTTTCGTCGATCAGAAATTAAGCAACGCGTGTTTTGGGTAGTGTTTAGATGGCCGACCGATCACAAACAGTTGGCTAAAACGTGATTTGAAATTTTGTTTTGTTTTTTAGTTTTTATATGTTTATAAACGCTTTGTAACTACAACAAATAAGTGGCAATACAGCAGAACTCATTTTAGGTTAATATAAACTTATTAAAGTTTAATAATAAATAAATAATTGAGAGTGAAACACTTTAAGTATGCACTTTCCTGCTACAAACATAAATACCTGAATAGCCTAATGGCAAAACAACAGAATAGCCTATTGTACAAAAAGCCGGCTCGGCCGATAACACAAAACAACAAAGAATGTGTTCGGCCCCTCCTTCAGGATGCTTGATACAACATACATATAGGCATATTGGACAAGCTATTTGGTACCGTGTCTGTGTGCCTATAAGTTAAGATGAATGTGTAAGTGTGACGTGGGATCAAATGACATTAACATCAACTTTGCTGCAGATGGTGCCGAACCACTCATTTAGTTTTTAAAGGATATACATACTTACATAAATTGCAGATGAACACAAGTCGACTCATCCAACAACTAATTCGAAAAGTACAATTGATGCGGTCTCGAGGTTGCTGGATTTAGAATCAATAATGTATATATCATATTTTAGCTATCATCGACCAATTATCGCCTATATTAAATAAGTTGAAATTTAGTACTGAAATTTTGCATCAAAATTTCATTAATTCATTTAGTAACATAGTCAACGTGTTTCACATCAATGGCTAGTGAGTGTTCAGCACACTCACTCATTTTTTTTTTTAACTTAATTTTGTCTTAATAGAACTCTCATTCTCTCATTAATGCAGTCATGGGCGTAAACATCGTTCATTGTGTTTTGTGTTAATAATAAAAATGGGCCAAGTGCGAGTCAGACTTGTACACGGAGGGTTCCGTATCAGATTGGGGTATGTATGTGAGGTACTCCGCCTAGTGGTCCGATTTGACTGATTCCAACAAATGTACCGCGCCTATATCAGAAACTTATAGTGTCTTAATTTCAGTTCAATAGGCCAAAAACAAAAAAGGTTTTCGAATAAGAACCTGAATTTTAATGGTGGTTTGTATGGGAGGTACCCTCCCTAGTGGTCCCCTTTAAGTTTATGAAAATATTTTAGTTTTAGTATTTGTTGCTGATTCCCGGATAGAACTACACATTCTGTGAAAATTTCAACTTTAAAACAAAAATTTTTCAATAAATAAAAATAATAATTTAAAATTTTGTTCTGAATGGAGCTGCGCTCTACACGGGTGTCCCACAACACCTCGTTCTTTTTTTTATTAAACCTTCTGTCAACAATAAGAAATACGCTTCTCTTAAGTTATTAATTTCCCTATTATTACAGATGCTAAATTAATAATTATGCTATTTAAAAATGTCCTAAGTATTATTTTCTCGTTCATCGTAGAATGAAGTTCCTTCGGCTTATATTAGCACTTCTCGCTGAGCTTTGAAAGTATATTACGTAGGTAATTAAATACGCTGGATACAATGCCTTTACCCACTGTAAATGCCTTCTAGTATAGCTGATGATACGTTTCCCTTACACCATAATTGTTGATTAGGGTTGTATTTATATCTTCCCAAGAAGGGTTAGTCCTAGTGTTCGGACAGTATGTAGCGCGCCTCAGCACGCCGCATTTTCGCACGGGTGGTATACCTATCTTCTATCTATCTATCTATCTTCTATGTGTATGTACACATCTATCTATACTATTATATAAAATAGCTTATATGGGCATTGTATAAAACGCTTTCACGCAACATGTACTGCTTTTGACTGACTCTTCTTGTTTTTTCCTTTGAAGAGAACACTGTTTCGGTTTGCCAGAACCTATCCCCGAAAACTCATATTTAGATAATAATAGGAACCAAAATTAACTGATTATTAAAATTGCAACGAATTATTTTCCGGAAGATAATTGACAGTGTGAGCCATAGCACAGGAGAAATATTTTACATAGACGCACCTGGGGGAACTGGTAAAACTTTCTTGACTTCAGTAATTTTAGCTAAAATCCGAAGCGAAAACCAAATTCCTGTTGCGTTCGATTCTGCAGGCATCGCAGTCAACTGCTAATGTTCTTCACAGAGCATCGATTATAATATGCGACGAGTGTACAATGTCACACAAATCTCATATTGATACTGTCAATCAATCAAAGGTTTAAAATCCTCTCAGGCGGTAATGGGTGGAGTCACTTTTGTATGCATTGGAGATATTAAACAGAATTTATCTGTGGTTCCTAAAGGTACATTTGCCGTTATTCTTAATGTGTGCTTAAAAAAGTCTGGAATTTGGCCATATATACAAAAACTAAAATTATCGGTTAATATGCGCGTGCATCTTTATGGACGCCATCAGTCATATGAGTTTGTAAAGTACCTGTTAAAAATAGGCGATAGTTCCGCCTCCATAACAAACGATGGCTGCATTACCATGTCAGATCTGCGTTAGACCAATTGAGGAATTTATTGGTAAGGTCTATCCAGATATTGAAATTCGCAACATAAAAACTCCAGTTGGCTTTGCGAGCGAACTGGCGTCACTTCAACAAATACACAATAGAATTCCTTAATTCTCTGAACTCTCCGGGACACCCATTATATTTCTACGAAACATTAAGCCGCCCAATTTATGCAATGGTACAAGACTATAAACTAAGCATATCTTCCCTAATATTATAGAGGCGACTATTTTAACAGTCCCAGCAGCAGGCGAAACTACGATGATCCCCAGGATACCAATGATTTCAACCGAGTTCAGTTTCCAGTCAGAACATGTTTTGCGCTTACTATTAATAAGTCACAAGGGCAAACATTTCATGCCTTTTGGTGTAGATCTCCGTAACGAAGTGTATTCTCATGGCCAGCTATACTTTGCCCTGTCACGAATCGGCACATCAAAAAATCAAACTTTTCTTATTCTTGGCCATAGAAATGAAACTCGAAATGTTGTTTTTACGGAAGTATTCAATAGCTGTTTAACTCGGCGTTATGGCTGACATATGTACCATATAGAAGTTCTATAGAAATACGATATAAAAAGGTTTGCAGGTTTGATTGATTGTCATTGAATGCGCTTAAATACTAATAAGAGGGAAAAAAATAACAACAACACACAATTCAAGCAGGAGCAATGAAGAAGCAAAAAAGTTTGCAAAAAAAAAATAACAAAAAATGCAAACATATATTTCAAATTTCTAATATTTTCAAATTACTCACTCAACAAAAGTCAAAGAAAATACGCGAAAGAAGAAGAGAAACAAAAATCAACAGATCACACACGAGACATGTTGTTAGTTTTACTTAAGGGCTATATTTATAATATTAAGTCTTCCGGTGATCTGAAAGGAAGATCCCGGGGATGGTAACGCATTAACCTACGAGTGTGCAAGCTATTGTCTAAGAAATTGACAGCGAGGTGGTTTTCAAGTGATTCAAGTCGGAGAACATGTTCTTTCTGCGGTTCACAATTTCCTCATTTACAGTTGACACCTGCAAGTCTCTGTGGATGACTGAGTTGCGGACATACCGTTCAGCGTTGACAAGCCTCCTTACGACTTTGGACCGAATACTTTGTATAATTTTGACATTTGATTTTGAAGTTGTGCCCCAAAGTTCAGTGCCATAAGTCCATAACTGGTTTGAGGATGGTTTTGTAGAGAAGGAGCTGGTTATTTGTGCTTAATTTTGAATTGTGCCTCAAAAGCCTACTCATCCTGTTTAGTTTGAGGTTCAGCTGTTTTGTTTTTGATGTGGGGTCTCCAGATCAAACGCCTATCAAGTGTCAATCCAAGGTACTTCGCTGAAGTGAAAGTTGGTATGTTATTTCCATTTAGCTGAACCGGGGCACAGGATGTGTGTCTCAGAGTGAAGGTGACATGTGAAGATTTGTCTGCGTTGACACCAATATTCCACCTTTTAAAATTATGAGGCAATGGTTGGGTCAGGGTGAGACGCCAGGTGGGTTGTGTCATCAGCGTATGTGGCCAACATCAAGTTATCATCACTTAGAATCAGGAGGTCAGCAGTATAAAGCGCATAAAGTATTGGCCCTAGCACACTGCCTTATGGCACTCCAGCTCTGATTTGCTTTATGTCCGATTCTGTACATTCACATGTGACATAGAAAGTTCTCTTGTCAAGGTAAGACTTGATGACCAAATAGTACGGTACTGGGAGGAGTTTTTTCAGTTTAAAAAGCAGCCCTGGGTGCCATATTTTATCAAACGACTGACGTATATCCAGAAAGACAGCTGAGCAATACTCTTTGCTTTCGAATGCTTCAAGTTATGTTGGACCACTTTGTGACATTGATCAAGTGTTCCATGCAACCTCCTGAATCCAAATTGGTGATCAAGGATCATGCGTCCATCGTCCAGCAGCGGGAGCAGTCTCATCAAAAATATTCTTTTGAATGTCTTGGAGAGAATGACCAGCAGGCTAATTGGACGGTAGCAGCATGATTAATGTTCAGGCTTCCCTGGTTTGGCAATCATGATTATCTCAGCGCACCTCCATTGGGCAGGGAAGTGACTGAGCCTCAAAATGACATTGTATATCGCGACAAGTAGTAACAAGGTTTTGTTGGGCATGGCTCGGATGGCGAGAGCATCTATTTTAGCATACCCATGGGATATTTTTGGTTTAAGGCAAGCAATTTCACTTTTAACTTCTTGTAGCTCAACAGGGCGTATTGGTAGGTCCATCTGGCATGCAGAGTCTTTGAAAGTGATCGTATCTTGCTCATCAGCGTGGGAGCAGAAGTTGAATGGGGTGAAAGTTGCTTCAAGATGCCTGGCAAACTCCTGAGCCTTGTCTTCACCAGACCTACACCAGGTACCGTTTGGACCTTCCTTCGCTTTCCATAAATTATGCTCTTCATTCCCTGATTCAACTTCTGCAAGAAAATCTGCAGTTGCCTTGTTTTTTGCCTCAACCAGCAGCTTTGTCAGTTCTCTCGTTGCTCGATTGAGTGCCGTTTTATCCGGATTTCTAGAGAGATGCCAGACCCTTCGTAGTCTTCTCTTCTCAAGTACCATGTCAAAAATCTCAGGGGACCAGAGATGAAGGTCGCTCTTGTAGTGAGGATTTCTGCCAGAGAGGGCGGGCGTTGAGCGGGTTGCGGCTTCATGGATGTTTATTGACAAGTGTTCTATTGCAGCTTCAATGTCAGCGCCAGTATTGAGCTGGATATCTGGGTTAACTGTGCATTCAAGCCAGGTTTGATATTGGTTCAGCTTGGTGCTTTTTCTAAAAATTCTGGCAGGTCTTTGTGCAACGTCAATAAGAACATTGATCTTGACTAATACAGCTGAGTGATCCGAGCAGAGGTTATGAAATGGTGCAGTTGAAATTTTTATAGGGTCAATTCCTTTGCTCAGGGATCTTCTGTGGATCTGTGGGCCAATAAGTTGGTTCACCTGTGGAATGACTAGTGAGTTGCATGGTCCGCATGCACTTATACAGGGCAACGCCTTTTGATTTGGAGAGTCTGGAGCCCTACCAAGTATTCTTCGCGTTAAAATCTCCACATGCTATAAATCTCTGTCCAAGTTTACCAAGGACTTGCTGGAACATCGACTGCAAGACGTTGTGTCTAGGAGGTACATAGAACGTAGCTAAAGTAATATCTCCAAAACAGCTTGATACTTTCACTAACCAGTCTAGTCTAGTGATCGAAGCTTGTTTGGCAAATCTTATGGTAGTTTTGATTAGAATTGCTGCACCACCCCGAGCTCTGCTACTTGGATGGTTTGCACTGATAAGATCGTAGCCCTGGATTTTAAAGTAGGATGAGTTTAGGTGTGATTCAGATACAAGTAGGACATCAATATTGTTGGTTTTTAAAAAGTGTTCAACTATTCGCCTATTGCATAGGCCGTTTGCATTTCATATAGCCATTCTAAGGTTTACTTGCATAAGTTTGCCAACATATTGGTGAGCATCTGAGTGAACTGCAAAGTAAGCTGAGCCACCATTTGCTGCATCATCTCATTAATGCGTGTCATGATTCTCTCTTCACTGAAGCAAGAATTGCCAATCGTTGCATTACTGGGCATCTTTTAACATTCGTAGGAGATATTTCGCTGGGCAGTTGCGTTGGCCTTGGCAACGCCTGCATAGGTGAAACGACTGCTTGACTGCCACGCTGTATTGGTTCGTTGGTTTCCTGATGGTGCCGATGGGTAGGATATTGGCTTCCTCCTACCTTCACTGATTCTCTGAAGAGTAGCCTGGTATACCCTGCAACCTTTATAGGAAGCCGTATGGTTCTCCTTACAGTCGGCACAGGTCTTAGGGTCTTTCTTTGTTGTTTTGCAGTCCGTTGATTTGTGTAGATCTCCACATTTACCACACCGATAAGGCTTGTTGCAGAAACGTTGCCCAAACTCCTGGCAACGATGACATTACACTAGATCATCAAACTTCCTGGAGGCTCTATGGTTAACATGTCTTCAATGTCTCTCACCACTGGGACAAAAATTGGTGGTGGTTTTGACTTTTTCTCCTGTTCCTGAGGTTTTTCTTCTTTTTCCCGACATTCCTGAGGTACAATTTCCCCCAGCACTTCAAACCGGTTTGCACTCAGTGTTCCTTTTTTCTTTAGCTTTTCTGGGATTTGTTTTTAGTATTGCTCCCTTATTGAATTCATGTTCATCAGCTGTTAACGTTTCCTTTGATGAGAAAGAAGAAGAGGATACTCTTCTGTTTGGACACCGATATGGAGGAGTAGCGGACAACACTTGTTGTTTCCAAAAAGTACAATATATATGCGAATAACGGACAAACTTTATTCAAAAAGATTTTGTTTTCTAATACACGCGACGTTTGCTAATCACTAAAGACGGTAAATGTTGTTGTTGCAGTAGAACAAATCAAAAAAAATCATGCGCGCTTGCAACTGCACTCGACGCAGGAAGATTAAGACCCCACTTTAAATGAACATAAAATACAGAAACGAAGAGCGCAAAAAGAGCGAACTCAGAGAGGAAAAATACAACAATAACAACAACAACGAAAGCATTAAAAATGAAAAAGTGTACAAAATTTGTTTGCTTGGCCGTACAGTGTTTTTCAAACAACTTAATACTTACAAATATTCTATTAAAAGTCAAAAACTGACAAAAAAAAAAAAAATAATAAGAATGCAACTCATTTCATTAGTATTCATTTGTCATGAAAAAAAAAAAATTTGGTAAAAAAGTGCGTCTATCTCGACAACAGCGCCACCTATCGGGTCCAACTGAAGCATAAACCAACTTTGTGTCCGCATAAGTTAAACAAAAACAATTTATCAAAATTGGTCTAGCCGTTTAGGAGATTATGAGTACAATCGAATTTTATATATAAAGATTTGTTGAAGTGGAACTTCTTTAGCGGCGTTGGGCAAAAATTTATACTAAAACTTTGAGTGAAAAAATACAAATCGTCACTTTTTGGAAACATCTTATCTCATGAATCGTACTAGATAGAGACTTCAAATTTTCATAGAATAAAAACAGAGATTACATTTCCACAACAACAATATGCAGTTTGTGTGTATAAAAATGTTCATAACAACAACATGCAAGCTTGTGTGTTGTACAAAAACAAGCGAATGTACGAAGAAAACCGCACGAGAAACACACAGAAACTTGTTGATGATATAATTTATTTGCAAAAGGGGACAGACGGCAAACGTAAACACAACAACAACAATTATGCACGTCAAAAAAGTAAAAGATGATCTCTCTCTGTCTGTTTTTAAGAAGTTTCACTTCTATCACACGTACGATGGCGAAAACGTGATATTTAAAATTTTGTTTTATTTTTAGTTTTTATATTTTTTATAAACGCTTTGTAACTATTGCATATGTATGCATATGATTCCGCCCTTTTTTGTGAAAACAAAACAAATTTGCTTGTTTAGAAAAAGGAAAATTTATTTATTCAAAGTATGCCCCATCTGCAGCTACAACCTTTGCCCATCTTTCAGGCAATTTACGGATTCCTTGCATAAAGAAGTCCTGGTCTTTTGAGGCAATCCAATTATGAAGCCAAATTTTGATATCTTCATAAGAAGTGAATCGCTCTCCCGTAAGATCAGACTGCATCCTTCGAAATAAATGAAAATCTGAAGGGGCTATATCTGGTGAATATGGCGGGTGGGGTAGCACTTCCCAGTCTTGTCCATTTAAATATGTTTTCACAACATTTGCCGTATGCGGTCTGGCGTTGTCATGTTGAAGAAATAATTTGTCATGCCTATTCACCCATTCCGGTCGTTTTTCTTCTATAGCTACCTTCAACCGCATTAGTTGTCGTCTGTAAACATCGCCAGTGATAGTATCAGACGGTTTCAGCAACTCATAGTGCACAACACCTTTCTGATCCCACCAAATACAGAGCATAACCTTGGTACAATGAATATTTTTCTTTGGCTGTGATGGGCCGGCCTTCGGTCAATAAATCTTCCAATTCAGCATCTTCAAATTTTTTGGGTGGTTTTCCATGTTCTCTGTCCTCAATGTCAAAATCATCATTTTTAAATCGTCGAAACCATTCTTTGCAAGTTGTATTCGATGGAGCATGCTCACCGTAAACATCAGCAAGCAAACGATAAGTTTCCGCTGCACTTTTCTTTGCAACAAAATAGTGCAATAAAACCTCCCGCAAATGATGTTTACTTGGGATAAAACTCGACATTTTCAATGAATTAGAAATATTTGTTGTTTATGCTTCTATCAGCTGTTATACACTGTGTTTAACAGCTGATAGAAGGCACTATCGAATGCAAGTATTAGTATTTTAGTGTGCAAGTGTAAGCGGCGATACTAGCGAAACTATCGGAAAGGGCGGAATCATATGCATACACCCAATACAACAAATGAGTGGCAATACAACAAAACTTATTTTAAGGTAATATAAACTTATTAAAGTTTATTAATAATAATAAATAAAATTTAAAAACCGGAAAATCGAATTTCTTTGCCGGTGACGCTACTTCTTTTCACTTCAGTCACTGCACACTTGGCATAAATTCGAAAAATTTAGTTACACAGTTGAAATTTGGCAAATTTCTTAGACCAAATGTATAGTAACTAGCCAAAATTTCAGACCAATCCGATCAAGCCCACTCTCACCGCCCATATAAGGTTCAATTGATGCTAATTAATGTTATTACCAAATGTTGCATTATTGGTGTGAAACATTTTTGGTTTCGGTAGAGTGAAATTTGAAATCGTCATAGGCAATTTTGGTTAACGCTTTTCTTGTCGATCAGTAACGTGATTTTGAAATTTAAAATTTTGTTTTTCTTTTTTTTTTTATATTTTTATAATCGCTTTGTAACTACATAGAACAAATAAGTGGCAAACAACGAATCTCATATCGGGTTTATATAAACTTATTAAAGTTTAATAATAATAAAGAAATAGCAATTAATAGATCAGAAAATGGAATTAATTAAAATGAGAGTGAAACATTTTAAGTATGCACTTTCTTGATACAAACATAAATACCTGAAATACTTTCTAAAACAGATTATCAATTCCTAAGATTTCTGCAAATACATTTGAAATTAAAATAGTACATAAGTAAGTTGTGCATCCAAACTGTTTTTTTTTTTCCTCTACAAACTCCAAATTAAGATTGATCAATAGAACATGGTTCGGTCTTATTAAATCTCTGTTTATATATACTTTTGCCAGTGGACCCGTCGTTGGCATAACTTGCGATTAGATTCACGTTTGCAATTTCCGGGAACTGTTTGAATATTTCTTCCTGATGATGCGGGAAATTGTATGATCCAACAAGTTTCTTAGAGAGACTTTAGCTGTTGTTTCGTTTACAGTATTTCCATTTCGAATGCTTTGACTTAAGGGGGTGTTCTGATCTAGAGCCCTACTTTTTGGGTATTTTTTTTTACCCCTGTTTTTAGACCTTTACGAATTTTTTAAAAATACTTAGAATTAAAATTTTTCAAAATCCAAGGTCCAGGTGCAAAAAGATTTATAAAGAAGATTCTCACTTTCACATTTCAAAGGAACCGGTCAGATAGAACTTGAGATATCGTGTCAACCACCTCAACAAGAGGAGTTTTGAGAAAATCGCTTTTGAAGTTTGAGACGGGGTTGGCTTTTATATGGAAATTTAAAAGTGCACATGTATTATATATATACACATAAAGAGCTCGAGTCGGATATAAAAGAATTTCTGTATCTCCCAAAATAATTCCAATTTTGAAAAATCCTTTTAAGAGCATATTTTTGAAAGTCTAAGTCTTGAAAATATGTAAAAAAAAAATCGATTTTTTCAATTTTCTAGACCAGAATACCCTCTTAATCACTTGTTTTGTTATTAAGTATGTTTTTCTTTTTTTGTTTTAATATCACGTATTATGTTAAAAACCTTGTATTTTTAGGTTTGAATGTATTTTGTCATAATAAAAAATAAATAAAATTAAAAAATCAAGGAAGGCGAATTAATTTAAGACGGCTATGCTAAGATGGAAGGTTAATATTGTGATCCCAGCGTAAGTTACGCAGAGCAAAAAGCAAATATTGCTTTTGAACGGACTCAATACTATCACTATACTGTGGGTCCCATACACACGATGCATATTCAAGAATTGGTCTAACCAAAGATATGAATAGTAATTTAGTAGTGTAAGGATCATTAAACTCTTTAGACCAATGTATACCACTCTACCTTTACTTATAATACAGGAGATATGCGAGCCAAAATGCAGCTTTGGATCCATCAAGGCATTAATGTGGTAGCTTTTACAATTAACTGTTTACGATAAAAGGACATTTGTCACAATTAAGCGTAAGATAGTTCTTAGCACACAACTGAGATAAGAAATCAAGATCTTCTTGAAGAAACATTTGTTGGACCGGAGATGGAATAGATAAGCATAACTTAACGTCATCAGCGTACATTGAAACATTCGAATATTTTATTTTTTCGATATATCTGTTTTAAAAATAACTCTTTGGGTTCAAGAAGTTAGATAGGATGTAATCCAGCTAACTAAATTGGGGGGAAAACCAAAGGTGCTAAGATTCTTGAGGAGTACAATGTGACAAATACTTTACTAAAATCAGTGTATATGATATCCATTTGATGGTTTTGACAAAAACTACCATAGACCAAAGAAGTAAATTCTAATAAGTTGGTTGTAGTCGAACGCTTCGTGTTGAAACCAGAAGAGAAGTACTTAATAAAGGAAGAACGAAATGCTGCAACTGATCGGCAATAATGTGTTCAAACAACTTCGGAACAGCGTAGAGTTTAGCAATTCCTCGGTAATCTGATATAATAATATCTGAATCAAAAGAGAAACTATTGGTGAATAGTGTATTCAATTTAGAGTTTAAACCTCTGACATTTTGAAAATGTATAATTAAACTGAGGTTTGATGGGTCCAAAGGAAGGGCTGCTTGAGGGCGGCAAGAAATCAGTTTTTGAAGAAATTGTTGGAGGGGGTTTGGCAATGACACCGGTGTTTGTTCGCTTTTTAAAATAAATTCATGAACAACACAGCCGGCCAAAAGTTAGCATCTAAGAGTTCACTACTAAGGTGCGTTGCAAAATTATAGAACCACCTAAAAATTTTTGATTTCTTAAAAACGAAAGACTGTAGGGTAACACAATGTTCTACGAAAATGTGTGGAATACAAAATAACAAACAAAAAGGTATTTGGTAAAAATTGTTAGTGTAAAGTTTTAAGCACTTCAAAAAAATAGCTTTTTTTTGCTGTTGCATGTCTATAAAACCAATTGCGTTTTATTTGTTTGTAGACTATTTTAATAAGTGATTATCAGTTGTTTGATCAAGTAAAGTAAAAAAATTGTGAAATTTAATTTCAGAGAAAATGAAATTTTAAATGACGAAATTGTCCTTTTAAAGGAAAATTTAAATTTAATAATATGCACATTATTTATTGTTAACAATTTAGATAAAAGATAGTGGTTAACGTCAACTTCAGAGGTATCCTCAGCTAACCTAGATACAAACATAGATTTAGACTGGGGTAAAGCGACAAGCACCTGAAGTCTTTCTTCAGATCATTGTTAGCAGTACGCATTAACGTAATAGATTTACGAAAATCATCGGACCGACAATTAGGATAAGACCAACGAAGGCCGATATTTTGGACAATAATATCAGCTATTCTTCCATTAATATCCGCACAAGCAACATGGGCCGCATTATCACACAACCAACATACTACAATGCGGCATTTAGGCGTAAATGATTTGTTACTACACTTCACAATACAACAATAAAAATTAAAACAGCAATGATATTGAAAAAATTGAACATCAATTATTTAATAAAAAAAAAAATAAAATAAGGGTAATATAGTTTTCACAGGAACTGTACTTTGTATATAAGAGCAAGAGTAAAACCACAAATATAGAAACGCTAATTAAAGGAAAATTTGTATTTGTATATTGGGACTATGCATTAATTTTAAAGGTTGCACACAGATGGCGTTATTTACAACAGTATCGCATCTGGCAATATTGTAACTATATTCATGTCAAAGCCTCATCATTAGGCTTTGTTTACCAGTATCTGTCATTTCGCTGAAGTGTACACAACATAGTTTTTTTGTGCTCCGAGTATGTCAACTTTCGTGCCGTCAAAACGCAATTTGCGGGAAGCCTTGCTTTTTTGCTTCAATTTGAAGAAAAATACCACCCAAGCCCGTCAATTGCTGTTGGATGCCTACCCGAACCATACTCCATCGATTTCAACCTGTGAGTACTGGTTTCGTCGCTTCAAAAGTGGTGTTTTTGATACCGAGGACAAGGAGCGACCTGGCCAGCCCAAAAGGTTCGAAGACGCAGAATTGGAGGCATTGCTGGACCAAGACCCGTGCCAAACGCAAGAAGAGCTCGCCGAAACGTTGGACGTTGACCAAGCAACCATTTCCAGACGTCTCAAAGCGATGGGAATGATCCAAAAGCAAGGTAATTGGGTGCCATACGAGTTAAAGCCGAGAGACGTCGAACGCCGATTTTTCACGTGCGAATTGCTGCTTGAACGACTTGGCCGGAAGGGTTTTTTGCATCGTATTGTGACTGGCGACGAAAAGTGGATCCATTACGATAACCCAAAGCGTAAAAAAACATATGTCAAGCCCGGCCAACCGGCGCCATCGACGTCCAAGCCGAATATTCATGGTTCGAAGCTCATGCTCTGTATTTGGTGGGATCAGAAGGGTGTGGTGTACTATGAGCTGCTCCAACCCAACGAAACCATCTCTGGGGAAGTCTACCGACGTCAATTGATGCGTTTGAGCCGAGCATTGCTTGAAAAACGGCCGGAAACGGTCGAAAGACACGACAAGGTTTTTTTGCAGCATGACAACGCTCGGCCGCATGTTGCACAGGTCGTCAAAACATACCTTGGAACGCTCAACTGGGAAGTGCTACCCCACCCGCCGTACAGCCCAGACATTGCTCCTTCGGATTACCACTTGTTACGGGAGATGCAGCGTAAGCTGGCTGGACACCGCTTCTCTTCATATGAAGAGACCAAAAAATGGATCGATTCATTCATAGCCGCCCAGAAGCCGGAATTTTGGAGAAACGGAATCCGGAAATTGAAAGAAAGATGGGAAAAGGTTGTGGCTAGCGACGGACAGTACTTTGAATGATGTATCAATCCATTTTGAAATCGAAATAAAGCCCCATTTTTGGTGAAAAAACCTTTAAAATTAATGCATAGTCCCAATAATTTAAAGAAAAACAAGAAAGAACGTTATCTTCGACTATGCCGAAGATGAAATACTCTTCACGGGACGCAGTGAATGTTTTATTGTATTATAATATTCAAATGGGCGGTTTGTATGGGAGGTAGTACATAGTCCGCTTGAGCTGGTTTCGAAAAATGTGGTGCACCTTTCTTGGAAACTGATAGTGTCCAAGTTTCAGTTCGATAGGACAAAAATCAAAAAAATTTTTTTAATAAGAATATGATTTCAATTGGGTGGCTTGTATTGCATGGGAGGTACGCCTCTTAGTGGTCCGACAAATGTACTGCGTATGGTAAAAAGAGAGGTTCTTGTAAAATTTCAGCTCTCTAGCTCAAAAACTGAGGGACTAGTTTGCATACATACATACGGACAGACGGACATGGCTTAATCAATTCGTCTAATCGAGCTGATCAAGAATATAAGGTGCGTTGCAAAATTTTAGATTTCTTAAAAACGAAAGACTGTAGGGTATCACAATGTTCTACGAAAATGTGTGGAAGGCAAAATAACAAACTTATAACGGTATTTGGTAAAAATTGTTGGTGTAAAGTTTTAAGCAAATCAAAAAAAGAGTTTTTTTTGCTGTTGCATTTCTATAGAACCACTAATTTTGCAACCTTATATACTTTATGTGGTTTTTTTATCTCCTTCTGCCTGTTACAAACTTCATGGCAAACTTATAATACTATTCACTTCCGTGAAGAGTATAAAAAGATCAAAGCACAATAGCACAATCAGTTAAAAAATAAGTTAATACAAAATTAAGAATTCTATAATCAAAATTTAATAAATCGTGACGCACAAAAGAAAAAGGGTATTATTACAGTGAGAAAGAATAAAGTAAGAGAGTGGTTAAGAGAAGCTAAACCGATCGATGATTACAATAAAAAAAAAAAATAATTACGGCGTTGAAACAAAAATTTAGAAACTCTTATTGAAGGAAAATTTGCATTTGAAAAATTGAAAAAATGAAAACAATCAATCAATCAAAGCACAATAGCACAATCAATTAAAAAATAAGTTAATACAAAAAAATAGATCCTATAATCAAAATTTAATGCGAAAATGAATTTTAAATTATGAAGCACAAAAGAAAAAATAATATTAGAGTAAGAAAGAATGAGCAAGAGAGCGTTAAGAGGAGCAACACAAATCAAAGATATGAAAAATAATTACTTACAGCGTTGAAGCACTGAAGAAAAAGAAAATTCACTGAGTAAAACGAAAAATTTTTTAATGAAATGATATTTGATAGAAAATTGTTGTTTGAATGCCACTATGCTTCGTCAAGGTGACCACGCTTCAAAGTTTCGATTTCATTGTTTGCAGCAAACGAAGTCATCGGAACCTAACACAAAATCATCTACATAAAATGATGACTTAATTGCGGCAGTACCGATATGGAACTCGCAGCATACTGGTCTGCAAGATATATAAGGCTTCTCATGGCCAGATAAGGTGTGCCGAGGTACCGTAAGTAACAGTATTCAAACCATAAGAGTATAATTCTTCATTTGAGTCAGCTTCCCATAAGATGTACTGGAACTGACGATGACTTGAATCGATGAGTATTTGGCGATACATCTCGACGATATCGGCTGTAATGTGTAGGGCGAACTATTAACAAATTATTGAAAGATTTTGTTGACGTAATAGCAGTGTGGTCGGTATTGTTGGAACGATTGTTGTTGTTGTGAGCGATATTTTTGGAATGTTTGCTTTGGGCAATGTTGTAGGAATTGTTGTTAGGGATTAAATTGTTGACGATGTTGGCCCTGATTTGATCAAGAGTGAAATGCTGTCGGAGTGATTTCAAAATACAATGGTTGTGCAAATGTGTTTGAAGGACGACTTTTTGTGTTCGTTTGTGGTAAACCGGTGCAAGGACGAGATAGATCTCCCTTAAGACCACGTAAGAAAGTATCTAGGGCCTTGTGACGATAAATTTCAGTCATCAAGGCAATCAATTTTGACTAAAATTAGAGACAAATGATGCCTTATGGTAAAATTCAGTGATTGAGTTGTTACCTTGTACCAAGATGGTCATTTGACTCTATGGTTGAAATTTCTCGCTTGTCTGAGAAATGTTGTGAATCCAATCTAATGGAGTGCGATATGCGTCAAATACGGCATCAGCTTCTCCAACGATTTTATGCCGAATAGTGTGCGGTACTTTTATATTGTTCGTATAAAATTAAAATTCTTTGTACGACCTTTCGCCAAAAGTTGAACTCTCCGGGCTTGCCTGAGGAATCCCGCAAAGTGTACAGTGTCGGGTATTTTTCTGTATCACTACCATTAATTGTAAAATCTATGGAAGAAAGGGCGGGGTTCAGGTTCTTCAAGAGGATTAATGATGATTACTTGTTTCTTATTATTAAATTTATTAATTAAGTCGTTCAGGTTTGTCTACAAAGTAGTTTATTATTCAGAAAATTTTCTAATTAATTGTATTATTATTTTGTATATTTTCTTTTGCAGTTTGTTGTTTAGTTGTTATAAAAAAAATATAGTTTTATTATTATGATAATTTAAATTAATCATATTACGATAATTCTTCATCTTCATCTTGAAGTTGTAGCCTGTAGTTAAAGGTATAGACTGTAGGTGTAGTGGCACGTGTTGCAGTTATGATTGCACTTGTTGTAGTTCTAGTCGTCTGTAGCTGTCGTTTCCAGATATTGATGCTTGAGTTGTAGTTGTATTTGTTGTAGAAATAGTGAAGTGTCGCTTCTCCTCTTTAGTGTCGTTCATGGTGATATTGTTGAATTTCCCTTTGAGTTACCGTTTCCCTCTTTGCTCCGTTATTGTGTTGTGATTAGAAAATTGTTGTTGAGATTGTGTTATAATGTTGTTTTAACTTTTATTGTGTTGCTATAAATAAACTTTAACTTTAAAAATAATTTTGAAGTTTTATTTCGGAAACAAGTTTTAATATTTTAGTTTAATTTTATTATTTTTATTTCAAGTAAAATATTTTGTTTTTATTTTATTATTGCTATTTTCATTATATTATTTTAAAAAATATATTTTATTATTTAAAATTTTAATTATTTTTTTTCCTTTGCGTTTCTAATTCATTTTATTATTATTTACTTTTATATTCTTAATTATCTGTACGTGTTGCTCTTACTTTTAATTGTTCATAAAATTGAGTTCGTTTTTAAAATATTTTCTTTTATTTCACTCATTCACTACTGGTTATATAGCTTCGCTTATGTTGGCGGACGTGCCTTACAGTGCCTTGTCAGCGGAAAGGGTATTTGTGGCTTATAATGGGCTAAAGTTTGTGGATATTGCATCAGCCAAATAGTATTGGAAGCTTACATTCCGTCAGCGAAACAATATGGGAATGAATATGGAATGTGATAATTAATTCTAGTTGGGAACAAATTAAATAAAAGGGTGCTTAACTTACATTTAAAAATTACATTGTTGGCAATGTGAATATGCTACAACACGTCTCTAGTATGCACTTTTATGTGCGTCTGTGTCCTTGCCTCTTTTACAGTTACACGACGTTCTCACAAAAACCTCCTCATGGCGTCACGTTATGTTTAACACTAAACGCATGATTTCAGTTTATAACACACTGATATACTTGTAAAGTAAAGGGTGAGCAATTTTCCTTGCTATTTATCTGTCTCTCGCTCCGACTCTCTCAACGAACGTCACGCCACACCAACAAAAATACAGTTATGTATTCTATTTATTTCATTCTTCTTTCAGAAACTTATTTTTGAGAGTTTCATCAAAGTGTCATGTTAAATTGTTATTGTTAGATAGGCAGTGTTCCTTGCTCAACTCTTAACATATAACAGTGTACATACACAACAAAATTAAGTTTTCTGCGCATTGCGAAACGGACTCGGCTGCTTCAAGTTTTTCAGTGAGGAGATCGCATTGAAAATACTGGGTGTGTGCAAATGTCATGAAGGATTTTTTTCAAAATTTCTTTATTATATTTATTTATTATATGTACTAGATCAAACATTAATCAATTATGTATTGGACGTTTTGTTGGACCACTTTTGACCATGTTTCGGGAAGTTTCATTATTCTGTCCTCGTAGAACATTTGATCCTTATGAGCAAAAAACTGTCAAGTGGTTTTTGACAGCCTCGTCATTATCGAAAAGTAATCAACAGAGCGGAATAAATGGTAATCTGATACTGCAAGGTCGGGGCTATGTATGCATTCGAGCATTGTCATGGTGGAAAATGACAACTCTCCGATTGGCTAGTCCTGGCTGCTTCTTTTAGTTATTTATTTTTTTTTTTTTGTTTTTTTTGTTTTAATGCAAATATCTGACGGCAGTACACATTCAGTGCAACATCTCTAAGCGCAAAATCTCCGGAATGGAATTTTGCACATCTGTGCTGACATTGGCGTTCACTTATCGCATCTTTCCCATGTACGTCACACTTTTTTTTTTTAGATTGGGTTGGATTGGAAATATGCTCACATTTACTTTTCAGCTGTCACTTTTACAAATGTTATCGAATATCGATCAATATCTTATCGATAGTAGTTTATACTCAAACCTTTCATATGACTCCTATATGTATAATATGTTCTCATCATTCATTTAAAATTGAGACTAAAGCCATCTATTGAAAACAAATGGTATGACTTTTGCACATACGAGGTCTGTTCAAATCATATCGCGAATATTGAATTTACGCGGGCTACTTATACTCGATTTTTGATTTTTTTGTGGCGTTATGTTGGTCCTCATGTCCCTCACTTATGCTATCAAGGTCAGTCATTTTAAAAGTTTAGTTTATTTTTGACAGCTGTTTTGCTTGCACGTGTTTTGGCTCGTCTTCAATTTATGTCTACCCCAAAATTGATCAAAGAATTTTTATTAATTTTTTTTCGACTTCATATCCATATACCTATGTTTCGTCAGCAGTTATAAACCCTTATAACTCAAACGCGGAAACTGAGAAAATTTGGTTGTTTTGCTAAAATATTAGATTCTTCCTTAATTAAGGGCGTTTAGGGTACTTGATAATCGAGCCTATCTGAATAAAGCATTGATTTCATTCTAGATTTTCATGAACTTTAAAACATTGGAAAAATCACTTGAAAATCTAATAGCGACATTTACATCAGAATTGGAGCAATCACTTAAAGAATGCTTTGCTGGTAATGACATCTCCGTGATAACTAAATCGAATGAATTGTCAAAAGCAGTAAATAGCAACGCTGCTGCAAATTCTTCAAACAAACAAGGGACCAGCGTCCGAGGACCAGGAAGAACCCCTCTATTGACAACAACACAAAACTTTCGTGCCAAATTCTGGAAATCTTTGCACTGGCTACTTTATGACGAACTATTTGAATATTGCACACAAGTTAAACTGCTGAAGAGCGCATTGGAGCAAATCAATCAGTACAATTTTACGATCGTTTCAAGTGATTTTTGTATTACCCAAATTTTTTGGAAGTCAGTAGAACTGTTAATAAAGAAATCATTTAAAGAATGCTCCCAGCATATAACTCATACGATGCAAGAAGGATACTCCAAATTTTTAACAACACTTCGTGGTTTTGAAAGTCGTCTCAATAATGAATTCCTATTTGATATGTCCAATTTTACCTCACTTGAAATGGGATACATAACCACATGCAGCGCCAATCTTACGATTTGTTTAACAGGTGTTGATCTGCCGGCTTATGAAACTATTGATAATTTCATTCGAGTAGCTTCGAAGGAACTTAGCTCATCGCTTATTGATGATCGTCTAGCTACAGCTGTTACATCCATTTTTATTGGCTGTGGCAAAGAATTGTCTACAAAAGTTGAATCTCAAATTAAATTGGGTGCTGATTGTAAACAAGTAGTTGACTTACCAAACTTGCAGCAACAACAAAACATACTATTAGCTAATATTTTGTACTACTACAAAGATTCCACACGTCGTATGCTGCTTGATTTAAAATCACAGTTTCAAAAATCATCACCACAAGCATATGACAATATTGCTAGCTCAATTAATCAAGTAGATTTATTAATTGGAACAATATTGCAACAAATTATGGAATCGATTGTTTCAACTATAAATATTATTTTGCTAAGCATTCATCGCGAACCCGGTTTAAATACAGAGAAAATAACAGCAAATAGTCCATCGATGTATATAAAAGAGCTACAGGTATACTATATATTGATTTAAATATCTAAATTTTAATAATGCTTCTACATATTTTTTACACAATAGGATTTTATTGCTCGCACTTGGCCTAGTCATATTGAACCATTCGATGATAAAGAAATGATAAAAACATATGGAACTGAACTGGCAAAACGTTGTATTGAATTGTTCATACATAATGTGTGCATACTACGACCTTTAAGTATTGCTGGACGGCGACGAATACAAAATGATTGTTACTGTATGGAGCAAGCTCTTGCACCCATTTGCCCAAATTTAACTGAACTAGGCAAAATTTCACGTTTACTAAGAGCCATGTCTATATTGATTGTTCAGGATCCAAGGGAATTAGTAAATCAAGCAATAGGGGATGATTCGTTGGTGCCAAGTTATATTGTACTTATGCTGCTATTCGGATATGCAAGTACCGAGTTACAATCACCACACATAACGGCAAATTGGTCTAATGACCGATTAGTTGAATGGCTCGTTGGTCATACATCAGAACGGGAAAGATTAGAGCTTATATCCGGCGCTCTGCAGAGGTATCATGATGTTGTGAAACGTAGAAACAATCAGCTTAACTATGATGAAATATATCCACTGATGGTGGAATTTTTTGAACGTGCAATTAAAAATATATCTTCAAGTTATGATTGATAACAACTTATGCAAATATATTTCTTGTTTGCTTTTTATATAATAAATCCTAAATAATTTATTAACCAGTTGTATTTTTTTGCTTTTTCATCCGTAGCTCTTGAAGCAATGAAACTACTACATGATTTTTACGAAGAATTGCCAAAACTTCTTATTATTGTTTTTGCATTATTCGTAGGCGATTTCGTTCTTAATTTTTTTCAAATTAGTTGTGTTCTACTGCTTTTGTATCGATGTTCAATTTAGTTTCTGACATGATTACGTGGTAGAGATTATCGTGAATGCTGTTTAAATTCTGCTCATAGTCACGAACATCTTTTTCCAGTATTTGCGTTTAAAAAAAAAAAAGTTTTTGATAATTTGTACCAGTCAGCTTAGCACTGACTTTGCTTTGAACCTTCATATGTAGACATACTACAGAGAAAAATAGCGGGAATTTAAGAACGGTAATGCAGAATTTTGCTTCTGTCACTTCTTTCACTAAAAGTGCTGCATTGTTTTGGTTCAACTAAATAGTTTCAATGGCAATTAGTTTGAGATCTATGGCGATGAGTGAACGCAGTCTTTTTTTTTTGCTTTGTTAATTCGAAGTAAATACCGCTATTAATTTGTTAAATGTGTCGCGGGAAGCAGTTGAACGACTTCGAAAAACGGCAAATAGAAATTTATTTCATAACTAACCCAAGATGCAGTTGGTAATTTCATTCGTAATGAATCAACATATGGCAATAATATGAAAGCAGGTGTTCAATACGTATTACACCTTCAGCCAGACAACCTATTATCAGAAACGCTTCGAATTCGCAGTGCCAAGCATTTGACAAAAATGAAATTTAAAAAACCACCTCTTAATGATTTACGGAAGGCTGCAAGCCTTCGGTTTGCTCGGGATCCTATGACATGGGTAAAAGAGTGGCACGCGGTCGTATTTTCTATTGAAAAGAAGTTCAATCTGGATGGACCGGATGGCTAAAACTACTACTACTATGACCTACGAAAGGAGGAGTGCGTTTTAAGTCGACAACATACTTGGGCCGGTGGAATAATGGTGGCCATATCATACTATGGGATATGTGAATTGCAGCTTCTTTCATCAAAGAATGATGCAATTGTAAACAAAACTGTCCTAGAAAAGTCATTTCCACAATTTTTAAATATTTTTGGACCGATTCCATGGACATTCCAGCACTACAACGCCCGCATTAATACCGCCAGAGTGATTAGCGACCAAAATGTGTAATTGGTAGAGTGGCCGCTATACTCCCGAACATAAATATAATCGAAAACATTTGGGGAGTATTATCCCGAAAAGTACAATATATAGGGTGGGAGCCAATTTGATGATATGGAGACCCAAATTGACGCCATTGAAAAAAGCCTAGGCTACTTTTTCGGTTATAGTTCATCAAAATTGTTACAAGTCTGAAAGATCGAATTTTCGAAGTTGTAACCAACAAAGGTGAGAGTACTAAATACTTCATTGAATTCAATTTTTACATTTTTTATTGAAAAAACCCAAAGCTGTAAAATATGACTTTAACCTTATAAACCTATTCAGTTGAGCCAAAATGAATCGTAATTTTTTGTTGTTTTTTGAAAAAAAATAAAAATAATGTAAATACGTTCTTTGGAGACCGCAAACTTTCTTGTTTCATTATTATTTATTCAGATTGTAACAACGTTCTTCGACAACTTCCTCCAATCTCAACGACCTGACACTTTTTATACCTCTTCGCTCTCGCTCGCATCGACCAACCACACAGAGCTGTCATGTCCAGCATAACATAAGTAATAAAAAAAAAATAACTTTTCCCAATACTGTAGTAAGCCGTATGGGTTGAATAATATGGTAAAAGGACAGTTTAGCAAACAACATCTATAAAACCAATCGAACACCAAACATATTTGATTAATTTGCTAAGCTTCCTTCGTCTTCTTATAGCATTGGTAAGTTTAGTCGTTAACACCCAATTCAAGTAATAAGTTGTGCCGCTCTAAACACAACTTACTTTCCACATCTTCAATTTTAACTTGTAGGAACCAGGGCTACCACATCTTACATTCCGTCATCCTAATATTCATCTGCCTCAGATGAATCAAAGTCTTCCTCCAAAACAATACTTCTTCATGTAGTAGATGTCTTGCCGGCCCTTAAAAATCTGCTGCCGTTTCAACTTCGTATCGCCCATTTATCTTAACCTTCACCACTTAATATAGTCCCTGAACACGATATTTATTTCCCTGCAACGAATTGCGTCCGCTTGATCGCCATCAGGTCGTTTAAGTCGTACGCAGTTGTACGAGTTCTGATCTTTTACAATCTGCATCTTAGCATTTTTCGTAGCCTTTGTTGATGACGATTGCTGATATCCAGGATTTCGTCACGTACCGTGGGTATCTCCGGAGCACCTTGTTTTGACAAGCTAGAACTCTCCGAATGACAGACGGAACCCACTATGTGTCTGTATATTGTCCTCTTATTATTGAGTGACAATCTAGATGGCCGAAGAACCAATCAAGTCGCAATTTCGCATCACAACATGCAGTGATAGATTTTATATGAGCTCGTCATGTAAGTGGCTTGTGCAGGATTAGTCCTAGGTATCGGACTTGATCCACCTGCGGGATAATAGAGGAGTTATAGCTGACAACTTGCCAATTGCCACGCATTAATATAAAAACGCAGTTTTCTGATTTTTCTGCAGTATCTCTAAAGCTTCCTGAGCCGAGGAAGAGTTTACCAGGGCAGCTGGGTCATCAGCATATGTAGCAATGGTAGCATCATCTGAGTCTATCAATAGAATATCTGCTGTATATAGCGAGTACAGAAAAGATGCTAATACACTGCCTTGTGGCACGCCAGCTGTAATATTTCTTCTTGACGACTTCGTATCACGCACGTTGACAAAGAATGTGCGACCACACAGATAGCTTTTTATTAGGCAATACTGTTTAGCCGGAAGGAGGCGGTTGATCTTGTGACGCAGACCGTCCATCCATGCCCTATCAAAGGCCTTGGACGTTAAGTCCAAGAAAATTGCTGAGCAGTATTGTTTTAACTCAAACGCAGTAAGGATGTGATGAACAACACGATGAAGTTGCTTTGGTGTACTGCAAAGCCAAATTGGATGTCCCCCAATCCCAAAATTCTCTTCAAAAATATTTTTTAACATCTTGGAGAATGTGGGCATAAGGCTAATCAGTCTATAAGAAGTAACAATTTCCTCTGATTTGCCAGGTTTTGGATCATTATAATTGAAGTGCACTTCCACTGAATAGGAAAATGACAGATACGTAAAATGGCATTGAACAATATCACTAAAAACAAACCTCTTTTATGTGGAAGTACTTTAACTCCTTCGGCATCAATTTTGTCATGTCCTGGAAATTTCTTGAATTTAAGCCGCTTAATTGCTGCTGCATTTCACTTGGCGTAATGTATCTTATAGAGTATGGATCCACATCATTCTTCAATAAAGCTTCAACATTTTCCTTGAACTCCTCAGGAAACACCTCATTATTTGATATTTCATTGGAGCATGCCTATGTCATTTATTAAGTTGAATTAAATATATTACAAAATAAAAAAAAGTTAACAACAGCAGCAACAAGGACAACAAGAAATTCGTATTCTCGTTCGTCTCTTCTGACCTCAAACACAAATCTTTTTTAACCTTCAAGTCGCCTGCGTGTTTTTGCTCTCCTGCTCTAGATGCTCACACCAATGGAGTTCATCCCCGCAGAAGCAACTATAACAACCACAACACAATGCACATCTTGTATATCAACAGCTTCAACAGCAGCAGCAACAACAGTTTTCACAATAACTACTTCGATCGCGTCATCGTATGCAGTTACCGCAACAATAATTAACAACCAAACCTATGATCACAATAAGAGCAACGATTCGATCGAGTCATTGGTCAAATCACCAACAGCTACGCCTACACTAAAAACTCACACGCAAGTACTAAATTCAATTAGTACAAACTGTAAACACGAATCTGAATAGTTAATCTCAAACAACAGAATCCAGAGTTAGAAAATAAATGGCAAAATTTTCATTTGGTTGTTAAGCAACCGGTTGTTAAGAAAACGAAATCTAAAGGGATGAAAAAGACCTTGTGAATTATTTTTCGTTTCTAAATATTTGTGTACAACCAATGCTATTTATTTTTGTTTTTTTTTTATGCCCAATTCGGCCAATTTAAGGAGATATTTATACAAAAGGTTATTCGTGTGTATGTATAAATTTTTGCGTATGCGTGTGTGTCTGCTTGTGCTGCAATCGACTATTGTTTGTTACTCAGCAAATATTGTAATGATCGAATTTTCAATAGTCGCATTACTTACACCTTTCTGACTCCTTTGGGTTAATCACACATTGAGTTCCCATAAAGTTAATTTATAAATATTTATATTTAAAACATAAATAGCGACAAATATTAATAATAATAATAGTTAACAATAAAAACATATTATTATAAGTTTCACAAAATGCTCGCTGGGCATCTGCTTTTTTTTCTCTCCCATGAAACGACTTTGTATACTCAAGTCACATAACAACAAAAAACACCTTTTTTTGCTTGCTACATTCTTTAAAATTCGAAAAAAACACTGATCAATAGGTTTTTTTTCATGGAATATTTCACGCTAATTTGAAATATGTGTTGGGAGATACCGAGCCTTTTCAGTACCACAGAAACGTGCAGCAGATGTCCAACTGATCACAGATTTTTCCTATTGCGAATTTTACGCCACAACAGCTTAAATATTAATTAGATTTTAGTAAAAAGAAAGACAACAGGTAAGATACAAAGTTTATTAACGGCTCGCCGTATGATACCATTTGGAGTGCGGAGGATGACGACTCGCACTACGCCATCAGCTCTAGCTATGTTCTCAATTACCCTGGCAATCGGCCATTTCAGTGGAGGTAGGTTTTCATCCTTGATGCATACCACGTCATTGATTTGAATTGCAGGCTGCGGAATACGCCATTTAGAGCGCCTTTGGAGCAAGGTCAGATATTCCTCACTACACCGTCTCTAAAACAATTGTTGCACATGGGTAAAAACGCTGCCAGCGATCGAGGAAACTGCAAATAAGTGGGACGAGGTTTGGCTCAGGAATAGCTGTGAGCGGGACACCAATTAGAAAATGACCTGGAGTCAATACATCGAGATCCGAGAGATTCTCTGATAATGGAACTAGTGGCCGTGAATTTATTTTGCCTGAATTTGTGAAACCAAAGTGCGTAATTCGTCAAAGTTCAGAAGTGCTGAGCCAATAGACGATTCAAACGTATTTTAGCCATCTTAACAGCAGCCTCCCATGAGCCACCGATGCCCATGCCTAAACAGTATGCATAAATTTCCTTGCGATGAATTTCACTGTAAGCGACGCAACTTTTTTAATTCGTTTCTTACACCGACAAAATTAGTGGCATTATCTGCAGATTGGTGCGCCACGTATTGAAATGAAATGCTTCAAAGCACTTAGAAAAGTTGAAGTTGATAGGTCTTTCACCAATTCCATCAAAACTGCCTTCGTTGAGAAGCAAATGAAAACGCTAATATAACATTTTTGAGGTGAGGTACATCCGACTTGTAATAAAGGGGACCACAGTAGTCTATGCCCGTAACAGTAAATGTACCAGCATCCTGGATTCGTTTCTTAGGCAGATCTGACATAATATATTCTACGAGCCGAACCGTAGGCATTCTTGTTCTCTTCATTTAAAACCGTTTCCAATCCCAGGCAGTGATGCTCAGTTGTTGTGTGATACGTCAATACCGAAAGTTTGCACGTACATTCGAAAGCAGTTCCGAGCTTCAATAACTGCTTCAGTACACAACCTAGCGCACCCTGGTGCCAGCATGACGACCAAATTAATGACAGATAGATTTGTTTAGAGCTGCATATGTTGTCAACGTTCCAAGGTTCACCGCCACACACGCTCTACACCAATGAGGTACGAGCCTCCTGTCACACGGTTCTCTCACATAAATAACGATATCGTTGGCCCGTTTCCATTGTGTGAAAGGCAACGATATTGTCTCACGATGATCGACTGCTACACTCGATGGCCAGAAGCAGCGCCAATTCCTGACATCACGGCAGATTCGGTCTCAAAAGCCATTGTGACATATTAGATCTCACGATTTGGAGTTCCAGCACAAATTACAACAGATCGAGGCAGACAATTCGAGTCTTCGGTGTTCACCATCATCGGAGCAACTAATTTCCGAACTACACCATATCACCCGCAATCAAATGGCCTGACTTAGAGGTAGAATCGTTCATTTAAAGCCGCTATTCTGTGCAACGGCGTCAACAAGTGGACCCAGTCTTTATCCACCATTCTACTTGGCCTACGTGTCGTTTTCAAGCCGGACATCAAGGCATCACCAGCGATGCTGGTCTATGGTACCACACTAAGGTTACCAGGGGAGTTTCTCACTGCCCCCAAAATACCGACAATTACCAGATCTGTACAAGATATTTTAAAATCGATGCAGAACCTGCGCCCGACGGACCCAGAATTCCATAGTCCTCCGAAGAAATTTATTTCTTCGAAACAGGTTGAAACCTGTCTTTACATCGTCAACTGGGCTGGACCTTCTCGTTCCGGCCAAAGGATTAAATTTGCCAACAGCACTGGTTTCCTCTAGAAGGGGATTAATGAGTCAACTCCAAATTGGCATTACCATGATCAAAAATTAAGCTCTCACTATACTACTGTGAATATAGTAAATTGAAAAGCTCTCACCATACTATTGTGAATATGGTAAAATTTTTGCAAATTATAAAATTAAAATTATCAGCAAAGTGATTTGTAGTCTTTGTAAATAATAAAAATAATAATAACATAAATAAATAAATAAAGCTAATTATATAAAGATGCTACGTTGCATTGTGATATAAGTGCAATAACCTTTTGTTATATACATATGTGCATATACCTGTTGTACATAAGTGTATATAAGTGATCAGTGATAAACGTTTTCAAAATCTTATATATGTTTATACATAACTATCATTTATATTGAAGTGATTTGTAGTCTTTGTAATTAATAAAAATAATAATAACATAAATTAATAAATAAAGCTAATTATATAAAGATGCTACGTTTCTTGAACTCCCTGCACAGTTATCAGCAATTGAAAAAAAACTTGAATTTTTAAGACTCAAGTGCAAGTCCGTTGCAAGTCAACTTGAAAGAGTTGATGAAAGTGATACTCTAATAAATTTAGAATTACTTGATCGCATTAGAAAAACATTTGAACTAACCCACGGTGAATTAGAATCGGTCCATTATGAGGACCTAAGTGAATGGTTTGATTACATGTCGGTATCAATTAAAGTTCGTTTGCAGGCAGAAATCCGTCCTCGCGTTTCAGTACTGCCGCAATCTGCAATACGTATTCAAAGCATTTCAGCTAATGATCCTCCCTCTGTTATGGCCTTGTCCCAGGCAAAATCTCGTTTGCCTGAGTTAATGCTACCTACGTTTAGTGGATGGTATATAAAGTGGGATGAATTTTATATCCATATTTTCTACTGTCATCGATAAAAAAGCCGAGTTGACCAAGGTTGAAAAGTTTCAGCACCTGCGTTCATGTTTATGGTGTCCCGCGCTTGACACCATTCGCTCATTGGAAATAACAGATGATAACTATGATATTGCAATAACTTTATTAAAAAATAAATTTAACAATAAACGTTTAATATTTCAGGCACATATTAGAGAGAAGCTGGGGATGTAACAAGCATAGACATCTTCAATTGAATCGTTGAGGCAGCGTCAGATTCTTTGCATTCTCATATGCGAGTATTGGAAGCATTGGGTACAAGGGAGCAGATTGCTGACAATATCATCATATACAACGTTCTTTAGAAACTCGATGTATCAAGAAGAAGAATTTGCATCTCTAACAGAGATTGCCTCATGGCAAGGTTTATCATTTTTGGAAAGGCGCTGTCAGATGCTTGAGAATGTCCAGCATGCAATGGTAATTCCTTGTAAACAGGTGAGCAAACTAAAATCTAAGCCTCCAAATAGAAGAGCATTTTTTGCAAATACAGTTCATCAAACTGGATGTATTTTTTGTGAGGATCCAAATCATCTTATATTTAGTTGATCAAGGTTTAGCAATTTGTTACCCAATCTTCGACAAAAGGAAGCTAAAAAAACTTGCGCTTTGTTTAAAAAAGGGCCATCTGCAACTCAAAGCACCACACTTTGTTGCATAAACCTGCTCAGAACGTTACTGTACCAATTGATATATTGTCAAACATGCCTCAAACGTCTACACTCACAATGACAGCATCTGCGCATCCCAAACAACCAGCACATGATCTCTCATATATGTATAATGTCTTGCTTGCAACTGCAGTTATTTTTGTTAACAATCGCTCTGGCGTACTCGTACCATGTCGAGTGTTGCTTGACTCAGGATCTCAACTTCATTTCATAAATTTCTCGTTTAGCTGATCAACTAAAGCTTAAAAAAAAACAAATCTATTTCAACTGTTTCTGGCATAGGCCATTCCAATGTACTAACAACTGAATTCTCAGTTCAAGTTTGCCTGAAATCATAATATTCAGACTACAGTACGAGCATTATTGCAACTGTTACGCCACTATTACTGATAGTCAACCCATCACCGCCGTCGATACTACGAATTGGAACATTAGAGCAAGCTTATTCTTTGATTTGTTATGTACTGGCCAAATCTAACTTGTTCCAAGTTTGCCTTTGCTACAAAAACACGTTTTGGCTGGGTCGTGTCTGAAGGAGCAAATCAAAAGATAAAGCATTCATTATGGTCCTCCTGATGAATCTATTAAACTCGTTGAGTTACTAAAACGTTTTTGGGATATTGAATCTGTAGGTCAAGCGAGTGTTGAAAATACTCAAGACGAAATTGATTATGAAGAACATTTCACGATGCATTGTGAACGTATGTCAACTGGGGAATATTCAGTTCGTTTACCCATGAAAGGATCAGCTGATAGTTTAGGAGACTCATACCAGCAGGCTCTTTT
This sequence comes from Amiota minor, assembly GCA_037043295.1. Lineage (NCBI taxonomy): Eukaryota > Metazoa > Arthropoda > Insecta > Diptera > Drosophilidae > Amiota > Amiota minor. Next base: position 78,309 of record JBAMAW010000183.1, on the reverse strand, counting down.
GGAGATTTGAGAATCTATCTATATACATATATATATCTCAGGTATATCACAAAGAACATCAGGGCCACTAGAGCACCACTTCCTCAAAAGAAAATTGCCACGAGCAAGGAGCTTGGCTGTTTGATGCATGATCATAAGAACTTTCTCGACTAAATTACCTCCAGAAAACCGAACGTCTACCTAGAAGTCACGAATTGTCTGTGAACCTAATGGATACGCCAAAGATTTATCAGAGGCAAGTTGTTGCATAGCGCGTGTAGCAAGAAAGGTAGCAGGCCACAATATGCACTATAACAGGATATCAGGCGATGCCACACGAACGCATCGATACATTTTGCAGATGTCACCTGTAAGAGCAATTGGAAAAGTATTGTACGAAATCTAATTAAAGTATTAAACAACTTAGCTTGAATTGTGACCCAGGCATTAGGACATTGTTTACCGATAAGCCAAGAGTCGTTGCTGCAGAGTCGTCAAACACAACTCTGAGCTTTGTTGTAGTGCTATCATCTTTAATGACACAATGGTGCGGCAAGAAGTAACGGCACATATGTATGTTTTCAACGGGTACTGGTAACATATGATTGAATTCAAGGTATTCCCTAATGAAGGAAGAATATTGCTCTTTTATATAAGCATTTCTCGCGAATTTGCGCTCCAGGATTTCTAATCATCCTTTAGCTTGGAGAAATGAGGCGCCTATAGTTTCTGTACCATGTTTCAGGAATAGCCGCACCGAATAATCCCTGAGGGCAGCCTGACAAAATGCTCCTTAAAATGCTTTTCACAGTTAAGTTCGTCCTTTGATGCTTTGTATATAGGATCAAAATTGTGTTCTACTTCCCAAAACTGACGCACCAACTCGTCTAGCCGAGTGCTAGGGTTAATTCCGCCCGATGCCCGTTAGCGTGCGACAAACGATGACAGTTTGGAAGCATGATGGCCTCCACCAGAAAAAATCTAGCCAGCGAAATCTGACCTGGTTCGACAGCGTTTGTCCAAGAAAGTCTCCAATTTCTTCCACGAAGGCATTTCATTTATTGATAAAATCTCCTCCCACTTTGCCTGAGTCGCCTTGTCAACCTTTTGTAACAGAATTTGAACGAGCACACCATCGGCAATTTCTTCCCTTGAGACGAGGGATTGCAGTGCTCGCAAGTGTGAAGTGTCCTTGTCACTTAGATTCAGCAATTTCTTACTGACGAATCCGCCCTCTCAAGCCCAAATATCCCTCTGATGTGTGCCTGCAATATAAGCCGCTTATTATCAAAGCGATTGGTTAGAATTTCTAATGTTCCAGAGAACTTATGGTAGCCAAGGCAACACCACTTAAGCAGGACCGTAGATACTGCAACTTCTCAACTGCAGTGAGCTCGCCTGCTTTGTCAACAATAGTGGTGAACATTGTGTACAAATTCGACCACACTGTAGTCACCATCAAATTTCGGCAGCGACAACTGAGGCAAACGTGACCTGCTTCCCATGACGAGGAATGGCTGGGATTCATCCGGATTCAACCTGAAAGTTGACCAATACTGTGTTGCATTACATTTGTCAAGTTCACGTTGAAGCGAAGCTCGAAAGTGAAACAATGCCGAATCAAATTTGTCAGGCAACTGCAGTTATACATTCGATATCAATTTCTTCCAGCTTTGTATAAATTTCTCGAAATTTGACGTAAAATCACCAGCTAGCTCTAAAAGTCTCTTCATCTCATACTCATTCATTTGTCTTACCCGCTCAACGTCATTGTCTCTAGTCAATTTTATAAGTCGGTCATAAATTGCTGTTGACTGATGCTTAAGAAATGATGTGGACGATCGTCACCTGGATCAACTGCTGGACAATTTTCATACTGTCTTCTTAATATAAACAGTACAGATGATGTAGTAATTTGGTTGGAACAATAACTCGCCGGGCCCTCCAATATGTTGGGAGATACCGAGCCTTTTCAGTACCGCAGAAGTGTGCAGCAGTTGATTGACTGTGGATTGGTTATTGTTGCTGCTGTTGCAAATTGCAAATTTTACGCCACAACAGCTTAAATATCAATTAGATCTTAGTAAAAAGAAAGACAATAGAAAGGAAGCTCAGTTGAAATAAAAAACGTTTAGCGTTTGATTTATTTAAAGAGCGCCAAATGACAAATCAAAAGTTAACAACGCTACGCGAAATTACATAGCAACACTATCTCTGACGTCTGATACTAATTACTCATTGTGGAAGGTTGTAGATGTTATTTACTGCCGACATTCCAACAAGTAGTCAAATTGTTACTTCGACTTTTGCTGATGACACTGCCGTAATCAGTCGCTCCCGTTGCCCAGTTAAAGATTCTGCAGGCTTGGATGCTTATCTTAAAAGCCTTCTGGAGTGGTTATCCAACTGGAGAATTAAAGTCAATGAGGGGAAATGTAAGCACATTACATTTACATTGAACCGACGGACTTGCTTTCCAGTAACGTTAAATGGTGTTACAGTCCCTTAAACTCAAGTGGTAACTTATCTTGGCGTTCATCTGGACAGACGGCTCACCTGGCGGAAGCATATAGAAGCTAAAAAGATACATATGAAACTAAGGGCTCAAAGTCTTCACTGGCTAATCAATTCTAAATCTGGACTGAGACTTGATTACAAGGTGATGCTCCATAACTCTGTTATTAAACCAATTTGGACTTACGGTTCTGAATTGTGGGGTACCGCGAGCGCGAGTAACATTGAAGTTATACAAAGAGCACAATCCAAGATACTTAGAACAATCACGGGAGCTCCATGGTATATCAGGAATGAAGACATTCACAAAGACTTGGAAGTACCGCCAGTAAAAGAAGAAGTTCGACATGTTAATCCTCTAGCCAGAGTCCTTCTCCATACTAGGAACTCATCTCGACTGATCCGTAACGATCGTGCTGCCCATTTGCTTACTTAGAGGCTCGTAGTGCTAAGTGAACTCCTTCCTCTTCATTGTACGAAGGAGACACGTGTATTAGCTATTAAGAGTTGAAACCTTATTGTTAGTCCTTTTCAAATATATAGCAGACGCAATAAATATACACAAAAAAAAAAAAAATTATTGATAATAACTTTGCAAATATATTCCTGGTTTGCTTTTTATATAAGAAATTTTAAATGATATTATATTAGCCAGTTGAATTTTTTTGATTTTTTATCCCTAGCTCTTGAAGCAATGAAATAACTTCATGATTTTTACGAAGAATTGTCAAAAGTTCATCTTGTTGTTGTTGCATTATTCGTAAGCGATTTCGTTCTTCAATTTTTTCCAATTGATTGTTTTCTACTGTTTTTGTATCGTTGTTCAATTTAGTTTCTGACATGATGACGTGGTAGAGATCATCGCGAATGCTGTTTAACTTGTGCTCATAGTCACGAACATCTTTTTCAAGTATTTGCGTTTTTAAATAAACAGTTTGTGCTAATTTGTACCAGTCAGCTAAACACTCGGCTATTTGCGCTACTACAGGCTTCACATCGTCCAGCAGCAATGCTTTAATGCGCCTGCCATTTCGGTCAACCTGCGTGTACAAATATATCAATATACAGACACTTATATTTATATATAGATATTGGAATATGTATTTCAGTACCTTAATCTTCTCGAGTGCATGGAACTGTTCATCATTGTAGGTGAGAGTACGTGTAGCTCGGTCACGAAGCAAATGTTGCCAAGAATCTCTTAAACGTTCAACTAGATATTTCGATTGTGCACTGGCTCGGGTACGGCATGGACATTTTTTGCCATGCATAGAAGAAGCCCATTGATCACTAAAAAAATTAGTATAATCTCATTTATTTATTTCAACACATTAATTTTTAATTTGCATAAACATTACTTGAGAGTATCCTCTGTTACAAAATGCTTATGCATTTGCATTATAACATCAGCAGCGCTATCGAAATCAGTTTTCAAAGTTTCTAAGCTAGCTAGAAGATATTTACATTCCTGGTGACCTTTAGTCTATATGCATGGAATAATGTTTTTAATATTGAACAAGGTTCTTTACCTACATTACACGTACCATTTTGACGGCGATCTCTACCACATTGCCATAATCAATGACTGTTGCCAAAAGGTTGTCAAAGTTTTTTGTCTTCCTGTAGGATTAACATCGATTATTTTACGCTTTTGTTAAGTATTTCTTTCATGAAATGCTTACTTATTGAGTAATGTTATAGTTGTAGTAAGCGTCTCTATAAACTGCATAACGCTTTTTTTAATTAATACATCCATTGTTGTGAAAATAACCACTCGTCGTTTGCATTCATGACCAACACTACAAGCAGCCTTAAGAAAAGCATTGGGAATTCATTATTTAAATTTCCTACAAATTTCTATATTAACATTAGGGTATCCCAAAATTTTCTAATATTTGTTATATGTTTATATACTTCCAATAAAAATTTCAAGTCATTCTGTTACTGGGAACCCGTGCCAACTTGCATCTGAAGCATGTTCATGCTGTTGAACATCCTTGAGAATGGCTCGACCAATTTGGATGATTTTAAGGGTTCCGGTCCCAAAGGGTAGCAAAAGGAACCCTATTGCAGAGACTTCGTTGTCCGTCCGTCCCATCTCGGCTCATATCTCATAAACCGCAATAGCTAGAGTGTTGAGTGTTTTCACAGAATGTGTAGTTCTATCCGGGCATCAGCAACAAATACTAAGATTAAAATATTTTCAAAAACTTAAAGGGGTCCCCATACAAGAAGCATTTTGGTTTGTATGGCAGCTATACGATCCAGTAATCCCACGATCTTGAAATTTGGATGGTTGGTGGCTATACATCAGAAACTTGTATTTTCAAAATTTTAGTTTGATCGGACCACTAGATGGGTACCTCCCAAACAAACCACCATTAAAATTCAGGTTCTTATTCGAAAAACTTTTTTGTTTTTGGACTATTGAACTGAAATTGAGACGTTGTTGGAATCAGTCAAATCGGACCACTAGGGGAGTAACTCCTATACAAACCCCAATCTGCTTATGAAACCTCCGTGTACGAGTCTTACTCGCACTTGGTCCATTTTTTTGTGTTATATTCGTAAAAATGCAAACAAGAATAAGAAAGAAAATTTTTGGGAAATCCACCGGAATTGTCGGAATTTGTGGATCAAAATTTGCTGTTTTAGTTGCAAACCAAGAACATGTGCTAGCTCAGGGGCCCGACAACTCATGAGTAAAATGAGTCAAGACAATATTTGTGAAACCATTGTTGGTCACGATTATTGTTGTCAATTCCAATTCAATTCAATTTCAAGACTTGGTATATAAGAAGGGGTACGTCCCATGCAAACCTAGATTAAAAATAATGTTATTAAAAACACTTTTTTAGCCTAATCAAATGAGTATCAGAAATAAATATGAAAGTAAATGTTTTGATACACAATGCAAGAAATCTAGGGATAAGATATTTGACGCTCTAAACATTTTGCGGAAATCTGGAAGTACACACGACAAGGAATATATCAGTCCACACACATTTGAGGAATTCGCACGTTATTTTCAGAAATTACTTATTACATGTGCCTAAACCGTATTGACATCCACTATGCTCCATAGCTATGTACAGATGGAAACAGATAATCCGTTTGAATTAAATGAAATAAGAAATTTGTTATCAAAAGTAGAAGTACGCAAACCTATTGTAAAGACTTACTAGGGGCAACTCTGAGCAGAATGCGGTGATCAAGATTCTGTAAGTGGAGTTAGGTGAGGAAGTGTTTAAATTACAGAAACAAATGAAGGACTGAAATAAACGTCCAATTCTTTTGGGTTGCGGTGGAATGTTTTTTGGTCCCTTTGACGGTGGAACAAAAAGTGCGAATGCTTAGAAAAGTCATCGTGTGGATATTGCCTTCCCCAAATTCGATAATTTAGATTATGCTTCAGAGAGTGTGAAATGGCCCTCGTGGGACATCAAAATTTGTTTCCAAACGTCATATTCAGTGTCAAACATTTCAGTACTGTATTCCAAGAACCGTGGACGGTCTGTCGGCAATATTATATGTGCCAATTGCACTTTATACGGAAACAAATGTAAATCATTCTTCAAAATGCGCTGCAAAATGGTTCCACTGATGCCAAAATGCTGAGTGGCGGTGATGGTACGACAATTTTGGGACCTGCGCAACTCTCTCTCTAACCGCTTCAACCAGTTAAATCGAACGTTTTGGTCTTGATGAACGGGATGTTGATGATCTCCCAATATTCCGTGCTCAACAAAATTCGACACCAAACGACGAATATTATTGACAAACAGTGCGTGTGGGCCACGAAATTTTTTTTTTTTAACACAACTGAACGACTATTTGCAATGAACAGCGTTACTATTTCGGCTCGTTGTGTGAAGCGATTCATGATTAAAATACTTAAGTCAATCGGTTGAAAAATGTCAAAGTTATTCAATGCTTACATACCGACATAAAAGACGGCGCACCCTGTAGAGGAACTTCGTTTATAAACTGTCAGCGAATATTCTGAAGGGAATTGTCAACGAGCGTCTGACAGCCTGAATTACTAAACATAATAAGCTTGATGAGTATAAAATCGGAATTATTTAACGCTCATAAAAGAAAGTTTATGCATTTTCTTTGTAGAGTTTTATAACAGCGTTTGACAGAATACCACACCTTTTTATTTCAAACTTCAACAATTCGGCGTTTCAACTAAAATTGTGAAGTTCATTGAGAGCATACGTAGACAAACTTAAAGTGCAGTATGGACCAGTATTGAATTGTCGGAGGACTTTCAAACACAGACTGGTGTTAAACAGGGATGCTTATTGTCACCTTTACTTTTTGAAATATATTTAAACGATAACCTAGGTGGAGGACTTCAAGTCAATAATTTGAATATAAGACTCCTGCTTGATGCAAACGATATAGTGATCCTTACAGATGACATTCAGACAATTGAGACTATGATTAACATATTGGAGACGTACTGTAATAATTGGGGAAAAGATGATAACTTTAATAAGTCGAAGATAATGATGTTCCGTAGAGGAGGCCAACCATCAGCGGGAAAAAGTAGTATTTTAAAGGAGCGGCACTTAAAGTGGTAACAAAATCTAGGACTAACTCCGAATATGTCGTTTGGGTCCCATATTTTAAACGCATACAGAATGGCAAAGAGTATAGTACTATAATTTTTATATAAAGTTATTTATATACTGGACCTTACAGAAATCCAAACTTTGAACGATCTGCTAACTCGCTAAAACGGGGCCTTTGTTTTTGTATTAAAACAATTTTTTTTTTTTTTTTTTTTTTTGTGAAAAGAACAATATTGCCATCGGTGGAACCGAATTTTTATTATTACCTTTGCTAAACTGGCATCGTTTTCTACGGACACGTTTGTGGGAAACGCAGGAAACTTTGGAAGGTCCATCTGTTGTGGAAGCTGGACATTGTTATCATCGTTGCTATAAAGAAAAATTGGATTCTCCGTTGTAGTAATTGGATACGCTTTCGCTAAAAATATAAATAAGCAATTAATTACAATAAATTTATTTTTATTATTGTTTTATGATACATACCAATTGTTTGTGGCGAAATTTTCTTTTCAAAATGTTCATTGTTAAACAATAAAATCTGTTTTTCTAATGGAACTTCAGTCTGCAAATAAATAGATTCACGAAAATTGTCAATTTGTTCGTTAGGCTCCAAAAATATTTCAAGTGATGTAGTACGATTCGTATAAAAGACGTGAAATACACGTTTTCTCAAAATTATAGTAACTTCGCGAAAAAAGCGATCAAAGGACCAACTTCTTTCTCTGTTTTCTTCAAGCAATCCAGCTAAAAGAGGAGTAACCAATGATTTAAGGCCATCTGACAAATGACAGTGCGGCGGTAAAACTGTTGACCACTCAATTGGTCCATTTTCCGAAAGTTGGGTGCCAGAAATGACACCGGAAGCCTTTTTGGTGGTTATTTGATGCATAGTTTCTCTATTCTTACGGCCCCCAAATGGACGAAAAGGCAAGTTTCCTGTAGCAACGTGATATAAGGTAACTCCGATTGACCAAAGATCAACATTGGCTGTAAAGGAGCGGTTAATTGATTTACGTAGTACAGCACGCTCGTAAAGATCTGGATGTAAATATTCCTCTGTGCCGTAAAGGGATGCAAAAGGTTGATTGTCTTCAAGTTCTCGTGCAGCACCAAAATCTGTTAATTTATAGATTGTTTGACCATCTTCAGATTTAAACTTCATAATATTTCCAGGTTTAAGATCACGATGAACAAGTTTGTTGTCCCGTAAGTGTTTCATTCCAGCGCATAGGTGTTCCAAAACTAACAAAAATTCCCGCTCTGGTAACCCGTACGAATTTTCAGGATCATCAAGTATATTAAAGAGACTTCCTCCTGTACACAGTTCCATGACGATAACCTTCCCCCGGCCCTCCTGATCTTCTTCAATGGCCAATAACTTTACTATGTTTTCATGATTCACTTTTTTCAATGCTTCAAACTCGCGCATTTGCACATCAGCTGGGCGCATGTGGCTATACGGATTAAATGTCTTCACGGCTACTGATTCTCCAGTGTTCTTGTTTACACCCTTCATACAAAACATACAAATGCGTGAAAATATATTTATGACATTTTTTGATATATTCTTTTTACTTGAAATACTGAACCGGTTGCTCCTTTGCCCAATACACTCGTTGTGCACCATACGTAGTTAAGGGATCCACGTAAAAAAGACATATTCTTATAAAGTAAATTTAAACAAGTGCAGCTGAATTCAGCTATGCATATGTTTGTATGAATCTAGTCTTGGGTAGTTCGCAAACGACCTAGTTCGAAAGAGCGCACTTTTAGGTGAACTATTCGAACTAGTTCGTCAATCATCCCGTTCTAAAGAGAGTATTAGACGATGATATATGCCTGCAGTCTTGGTACCAAATTCATCGTGTAATAGCAAGTATGTTAGGTATGACACGTCAGGTGATGGTCGCATACCAACATGATAGCAAGTATGTACCATAACAAACAACTGAAATTAAACGGGTACAACATACTAAAGGAAAAATTGTGTGAAATAGAGGAACGTGCCAATAGACACTGTCAAAAAAAAATAATAATGTGCGTTGCTCCTACAGAAGAGAGTTAAAAAAAAGTGCGGTAAAGTGTTAAATCTGGCACAGGGGCCGACGCTCTATTGGCTTTCCTACAAGATATTTTATGAGTAATGATATTTGTATGAAAGTATTCTCATGTTGGAAGACTTCTTTTTGCTTATTTAAAAAATTAAAATTTCTTTATTTAAACATTTATTATTATTTAATACATAGTTAAATTTTCCAATTGTATTGAAGTAAGTACAAAGGTCGTTTTGAATATTTTTTGATATATTTGTGGAATTACTGCTTCTTGTGGCTGTAAATCCAGCAATGAGTCAGTAACATCGCTAATCCCTTTTGAGTTTTCCATTGCAAGTAGGATGCACTTTTAGCTTTTAAGAAATTATGAAGGCAGCATATTCCTAAAACGACTTAAATTGTTTTTTTTTTTTGGGGCTAAGGTTGTATTGTCAAATATACCGCCACTCTGCCATTTGCTCAACTTTCTACCATCTGGAACTCATACTTTGCGTTAACCAACGCCATTAAAACAATACTATAAGACTTCTTATAGTTGAAGCAGTATGAGCCCAATCCATGAGGTTTTGTTATATGTATAAGCTTGCACCGAGGCAGTTAATGAAATTCCACAATTCTGAATTTTGCACCAACACTTTTCCACTCTTCTTCGCTTTAGGCAACTGTATTGAAAAAAGAAAATATTTTAAATTATAAACATAAATATATATTACTAAATTAAATATTATTATTTAAATATTATTTCTTTTAGGAATTTTCACCGCAGCCGAAGAGGCCAAAACGGTTAATGGAACTTCAGCGAAACGAATTTATATTGAAATCTGTGAATTTCTTGGAGAATTCAAAGGACGAAGTACAAATTCTAAGCGATTCATGGGGCTCCCTGTACAGGAAGCTGGATCGCCACCAACAGCTTTTCGCAAATAAAGCAATTAATGAAGTGCTATATCAGGGAGCCCTGGGCAAGTTTCATGAAGCTTTACATAAAGCATTTGGGAAACAATCAAATATTGCGACTATATTGCCGCAAACCAACACCTCGTTTCCTCGTTTTGCAAAATTTCCATCACGCTCAACCACAGCAATTCCAAACAACAGTGATGGACAATTATATGTTTAGACACCAAGAGTCGACAATTAAAAATGGTACAGCCAGTACCAATACGGATTTCAGTCGCACAGCTAGCAGAGACACCAGAAACAGAAGAATACTTAAGCATACATGATCCGCATTCAGACTCAAGTTACCAGTAGTATTAATAATAAGATTTAGTGTTAAGTTCAGTATTATAAGATTTAGATTAAGTTGATTAATTTGGAACTATTTTTAATTGTAACAAATTTTTTTTCATAAAAAGAAAATTTGCTTTAAGAATTAATAAAAGAACTTCTTAGTTGCTCAAAATCCTTCAAAGATGATGTTGCTTATGGATGGCTGGGATATGTAAGTTTTAAATTTTAAGGAGGTAAAACATTCTCCCGTTGCCAGAAAACGTAAAGTGGCGAATAATCTTTTATGTGGCGAAATGGCTTCTATCATAAGAGTGTCCTGCTTTACAAAAGAAGGGGCCCCAGCAACTCGTCATAAATATAATTATCCATTCGTAAATAGTTTCGGTAATCATCAGCAGCGGTTACTTGTAATTCCCTCAATAAATTGGTGTACAATTTTTTTTTTTTGTAACATTACTTCACCCATATTTCCTTTTTGTTTTATTTTCGTCTTCCTCTTGCAATAATATTTCATTTATTACAACAACAGTTAAACGTTTACGCATCATTCATTCAACGTTTTCGCTTTCACAATTTTTCTATACTGAAGTATGCAGCCCATGTTTGACAGTGTAGTAGCTAATCATACCAAGTGTGGAGGTATGTATCAACGTCTAATACTCGCTTTAGTTCGTTTTAGTCTTGTTAGTTCGCTAACGATCTAGTTCGAAAGAGCACTCACTTAAGCAGGCCATCCACAACCGAACTTGTTCGTCGAATTTGTTGTGTTCGCTGAAAAGTTCGACGTTAGTGGGGGTGTTCGCGACAGTTTTCGTGTTCGAAATTTTGTTCGCGAAGGATAGAAATGTTTCTATATTGCGTGTGTTCGTCGCATCATGCTCGAACGTGGATGTCAATGATTGCACGAACATCATTTGAAAAAAATATTTTTAGAGTGAAGACGCGGCCAAAATGAACAAACAATTTTTGACCGAATTTATTGAATGCTTTGAAAATGAAAGTGAGGAATATAAAAATGAAAATTTGCGGAACAAGTTGTGGGAGAACCTACTAAAAAAGTATAAAGAGTTCGATTAAGACGCTAATGTGGAAATGATTAAAAAAAAAGTAAATTCACTGCGTGCTTCATAAAGACGCAAGCTAATTGAAGTAAAAAGGAGCGAAAAGTCAGGGCCGGTACTGTTGACATATACTTACATACCACTCATATGGTATTTCGAGGCGTTACATTTTTTACACGATCATGGATCCTATGCTGATGGTTTCAATACTTTCGATGACGGTTCGACGATTGAAATAGAAACAGTAAGTATAGAGTGCATTCCGCTCCTTCAATAGTTTGGTGTGGGTAAATTTTTCTCGCTTGGCGTACCACTCTCATCCACATACTGTGTTTTCTTTTTTTTTATATATTTTTCTTATTTTGTTGCTCTAAGCAAATTTGTATAACCATCAAGGCCACAACTGTATTACTTTCCCCTTTAATTTTTTTTTAATGTTTATGGGCAAATGAATTTTGTTGCGCGAAAAAGTTCGCCGAAAAAATTCGCATGTGGATAGCCTCCTTTAGTTGAGCGAACTAGTTTGATGATCCCGCTATTAAGCGCCCCCGACTTGATCATGCATTTAGCATCTGTCATTTCGTATTCGTGTGTTCATCGTGTTGCATGGAAGCATTCATTTCTTGTTATTTTTCGAAGTGAGCAGATGTGCGGACAAAAATGCCGATGACGACGCCGTCGGCACTTTGCAAATATTTCGAATGCCATCCGCTGCCGATAACGACGCCGTCGGCACTTTCCAAATATTTCGCATGCTATCCACTCACGAGCTCACGTCTGTTCATTCCAAAATATTTCACAAAAGTGTGCAATTGCCTATATTTGCCTCTTTCACACGTACTTAGTTCGTTAACGCGTAAATGAGATAGCATGGTCAAAGAGAGAATGATGTTGGTGAAAGAGAGCGATGAGAGAATAAAAAGCATGATGAAATATCTAATTGATTCATGCTTTGTTCCTGCCACGCACATATGCACATATACTTATTTCACAAACACTATGATAAAATGCATGACCATATCGGGGGCGCTTTAGTTCGTTTTAGGCTTGTAGTTTCCGAACGACTTAGTACGAAAGAGCGCTCTCTTAAAACCCTGTTAGACGGTGTGTTCAGTGTCAGTCCATTATCGACTCGAAATCCGCATCGATAACCGAAACGATAACAAAAAAGGGACTGATGGCCAAGCTTATTTGTCAGTCCATTTCGATGACATATCGATAAAAGTAATCAAATGCAACAGGTGCAACAAGCGTCTTTGACTTCTCAAAATGCATGCAAGTATGGCGAAACACGATTATACTGTAGAAATATATCCATCCGTTATTATATTACCACTTTTAAAAAGATAAATCCATTTTTTAATTCATAATTCGTTTTGTATTTATTTTTCAGGCGCCAACCGCCGGCTAATCTGTTTTTTCTCTTGCATGTAAAAGCAAAGTGTATGATTAAAGGTTATTTGTGATATCTAACTAATTAAATAATAATAATAACTAAATAAATAGCTGCAGATTAGAATTTATGGGTAAGTTTATTCAAAATTGAAAATTTTATTCTTGTATGTCTACTAATTGTAATAAATACTTTTAATTAAAATTCTTTAATTGAATTAAATTTTAAAAAGATAGTACAAATTAATTATGTAGTTAATCGTTAACCGTCTTTGTAATGGATCAATTTTTACTGGCTTAATAGTGAATTTAAACCAAGCGAGGCACGATTCTTTGTTAAATCGACCATTGAATCGGACAACAACCACATGGAAGTTATTTTGTAAAATGTGAATCGATTCTGGTAGATTCAACAATGGACCCGGAATTGAATCGAAACAGTGCTGGCAAAATTCTGCTAGTACTGGAAAATTTTCGGTAATATCCAACCGGAACAGTCATTTCCGTCAGACTTCCGGTAAGTAAAAATTATTATTTTAAATTTGTATATTTCATAGTTCATAAGTTTCTTAGTAGTATTAAGTTTTATTAAAATTATAAACACAGTAACAAAACATGAATTTCATTTATTAATTTAAATACGGCTTAAATGTATGTATTTCATATTTTCATTGTTCGTTTTCTCGAAGATGTCTGGATATTGCTTTTCTTATTTCCCCAGGCAATTATCCCACCTTTCATAAGGTTCCTCTGGTTGCGGTCTGTTGTTCGCATTGTCCGTCCAATTTTCATTCATGCTGCTGTTCACATTATTCAAGAAATTATATAGAATGCAGCAACAACCCAACCCTTTGCCAAATCGGCGGAACCTTCCCTATAAATGTAAAAATGCATTCTCAACCACTCGCCGCGATTTTGAAAGGGGTATTTGAATAGTCTTTGCTCTTCTGTCACATTTATTACAAATGCTCAAGGTTTCATTACCCTTTTTGAAAACTGAAATGTGGAGTCTCCAAACAGCATTACGGACACTCTGGTCCTACAAAGCATTTTTGAATTTTTTCCACCGCTGCTTATATATGTCTGAGTCGTGGCATCGACCGGGAGCGCCACCTGAGAAAGTTCATAAAGAGTAACTGCTGATATGAGGTTTCTAGCTATATATGTGATACCAAAGTCGATGATATCGGGAGTTTTTCTTAGATGCGCCAGCCAGTATGTAGGCCTACCCGGAGAAACAAAGTATAGCTTGTTTTTACAATTTACATGAGTGCTGTAAAGTTGCCGACCTTTTGGATTTACTAAACGAAAACCCCAATAAGTGTGTTTAGCATTGTAGTCACTGGTCGCCAAAAAACGTTTTCCAAGGTTATCAAGGAAATTTTTAAACACATCTGCAGATACTGAAAATCGTGGAGGATAACGTCAGATTACCATAACGCATTTGCAACCGAACCGAAGTTGCTTGTAGATAACTAGATGAGTTGGCTCTAGGGTCTGGTGTTTAATACGCTTCCTTATAATAATGCATGTACCACCATGAGCCTTTCCATCCGGATGATTTGTTGTGTAAAGTAAGTAGTCTGGTATAAAGAAGTTGTTTTTGCTAGTCAAATGAGTCTCACAGACTAACATCACATCTACATTGTTGTCCTCTAGATATTTCATCAGCTCTAGTTTGTGCTGTGAGACGCCATTTGCGTTCCAGTGAGTTATTTTCAAATGAGCCATTATGGGGAATTTAACTTATCCAAAATTTTCATTTGGATTTTCATCATCTCTTGAAAAGAGTTTTGCATCATTAAGATTGATTGATTCAAGGTCTGTAATAAATTCACTAACATAGACTCACTATAACTTAGTGGTTGCAACACTGGCTCATTACACACATTTAGAGTTGGGGTAGTTTGTGAGATTGGCTTATTATGTTGAGACATTAGAGCCTTAGGAATATTAGGAGGTGGACACATAACCGTCCCTGATTCTGTTCACGGCTAAAATGGGCGGAATTTTTTTGTGACTGCAAACGGTTCTTCAACTCCTTATATACAGGACAACCTCTATGATTGGCTGTATGATTACCCCCACAGTTACTGCATTTTTTAAGATCAGGATTATCGCGACTTAGTTTACAGGTTGCGGTTTCATGCAAGTATCCACAAGCTACGCATACAGGACGAAGGGTGCAATAAGATTTCGTGTGGCCAAATTCCTGACAATTTGTGCATTGCACAGGATTTACTCGTTTGTGAGGCTCCTCCACAGTTACCCTACGGTGAAGTAAATATTTAATGTTGTAAATGGGATGCACTTCATTTTTCTTTAAGTGCTGCAACTTTGGGGCCAACTCAATTTTGTACAATGGCTGTGGAATTTTTTTTTTTATTAAACTTATGAATCGCTACTTTAACCTCAAACCCTGTTTTCCAGTGCACTCTTAATTAGACAGCTGCATGGCTTCGCTAACAACTGAAGTCCGGTGAATTGAATTGAATTGAGTTAAAGCAAGACACGAAACGAACAAAGTGAAACCGACTGTGTTTCGAGTTCGAAAACCGTCTGCATTCTGTGAAATGAGTTAGAAAGAATTAGTCTTCAAAAAAAATGAGAACTTCGGCATAGCCGAACGCATTCGAATTAATTCGAATTCGCTATGCACACATTGCGCATTGCGTGTTCTTTCATTTCGTTTGATTTAATCGAAGCGCGCAGTCCTACAAGGAAATCAGCAGAGAAAAAGACGCAGACGAGTCTGTAAGTGGTTGTGTATATGTATATGCGTAGTTGTTGTTTTCTTTCTCCTTTTCTTTACGAACAATACAACAATAACAACCCTTTGTTTTTATGCAAAACCAAAAAAATTAATTCATTTGAATTAATTCGAAAACAACCCCTCATGCAATTCGTTCATTTCATTCCTCTTTATGTAAATCTTGTGCGACTGAGTCTGAGAGCCAAATTCGCTCGAATTCTTTCGGCGTCGCATTCTGTTTCACTCAGTTGATACAGAGCATTGTTGTTTCGAACGTCGTTTTTTTCAAAACATGCAACCTCTACTCTTAGTATCGCTACAATCAACAGAGGGTTCAATGCCGTTAAGTACAACTACCAGCCCTTTGCTACATTTAAGCTGATAGGTATAATAGTTTCTTTTAGTCTCTCTAAGGTACTTAGTTACAGAACTGTAGATTGCTTCCGTATAAATTTGGACCTCAGTTTCTTTTATATTACCCTTGATAATAGGGGTATTATGAAAGTCATTCTTGCCAACTATTTTTTTGATAGCATCTACCAGCCTATTCGAGCTTTCTTCACGAACATATATTGGAGGAGGCTTCGCGGTTTTAGGTTTTGATGAGTTTTTGTCGTCGTTTGTAGCAGGTTCATCTTTTTATGCAAGTAGCTGGAACCTATTACTTTCCAAAATCTTTTTCTTAGCATTATTAATTTTTTGCGGGCTTAGTTTACGTTTATTGTGGATTTGTGTGTAGCGGTCAATGCCTTTCTGCACTGCCGCTTTATTTTCATGAGTCCCGTTTTGTATGCGCTGATTTTGACTACCTGTTGGTGATACAATTGTTTTTTTGATTGCTTTTGCTTGCATAGCAGAATTTTTTCTATTGCATGCTTGTTCTGGTTTGTTATTGTTACAGAAACTACATGTAATGACGCAATCAAAGCAGTAGCTGAAAAACACTGTTGTTGTTCCTGAAACTGCACTAGATGTTGAAGTAACAGCTGTGCTTTGTGTTGTGTTTGTTGTAGCGTTAAACACAGTTGCTACTGGGTTTGAATGTAAAGGTGGTTGAGGGGAAGGGCAATGGGCACTCCATGGGTGTGAGTGACTAGTGCTTACTGTACTAGACAACAGAACAGGAGAGCACGATCGTGCTCTTTCTACGGCCGGCTGAGCGGTTAATAAGGAACCTTTGTTTTTGTTCCTGGTATCATTAGCGTTAAACGAAAAGCTATTTTATAATTAGTTATGCACCAAGAAAACAATGAGTTAAGATCATCTTGCAGGCTAAGAGGAGAGGCAGCAGCAGGAAATGAAAAGTTTTACATCATCTGCGTGCATAACCACACGAGAATATGAAATAGAGACAGGGAAATCATTGATAATAAGTTGAAAAGAAGTGGTCCTAGATGACTACCTTGTGGAACTCAGGAAGTAACATGGAGAGTTTCCGATGAAGAATACCTAAACATTACTTTTTGGGAACGATGAATCAAGAAGGATTTTATCCAACTATGAAAATGTAGTTGAAGGACCATAATATTCACTTTATTCAAAAGAAGATCATGGTTTACTGAGTCAAAGGCTTTAGAAAAATCAGTATAAATAACAACAGTTTGAAACCTATTAATGAAACCACGATTAACTAGTGAAGTAAATTGAAGGAGATTAGTGGTTGCGGACCTACTTTTTACAAACCCATCCTGTGATGAAGAAATAACAGCCTTATAGAAATGTTGTATACTCGAGATATTCCTACTAATATGGCACTATTAAACTCAAGTAACGGTACCATAAACGATCCTATAGAAATTGCAAATGAATTCGCATCTACTTGGTCTAATTATTCAGAAGATTTAAACTTTCACTTCTCTTTTGCCGACCTTAAGCACAGATATTAAATATTGAGTCTGCTCTAACCTCAATGAAATGCAGAACCCTAGGGGTAGATAAAATTACCTATCCAGTTATTAAAGACACACCCTCAGCTTCAAAAATTGCCTTATCTACTTCTACAACATGATACTCACTAGAGGTATTTTTCCACAAAATTGGAAGCTCGCAATCATCATTCCAATACCTAAGCCAAACATACAAAACCATCAAATCTTAAGTTACAGACCAATTTCACTTTAGTCATGTCCGAGACAGCTGCTTAAAATAATTATCTCCAAACGCATTATTTGGTTCATCTCATGTAAAAATCTCTTAAGCCAAAATCAGTTCGGCTTCAGGAAAGCCCTCGGGACAACTGACGCCCTCCTGCTTTTTGAACATTTTTGTGCTATGGCGCTGTCAACTAAAAACCATGTGCCGGTACGTAGTTTAAACTTTGCAAAGGGATCCGATAGAGTCGGAGCCCATGTGGTTCTTCGACACTTAGCGTTATGGAAAATCGAACCCAAAATTTATTGTTGGTTAATACTAACTATACAATGTATCTATTTAGCCAAGACAGTTGGATTTATTCAATGCCCCAGGTAGATTTAACCTGAACATTTTCTTCCATGGACACTGGAGCCTTCATCGATTAGCTTTAAAGATTCAGAAAAAATGGCACTTCCTCAGAAGAATACAGAGCTCATTTTAATTAAGTTTACCGCGAGCCATCAAATTCGAATGAAAGAAGGAAGAGTGAGGGGCAACTAGAAAACTAAGTAAGCATTAGGAAAATGGAGTTGGAGAAAGAGGAACGCGTACAAAAATTTGAAATTGAATTGAAGTACAAAAGTAACAATAAATAATTTATTTTTATTTTGAATGCCTTTCATTTATTTTGAATGCTTTTCATTTTATTTCATTTAATTTTAGACATGAAGTCATGCATTAGTTTCTTTATAATTTTCAATTTATTAAGTAAGCATTAAGTTTAAATAGAAATTAGGTTAAGTTTACATGTTAGCTTTAAGTTTTACTTTTAAGTTGCAATTATTATTAACATTAAATATGCAAATATAGATGAATTGATTAATTGAACAACAAAGAACAAATACTTCGCCTTTTTGCTTCACTTTCGGAAGTAGTTATAACGTCATCGTACTCATTTCATCATTTGGCTCACTGAAGTCATTAGCCACTTCAAAATCATCATTATTGCCTTGTCTGGTTATAAGATTATGCAATATACAGCAAACGTATATCCATATGAAAACTTCCACACCGCTTATATTATCCTTTATATTTATTTTCAGCTCCTTTAACATATTGTTGCGTTCTTTAAGAATCCCAAGTTTGCGATACGGATGCGGTAGCTGCTGAATCGCTTATTAAATTCCTTGCGGCGTTGCAAACTTAAATCACGTGAATTTGATCTAAAAGGTGTAATCAACCTAGTTTTATATTTTTTCTATTACTTGCATCAATTTGCAAGTTATTTAATTTAACTAGGGGCATTTTAATTATTCAGTATAGTTTGTAAGGCATAAGGCCCTAAAACCTCGTTAACCAGTGCTTCCATTTTAGTGCTTCCTAATTGCATGTTTACAGCGGTTTTAGCATCGACATATATGATTTTGTTTGCAGCACAGTCCATGCTGGAAGTAGAAGAGCCCAATGAACCAAAAAACTATTCAATGTAGAAGTTTTCTTGCAAAGTTCAACTTTGAGTTTGTGGTGCCTTGTTTCACCATGTTGTTTAATTTGAAATGAGTTATAAAACACCTTAATCTAAGCACCACATGCAAATCAAATCAGATGACAACATTATTGAATAAAAGCAAAATAACGTAACCTAAAAGAACTCATCTGGCCAATGCCACTTTTCCCGATAGAGAATGTTACGTTACATGCTTTACATTTCACATTATATATATATATATCTTGGGGATCTTTACTAATCCAGTCACAGATTCTTTCCCACTCAGGCTTATATTTTTGGAGTCTTTTTACCGTTTTTCGATTTTTAGTCGGCAACGCTCTTTCATTATCACTACCACTTTCCATGACATATTTATGAATCACTTTAACTTCTTAATGTTCACAATCTAATAATTAAGTGAGGAATGTGTACAAGCAAGATAAGCAGAACAGAAGCCAAACTTCGCTGACACAGAAAATCCCGTTATATTTTCGCTCTCTGCTCTCAGCTCTTTACACTTACATTCCATGATCAATAGCTAATTCTGGAGTTGCCATATGTATAAAATGTAAAACGTTAATATCAAGGCGAGCTCATAAATTTTTAAAACAAATGATGTGTTAGTTAGATTTCGGTGTTGAAAATATAGTATTTTTGCGTACTATATATTTCTTCAACAGTATATGGTACGCTGACCCAAAATATAGTACAATAATATATATTATAGTACGGTTGGCAGCCCTACCTAATTGCTTGTCCAACATACGTGTACGTGTGTTATATCAAGCATCCAAAGATATGGGTCCACTGTTACGCAAATAAATATAAATGAGATATGAAAGAATAATAGAACTTATCTCTAAGATTTATGTGAAATGCAACCAACAAATGAAAATTTAGATCCTACTGATGAGCGAGCAACGAACAGAGATTGAAATTGCGTATATGAGTTACAATGGCTCTTAAGAATTTTTTGTTTCCTACTTTTGGTTTTTAAATTTCATGTGTTGAAACACAAAAACAGTAACAAGAAGTTGAAGATCATGATGTTGCTGGTGATGATGCTGTTTTTGAGGAATATTGTCTGTAGGCTGCTTAATGGTATATGAGTTTTTCCATATTTTTGAAGTGAAACTTCTTTAGCGGAATTGGGCAAAAATGTATACTAAAATTTGAGTGAAAAAATACAAATCGTCACATTTTGGAATCATCTGTATCTCATGAACCGCACTAGGTAGATACTTCAAATTTTCACAGAGCATGTATTTCCATTTTCATTTGGATTTTTAGAAAATCCACCGGAAAAGTCTCAAAAAGAAAGATTACATTCCCACAACAACAACATGTAGTTTGTGTGTATAAAAATGATAATAACAACAACATGCAAGCTTGTGTGTTGTACAAAAACAAGCGCATGTACAAAGAAAAGAGAACGAGATACACATAGAAGCTCGTTGATGATGTAATTTATGTGTAAAAGGGGACAGACGGCAAACTTAAATACAACAACAACAATTAGACACACCAAAGAAACCAAAAACAATGTACAGACGGACAGACAGACTTTGAGATGATCTCTCTCTGTCTGTTTTTAAGAAGTTTAACTTCTAACACGTGTTCGATGGCACACGCGAATTTTTTGTTAGAAATCAGGTTCGTCGCTATGTATTCGAATCCTTTTGGATTCGAATTCGAAAGATCCGGATCCAAATAAATTGGGATTAATTGTTCGTGAACAACGCAAAACCAAACGAGAATACATTGGTAAGAACGAGATCATGGAACAACTTCGATCAGCTAAGAGAGCGCTCTTGCGTTTGCGAACTATCAAGACTAAAACGAACTAAGAACGATATGATTGACGAACTTGTTCGAATAGTTCACCTAAAAGAGCACTCTTGCGAACTGGGTCGTTTGCGAAACCAAAACACTTACAAATTCTAACTGACAGCGGAAAGGCTATATTTCATTTCAGACCATAGAGACTCAGTTTACAGATTGTTTGAATGTTTTATATCAGTCATGTAAAAATTTCGTTTCAGCATCATATAACCTTTTTAATACGACGAAAGTGTCAGAAATGAAAATACAATTAATGTCTGATCTGATCTAGAAATACTTATTTGAAAAATATCCATATTATTTTCAAAGTAACATCAACTAAACAAATTGCATCAAAAACAATCTGAACTAATCGGCTAAACCGATTAAAATCATACTATCTGTGAAAATGTCTGATGACATAAAACGTTATTTCAACGGCTTATTACAGAGGTAGTATATCACTGCATTAAGGTATTTGTATACATGCATATGTTCTTGTATACTGATATATGGATGTAAATTGGAAATATAATGAATAACATATTTACTTGTTTAATTTATTATCTAGAGTAAGTGGTCTTCATATAATTCAGATAACGGACCGTGATGGAGTACCGCTTCTTCGAGTTAGTCATGACAATAATGTTGAGTTTTCATTGATGCCATCTTTAATACCAACATACACAACTGCAAGCGACCAAGCAAGCAAACTCGGTCTCAGTCGCAACAAAACGATAATTTCAATATATTCGAATTATCAAGTCAGGTCAATTTATTTTCAAATTACTTAATTTTATTGATAATTTCTTCATTTAGGTAATTCAGATGAACAAGTTGCCACTTATATTGACGTTTGTGGGCACTGAAAACTGTAATACTGGCCATATCTTAGCATTGGAAAATCAGATTGACACTTATTTGGAAGATGTAAAAATTGCTGTCAGTGAATCATAAAAGCTATTAAGCCATAAGATAGTAATAAAAAACAAAAAAGAACGTTATAGTCGACTATGCCGAAGATGAAATACTCTTCGCGCAGTGAATGTTTATTTAAGCTTTATTCGCATATTTTTACCAAAACCCCCTAGTGATCCGATTCGGCTGGTTTCGACAAATGTCCTGCGCCTGTCTTGGAAACTGATAGAGGCCAAGATTCAGTTCGATAAGACAGAAAACAAAAAAGTTTTTCTAATAAGAACATGAATTCTAATGAGTGGTTTGTATTGGAGATAACCCCCCTAGTGGGCCGATTCGGCTGGTTCCGACAAATATACTGCGTATAGTAAAAAAGAAAGGTTAGTGCAAAATTTCACCTCTTGCTCAAAAATTGAGGGACTAGTTTGGATACATGCAGACGGACATGGCTTAACCAATTTGTCTAATCAAGCTGATCAAGAGTCTACTGTTACAAACTTCATGACAAACTTATAATACTAATAATTCGCGTAAAGAGTATAAATATACGTCTATACTTTATTTTATTAGCAAAATGATTTACTTCAAAAATATGAATGCATATGAATTGAGCGCACATTTCAGTTAATGCGTTGGAATAGGAAAGTTAAAGCTCATCATGTAAAACTGCATCGCGAGTAACAAAAGGTTCATTTTCGCACGCCGCTGGTGTTTCGAACTGGAAATGATATTCGCAGCGATTGGGTTCAGATACATAGGATATTTTAGATTCCAGGGCGCATCGAATGTCAACAACAGTTGAACGTTGAGGTCCATTCCAGCATGAAGCACCATTCGAGTATTTTTGCTTATTATATTTGTTGTCATTATCTCCTACCCATCCCTCCCATCGACCAAGTGTAGTTTCAGCACCACCACTTCTTTGCTTTTGCGATGCACGATCGAATGGACAAAGCGTATAAATGTAATCTCGATCTTCTTTTTTAAAACACTCTCCATCCAACAGGGCATATTCCTCATATACACCGAAATCCTTCGAATTTTGTTCCTCAAGCTCTTTGATTTCTTGTTCGATTTCCCTTATATGTCTCTCTAGCTCGGATAAAGAGTCACGAACCTCATTGGCTTGTTCAATAAGTTGTTTTGTTTCCGAATCGTATTCAGGAAGTGGTAAAGCTTCCGGCGATGATTCTCCAACCCCAACATCTTGTTCTTCGTCATCATATTGGTCTTCTTCTGTAAGTTCCTCACGGTCTGGATCCGTATCTTGCGAACCTGCATGATTAAATTTTTTCTGTTAACATTGATATTTTTCAATTTAAAATTAGTCCAAATTAAATCGAATTAGAACAAAATCTACAAACCAGTTGAATGTGTATACTCAACATTAAAATATTTGTATTTGTATAATTTTGTTATATTCAACCTTTTGGATTCTTACCGCCATTTGTAAGAAATTCTGATTGGCTACTTGGAATTTTGACATTAACAACATCGCTTTCTTCGTCATAAATTTCTTTATTTGGAGGCTTAAAAACACCTTCAGCTAACATTTTTAGAGGTTTTATGCGTGGCCATGCAAATGTTATAAAATTATCTAGATCTATTCGATCTCTTTCACCTAAAAAGAATTTTGCTTCTTCTACTGAGACAACTCCATTGCGATCGCGGTCAAAGGTCATGTCTACCATCAATTCAATTAGTTCTATTAAACCATCTTTATTTGCATCAATTTCCACAAAGCAACTGATTGCTTCCTTTCTTAAATCTTCCGAGTCATCCCTAGAATTGGATGATTCAGTATTGTTACTATGTTGGTTTCTAAATCCTTCCAAAGCTTGGCTTTCAAATGTTTCAACATTTATTTTTAATTGTTCTTTTTCAAGTTTAAGTTCCAACTGTTCGTTCAGTCGTTGTCTTAATTCAACAAGACGTGCATCACGATCCGTTTTTAACTGCTTTCCTCGCGTTATCATTTCAATTTTTTTTTCAGCCCCACGTTGATGAAGTTCTACTTCATTCTTACGCTTCAACAAATCCGCACGGCCAAGATCATTGCAGTTGTTTTGGCATTTCACTGAATCATATTCATCAGTACCATCACAACAATCACAAACTCCATCGTTAACACGGGAACTTGGAATGTCTTGCACTTTATGACCATCATTTAAGCAATGGAAATGCCCATTTGAACAAGCGGCCGTTCCTGGTTCATCACTGCCGTCAGCACAGTCACAATAATCATCGTTAATTTTCAAAAATGATATTGTTTTACTACCGTCAAGACATAACCAGCTTTTGTCTTGTAGTGGATGAAATAATGCAGCATTACTCAGCGAAACTCCTCGTGGACGTAAAGTAGCACTACTGACAGTTAAACGAGCTAAAGAAATCACTAAAATTAGTGCTAAGCCCATTTTGTTTTGTTTCAGCAATTTGTACATTTTATATTTTTCACTTATCGCATTAAATTAACCTAATCTGTTTTTCCGTAGAGTTCCTACGTGCAGTGAGGCGATACAATTTTGCTCCGATCTGAATCCCATAATAAGCCGGCAACAGCTTGGGTAGTTCTTGAACGATCGTGTTGAAAATGTTGAAACATCTTCGAAGTCAATGCAACTTACTAATCCTTTTCTATTGTATTCCTTTTGTAAGCATTTTACTTTTATTTTAGTCGCAAATAAATTACCATTTGAACAGATCTTATTATATTAAATTATAATTTATATTTATTTAATGCTTATAATTTTTTCAAATTTCTTCGTTCTTTAAACCAACATATAATTATGTCTGCTTCAATATTTGGTTTGTTTGAATAAAGTTTCAACAGTGAGTTAAAATTTGTGAGTTTTGGTTTTGCGACCACAGTGCCATTTTTGTGTATGCTCTGAACAGCTGTTTTTTATTTTGGTTATATAAAATACATTATTTAGAACAATTTGCAATGCATACAAATGGTTCTAGCATATCCTTTTTTTATTTCTGCCACGTATTTTATTTAAGTTTTATTTTTTTAAATTTTAACGGGAATTTCACAATTTGAAATTTACTGACACACAAACAGAAAACAAAAACAAAACCAAATAACCAAAAAATAAGGGAAATAAGTCGAAAATCAAACAAAAAACACCACCAGAGATGGATATTTCACAGAGGAACCATGCGCTCAAATAGCGGCAGGTTTTCAGGGCTTATTGTGTTAAACGTTGTTCCTGGATTGTGTTTTATTCCAAGAAACACTACCATTTATCCCCACCGGGTTCTTCACATCACAGAATTCAGCTCACTGTGGATAGGATATAAACGTAAATTTTTTGGAAATAATGATTTGGAGCAAGTTGCAGTGCACAAAGTATACGAGTATATAGTCTTGAACTGCTCAATGAGGCGAATTGTATTGTATGTATGCAAACTAGTCCCTCAGTTTTTGAGCCAGAGAGCTGAAATTTTGCACGATCCATTCTTTTCGCTTAGTAGGCGCGGTACATTTGTCGGAAACTGACGAATTGGACCACTAGGGGGGTACCTCTCATACAACCCAACCATTAAAATTCAGGTTCTTATTCGAAAAACTTTTTTGTTTATTGTCCTTTCGAACTAAAACTTAGACACTATAAATTTCCAAATACATTTGTTGGAACCAGCCTAATTGGTCTACTAGGATGGATACCTCCCATACAAACCACCCGTTTAAACTCAAAAAATTTTTTTGTATCTTGTCCTATGGAACTGAAATTTGATTTGGCGATTTATCAATTGTGGTAAGTATTCTGTGGTCCACCTCTTCCAGAAGCGATCGTTCAAGGCTTGAGCGATACGCCAATGTTTGTTAAAGCACAATTTGTCATTAGACCGTTGCGGAGTCTGTGATGAGTTTGGACAGCCCCCTAAGAAAATGATTCGGCGTCAAAGGATTCTCATCTTCACATGAGGTCGGCATTTCCGTAAGCGGGAGGGCGTTTAAAATGTTCTCGGCTTCAATCAAAACTCTTCGAAGCGTCTCTACTCATGGCGCATCCTCCTTTAGTGTCTGTGCTAGTAGACGTTTGAAGATGCAAATCAACCGTTCCCAGCAGTCTCCAGAGCTTGGATTGGGTGGTTAAAAAAACCCACCTGCTTCGTTTAGGAGGTGGTCCACATCCAATAGTTAGCTCTCTTTGTGTGCCAATAAAATTCATACCATTGACACACCTTCTGCACACTGGCGATCCGCAGCGATTGATAAAATTAGGCAGACATAGACAGACACACGCTTCTGATAATAGTTTTCCACAAGTTCAAGGTTTTTTTTTTTGTTTGTCTATCGGTAGAAAAGCATCGAAAGCCTCACCGGTCTAACACCCGCTAAAAACTACCGCACCATGTCATATTGTCACCACGGAACGGTCATTAGATAAAGTATCGGGAGGAAAGGAGGAGCATATTTGCTAAAAGTCAATCTGTCCCACGTAAATGGGTCGACTAATGTGCCTGTTTTGTCCGTAGGATGCACTATACGTCAGAAAACTACGATCTACGATCCAAAGTACTCCTCTATTTGGGTTCTATCGGCGCCAAATCTTAGACAACAGCATCCTCAGCGGTGTCAGCGCAACGTTCTACTTCTTTTGATGCTCTGGCGCCAGCATCGTTAATCTTCTTGAGTTCTCATGCCATTACATCAATTGGAGGAATCGATGCTATCACCTCGATCGCGATATCCGACACAGTTCGGAAACCACTCGCAACACGCTGAGCACTGAGTCGGTGGATCGACCTAATACCTGCCATGTATGAGCTCTTCTGTATTACGTCTACCCATACTGGCGCCAGGTATTTCATGGAGATTATATCGCAGTCTCCTATTCGAAACGAAAACGTTTGGCGTACTTCCCGCATGGTCAGGAGGACCGCTTCAGTTTTCTCAGCTGCTAACTCTAACTGGCCCTGATTAAGCCAGCACTTAACTTTGGCTGTAGCCTCGCAGCACCGAGCATCGTTTTACCCACAACCACAAGGGCATTATCATCAGCGTATCCTAACAGTGTAGTGCATTGGGCGAACCTCATCCTGAGAATGCCATCAAACATGATGTTCCACAATGTGGGCCTAGAACCGACTCTTGTGGAACACAATGTGTCATCTTGTGCTGCTTACGGCTGAAATTGTTATTGTAGAGTAGTACCCGATCCGTGAATTAACTGGCAATCATCTGCATCAAGTACCTTGGCGTTCCAAGCCTGCTGAGCGTTTGCATAACACACGGCCAACTCGCCATATTAAAGGCATTTTTAACGTCCAACGTTACTATGGCACAATACTCCTTGTCACCACTCCACTTATTGCCCTTTGTGCTATATTCAACACTGCTTTTATAGCGTCACCCGTAGATTTCCCACGCCGAAATCCAAACTGAGCATCAGACATAACGTTTGGGGTCTCCAAGATAGCCTCACTATGATATTTTCTACAGTGAGTCAAGCATGCAAAGTGGCCGGTATGCGGCTAGATGGTCCGGTTGCTTATTTGGCTTAAGTAGCAAGACCAGCTTTTGTCTTTTCCAAATATTCTGGAAAACTCCTTCAGCCAAACATACAGAGTACATTTTTGCGAAGGTCACCGGCTCAGTTCGCACTGCAGTCTTCAGAGCTCTATTGGTACCGCAACCATTTCTTTTCGTCAACAATGGGGAGTGCTTCACAACTCCATTGGGACTGCAACGTATCACTGCACTTATTGCGTCACCAAAAACATCTCCAATGGAGGAACCGCAACCAGTTAAGTAAAAAAGTTCACATATACTTTTTTTTTTAGTTTTTTGTGTCCCATTTTTCAAATATTATCTAATTTTTTTGTTTCCTTTCTTTCATTTTGTTATTCATGGGTTAATTTTACATATAAGTATCTACAATGTTTGAAATGTTGAAAATTATTTTTTCATTAATTTTTTAAAACTGTCCTTATATCTTTTGATTGAAAGATGCCTTCACTTATCAATTCGTTCGAATTTGGATCCCTGGGTTGTGGATGAACAGCAAGACCCCAAGACTTTGGAAATATTTATTTCTGTTCTTTGAAAAAGTTGTGCAGTATTGCTCATGCAAATCGACATATAGCACAAGACGAGGATTGACGTCGATCCTCTTGGCCGAACATCTCCAACGACCCGATTCCTTAAAGACCGTAGCATCGTGCGTGCTTCCCGGCAGCTTGACGCTAACAAGGATGAATCCGCGAAATATATATACTTACCATCTCACGATCGGCTAAATTTTTCAATTTCGGTGGGTGAGATGATAGCCATACTAGCAATGTTTTACTATCTGCCCAGCACATCACTTCATAGATAAATACTCGAACAACTGACCCAGCAGGTACGCACACAGTTCAAGCTTGGGAATAGAAACTTCGGCAATTGATGAAACCTAAGTTTTAGCCAGTTCAATTGGCTTCCAGACTCAGAAACTTTACGGCAATAAATATCAGCGGCATAAGCGGAGTTGGAAGCATCACAAAATCCGTGTCCCTTGTGCTCTTTGGAATAGATAAGTCTAGGAATTTTAAGGTAGTTAAGAAAATGAAACTCTTTGACGAGAGTGTTGGTTTCAGGTTCCACCTCAGCTGGGAGAACATCGTCCCAGTCTAATTTCAGTAATTCAAGTTATATTATATAATAATTTTAACAGCCAATGCCATACGAGATATCCAACCAAGAGGATCGAAAATGTTTGAGATATCAGATAGAAGTGCTCGTTTAGTCATTGGATCAAATTCCCTTTCTTTGATCTTGTATGAAAGTCAGTCGCCAGAATCCAGATAACCCCTAGCTGAAAAATCGTCAAATCAGTTTGAATACTTATGATGCTTTCAATTTTGTCTGGTTCTGGAATTTCTCTAAGAAGAGGCGTAGGTATCAGCTCTAGTGCATCACATTGTTTAGCTATAAAACTTAAAAGATTATGAATGGTAGGAAATGGGCAGAACCCCAAGCCTGGTGTGTTTTCCGGTCAATCTTGTGTGGTAAGAGATGTATCAGCCAGGGATCCCTCTTGCACTCTTAGTCTACGTATAACCTCATCAGCCAAATTCACAATACTTCGCAATGGCTGGGAGGTATCCACCCTAGGTATGTCAAAGAATGTCTTGACGAAACTGTCTACCACAAGGGATGGTTTATTATACCTCTCCCGAAGCTTATTCCAGGCTTCTTCATATTTATTGTCCGTCATAGGAAGATGGCGTAGCAGCGTGGCCAGCTCACCATTTAACAGGCTTTTCAAGTATTGAAACTTTTGTGCCGGCTATAGTGTTGAGTTTGCATGCACAGAAGTTTCGAACAGATCAATAAATGATTCAAATTCACTATATGTATTTACCTTCAAATGTGGGCACACTGAGTTTTGGCAGATACACGTCTGCATCGACATTCACCTGATTTGACGTCTGTGAACTATCCTCCTGACCACGCGAAAAGCACGCCAGACGTTTTCGTTTCGAATAAGAGACTGCGACATAATCTCTCAGCCATCCGCACGCATTATGACGAACGTAGGCGGTCCAAAAGCCAGTAAACGAAAGCTGGTAGCCAGAGTTCTTGCTTCTGGCATTCTGTATGCGGCGCCAGTATGGGTAGACGCAACACAGAAGAGCTCATACATGGCAGGTATTAGGTCGATCCACCGACTAAGTGCTCTGCGTGTTGCGAGTGGTTTCCGAACTGTGTCAGATATCGCGATCGAGGTGATAGCATCGATTCCTCCAATTGATGTAATGGCATGAGAACTCAAG
This sequence comes from Amiota minor, assembly GCA_037043295.1. NCBI lineage: Eukaryota > Metazoa > Arthropoda > Insecta > Diptera > Drosophilidae > Amiota > Amiota minor. The sequence continues at coordinate 48,673 of JBAMAW010000183.1, read as the reverse complement.
AAGATTAACGATGCTGGCGCCAGAGCATCAAAAGAAGTAGAACGTAGTTGCAGCATCCGAGAATGGCAAAGAAGATGGGAAACGTCAAATAAAAGGCGTTGGACGTTTTCCCTTATTCCAAGCCTGGATGTATGGGTATCTTGTAAATATGGTGAAGTGCATTTCCACATGACGCAGATGCTTAGCGGTCACGGATGTTTCAAATACTATCTGCACCGTTTCAAACACGAGGAAGACCCTTTTTGTCCTGTTTGCGCTGATACCGTCGAAGATGCTCATCACGTTCTCTTCTGTAGTTCACGATTTGGCGCCGAAAAAACCCAGATAGAGGAACGCTTTGGTGAACCACTCACTGGGAGATTGTAAAGTCAGCCTCAGCCACAATCATGTGCCTCTGTGTAGCAGAGCGCAGTAGAGCAGCTGTACTATCACAATTACAAGCCAATTCCGATGCACAATCGGACAGGGGATCGTAGATCGTAGTTTTCTGACGTGTAGTACGTCCTACGGACAAAACAGGCACATTAGGCGACCCATTTACATGGGACAGATTGACTTTTCAGCAAATATGCTCCTCCTTTCCTCCCGATACTTTATCTAATGACCGTTCCTTGGTGACAATAGGACATGGTGCGGTAGTTTTTAGCGGGTTAAAGTCCCGCACTCGGTTGTAGACGGGTGAGGCTTTCGATGCTTTTCTGCCGAAATAAAAACAAAAAAAAAGCATTGTCTTGTGCGTGGTCGTCTGCAGCGTAGAGAATAAATGTCTATGTACGAGTAGGAGAGAGATAAAAAATGCTTTACTGATGTGTGTTTTTACGAATGACCGAGCAAGCGTCTGTTGTGAAGAGAAGGGAAGGGAGCGGGTCGCTCACTATTCGTCGCACGTAAAACCAAAGGCTATGATTTTCCTTGCATTGTTGATGCTTTCTTGGTGTTGTTGTTGCTGCTATGTGGTTTTGTGTGCAAGATAACAACAACCAAAGACAATGACTATATCTTTTGTCTTTACCGCTGTGTTGCTGTTGTTTTTACTGTTTGCTTTTGTGCATAACATATCAACAACAATTACACCGCAATTACAACTGTTGTTTTTTCGCTCTTCTCTTGAATCATATTTGTGCTCATGGAGAGAGCGAATTTCATTCATGCTTTTCATTTGTGTGCGTGCCCTACATGACACCGATTTCAAATATTAATTTGTGTGCATGTCGCTGTGGCTTTGTTGTTTTATGCTATATTAATAAATACTTTATTTACCCCAATTATTTAGATTGTTAATTATAATATGCTTTCAATCTTAAAAATGCTTGTATACGTATCTATTGTGAGTTGTTTGTTTTACACAGGCTTTTAAAAGTATAATTTATCATGGAATATCCAAGCAAGGTGAGCTACAAGCTTGCATTTTCGAATATATGTAATACTATTTGCATTGAAGCAAGTAAATAAACGCATTGACTATAAAATTGTATAGACTGAACAAATCGCCCACAAAGAAGAGCGGAGACAATTTGATGTTGGGTATTACCACATTGAAAGAAGAATAAGATCTCTCGCTCTTTGCAAGCGTCTTGTCTAATCTATATAATTTTATAGTCCTTTCATATTTCACTCAACAACACAAGACAAAACAAAGCGAATCAAAGAAAATAAATTTAACATAAAAAATTCACGTGTCACGGTGTTAGTGTATGAACTCCTCGAAAACGGCTCGACCAATTTTTATGACACTTTTTTGGTATTTTTGATAGGAATGAGAATAGGTCGTAAGATATTTTTTTATCATCCTACACCCACCACCAACCTTTTAATCACGGTTTTCCTATTTTTGCCTATTTTGAGCGATCTGGCAGCTCCAGTGATTATCGTTAACAAGCAAGCCATGATTTAAGAGTGAAAAAAAGTTCAAGAAATTAAATGTAATACATACGTGTTTTGTGGCTGAAAAAGGTTGGTAACTCTAATAAAAGAAAATATAAACTTGTTTTGTGACTGAAAATGGTTGGTAACTCTAATAAAAGAAAATACATCTAATCGGCATATCGTTTTCCATCAGTAAATACAACAATTTGATTTTTTTGGTTTGGGTGTTACAGTGAACAAGGCTAGCAAGACACAGGTGGCCCCCCTGGGACGTCGAACGAATAATGCGACAAACATTAGGAACAGTAAAACATAAAGAAACGTTGAACAAATTCAATAAGATAACGATTGCGTACATCTGAATTACAAGAGGTACGAACTGATCAAAACCAACAACGACAATTGCATCGAAGACAAGTGAGCTGGTTCATAACTGACACAAACAGAGCAAATGACCGACAACGCCAACAAATACATCGAGTATATACATCTCTTTCGTTTCTTCGTCTTGCATTTGAGTACGAGCCAGATATCGAATATTCCGCTTACCCAAAAGTGTTCCTTGGAGCTCTGGACAAAGAATGTCCCCATTGTTATGCGCACAAATTCAAATATGAGCCACGTGGTATGTGTTGCGCATCCGGAAAAGTGCAATTACCTAAAATTGAGACACCACCAGAACCATTGAACGGTTTGCTCATGGACACGGAACCAGACGCAAACCTCTTCTTGAAGTCCATTCGCACATTCAATTCATGCTTCCAAATAACATCGTTTGGAGCTGCTGAAATGGTTCACAATACTGCTGCAAATGGCCAACAATTCAGTTCTACATTTATGTAAAACCAAAGGCCAAGTGTACCACAAAGTTGGCTCATTGCTGTCAATGCCAAACGAACCATATAAATTTTTACAAATATATTTCACGGGCGGTGAGGTTGCACTCTCCAATCGCGTGGATGCATGTTGCGGCTACAATATCCTCAATTCGCCTAACGCCAGGCGCATCGTCGATGAGCTGGACGCCCTACTGAGTGAGCACCATGAATTATTGAAGTTCTTCAAATCACTCATCCACGAATTGCTAAGTGACAATCACGCTATTGTCATCAATTCTAATATAACACCAGCTGGAGAACACGTGCGTAGATTCAATACGCCTGTTGTTAACGAAGTTGGTGGAATCATGGTTGGCGACCGAACAGACACTCGAGAAATTGTGATTCGAAAAGGAAATAATAACATGGAGTTCATCGCTGAAACAGTCCGTTCGTACGACGGTCTCCAATACCCCCCAATTTTCTGGAAGGAATAAATTGGATATTCCATAAACATTAAACAACAACATCCCGTTATAGGTACTTCAATTTTTTATTGTTTATTTTTATCGGCGGTCATCGTCTACAGTGCTCCATTCCTTTTTCTGTTATAGATCCCATTCCCACATATCCCATTGATCTTCATTCAAAAAAAAAAAAAATTTTTTTTTGCGTTTCTTGGTTTATTTTCTTAATACCGTTAAAATCTATGCGTGATAATGCATCAGCTGCATAGTTATCTTTTGCCTCAGTTACTCTACAGTAAAATAATGTTCTTCTAAGTCAAGTCTATTTCTAGTCAGTTTAGACGATGGGTTTCTCATTGAAAATAAATATGATAGTGACGACTTCCTAGAAATTTTTTGCCTTAACTATATGGTCGAAAATATTTTATTGACAAGTGTATTGCAGCTAACTCTTGTTCTATAATTGCTTTATTGCTTTCACCTTTTGTAAATGATGTTGAAGCAGAAGCAATTGGTAGTTGCATGCCGTCATATTCCTGGCTTAGTACCGCTCCACAAGCGTATTTACTTGCGTCTGTAGTTATTCATAATTCTTTTTCATAGTCAGGGTATTGCAGAATTTGAGGGCTTAGTAGTGCATTTTTGAGATAATTAAATGCATTTTTACATTCTCTTGTCCATTCGAAACTTAAATTTTTTTTTTAATAACCTTGTTAAAAGTTGATTACTGAATGCAACAAGGCCTTTGTGTGCATCAGCGTTTGTGGGGGTTGGATATTCTGATATGACTTGAATTTACTATCATCTGGCACATACCCTTGTTTGTGCATTTATGTCCAAGGTAAGTCACTTCGTGACTGTAAAATGAGCATTTGGCTGGATGAAGCTTTAGATTGTATTTTCGGCATGTATCAAATACATCAGATAAGTTATCTAACATGTGTTTTTCAGAACAACCCAATACAACTAAATCATCCATATACAGAAATGCTTCATTTGGCGTTAAGCCTTCGAATACTAGTGTCATCATTCGTTGAAATGAATTTATTTTAGTGACTTTTTAGGTACTAGTAAAATAGGTCTGTTATATTCAGAAGCGGATTAATTTATCTACTTGCTTACTTATTTCATCTTTATGTGCATGTGGTATTCTATAATTTTTAATGTACATATGTAGGCCGATCTGTTTCTGTCTCTAAATCAATATATTTTTTACATAAGTTTGTAAGTTTGCCTCTTACAAAGTTTGGAAAATTACATGATAGTTTATCAAGCTTTGCTTCTTCATTTTCATTCGTTAGTGACATAATTATCTCATAGTCGTAAGACTTTCCGTGATTCATTTCATTTTCATTCATGCCATGAATGAATACACATATTTTCATTGGTGGTATTAATTATTCGCACATATGCGCATGCATTTTTGCAATAGTATTTGCAATAAAATTCCGTTTTGGAGTTCTTGGTGAGGTATGAATACTTCTTTGTCAGTTGAATTAACTGTTATTTGTCTGATTACAAACGATCTGGAAGGAATGGTTATCGAATTTACCCGTAGGGAATTTCTCATTCGGAAACTAAATGTGTTTGGTATACTATCTGGTCGTAATACAAACCAATCTTGGTCTTTTTGGTAATCCAGTTTACAATTGATATTTTTAATGAAATCCATACCAAAGATTCCATCTGATGGTATTGGAAAATTATCATTTACAACATGGAAGTCATGTTTGGTAAGAAAGTTTCTTATTTTTAGTTGTGCTTGTACCATCCCAAGCGTATGTATAATACCATCACCTATAACATTAAAGCTTTTTTTTGTGTGTGACTCTATTTTTAAATTTATTATTTGACTTTTCTTAATTACTGACACATCTGCACCAGTGTCAATCAAGAATGTTGTGAATTTGTCATTGAATGTAGATTCAGAAGAGATATTTTTAGTTAGCAAGATTTAAATTAATGGAGTAGATTTTACTGTCTTTATTATCCTTTATTGAGTATCTGGGGCATTGCTGTTTTCCATTTGGGTGACATTTATATTGGCATTTCGTTTATTATCGTTATTTTGCTATGTCATATCCTCCTCTTTAGTTTCCACCGTGACCACGGCCACGTTCACGGTAATGGTTATTTCCGTTTCTATACCTCCGGGGGTTTTGGTTATAATTATTATTATAATAATTATTGTTATTATTGTTGCGATAATTTCTACCGCGGCCACCTTGGAAGGACATAATGTTAGATTGTTGATTTTCAGTGCAACAGTTAACGAATTTTGTTAGAGCATCATTCATATTTGTTAATGTGCCTGCCTCCATTATAAACTTCGCTTTGTCATTGCTTGTATTTTGAATTATAGCTTTGATTGCAGCTTTATGAACATATATATCTGTGCATAATTTGAGTCTATACCGTCATGTAATTTTTTTTTCTTTTCGTTTTTTTTTGTTTTTTTGAATTTATTGCATCTCCTATATAAATGAATAGGACTAACAACAAGGTTTCAACTCTTTAAAACTAATACACGCGGGCGCTTCCTACAATGAAGAGGAAGGGGTTCACTTAGCACTACGAGCCTCTAATTAATCAAAAGGGCAGCACGATCGTTACAGATCAGTCGAGATGAGTTCCTTGTATGGACAAGGACTCTGGCTGGAGGATTAACATGTCGAACTAGTTTGTCCATGTAAATATCTTTACGATTGGAAAATTCTTCTTTTACTGGCGATACTTCCAGGTCTTTGTGTATGCATTCATTCATGGTATACCATGGAGCTCCCGTGATTGTTCTAAGTATTTTGGATTGTGGTCTTTGTATAACTTCAATGTTACTCGCGCTAGCGGTACCCCACAATTCAGAACCATAAGTCCAAATTGATTTAATAACAAAGTTATACAGCATCACCTTGTACTCAAGTCTCAGTCCAGATTTAGAATTGATTAGCCAGTGAAGACTTTGAGCCCTTAGTTTCATATATATTTTTTTCGCTTCCGCCAGGTGAGTCGTCTGTCTTGATGAACGCCTAGATAAGCTACCACTTGAGTTTGAGGAATTGTAACACGATTTAACGTTACTGGTTGACTTTAATTCTCCAGTTGGATAACCACTCATGAAGGCTTTAAGGATGAGCATCCAAGCCTGCAGAAGCTTTAACTGGGCAACGGGAACGACTGATTACGGCAGTGTCATCAAAAAATGTCGAAGTGGAAATTTGACTACCTGTTGGCAGTGATGATGATGGCAGTGTAAAACTTCTATAGAGTTGGTCCAAAGACACTGCCTTGGGGAACTCCTGCTTTTATTATAAATTCATCTGTTATGAAATTTTTCTGCCTTACTACAAACACTCGATTTGTTATGTCATTGTACTGACTAGGTCTGTATGAAGAAGGACATGTCGCATCCTCCATGACCTCTGGAACCATTATGAAAACCGATTTCTTCCATTGCTTTGGAAAGTATCCAATTGGAAGGAAAGCATTTATAAGACACGAGAGAAAAACTATTGCCGCGCTTGGAAGTTAGTTAGGTTATAGATATAGCGCCTTTGTGCCTCGAGTTGATCGCTTAAAACTGCTTTGGCTAGTTTTTTTGTTGCATTTTTTAACCTTTGTTAAGCAGTATGAGATCTGTGCTGTTGCCATTCTCTTCTCAATCGCCGTTTAGAAGCAACCAGTTCTTCAATTTCCCTATTTGAGAAAAATTTTCTCTTGAGCTTGTGAGCAACAATCGCCGGCGTTGATACCTCAGCTGCAGCTACCAATACGACACTTAACTCATAAACAGATTTGTCGATATCACTTTCAGAGTTGATCGTAGGTGCAACTTCTATATGAAAACTAATATATTTTCTATATTGCAACCAATTAGTTGTATTAAATATAAGTCTATAAGGGCGATCCTCAAGTATTGGAAAATCGAGTAAAACTATAACAACGGGTGAGTGAGGATGAAAGTTCATAAAGAGTAACTGCTGATATGAGGTTTCTAGCTATATATGTGATACCAAAGTCGATGATATCGGGAGTTTTTCTTAGATGCGCCGGCCAGTATGTAGGCCTACCCGGAGAAACAAAGTATAGCTTGTTTTTACAATTTACATGAGTGCTGTAAAGTTGCCGACCTTTTGGATTTACTAAACGAAAACCTCAATAAGTGTGTTTAGCATTGTAGTCACTGGTCGCCAAAACGTTTTCCAAGGTTATCAAGGAAATTTTTAAACACATCTGCAGATACTGAAAATCGTGGAGGACAATATACAGCAGATAACGTCAGATTACCATAACGCATTTGCAACCGAACCGAAGTTGCTTGTAGATAACTAGATGAGTATGGCTCTACGGTCTGGTGTTTAATACGCTTTCTTCTAATAATGCATGTACCACCATGAGCCTTTCCAACCGGATGATTTGTTGTATAAAGTAAGTAATCTGGTATAAAGAAGTTGTTTTTGCTAATCAAATGAGTCTCACAAACTAACATCACATATATATTGTTGTTCTCTAGAAACTTCATCAACTCTAGTTTGTGCTGTGAAACGCCATTTGCGTTCCAGTGAGCTATTTATAAATGAGTTATTATGGCGAATTTAACTTATCCAAAATTTTCATTTGGATTTTTATCATCTCGTGAAAAGAGTTTTGCATCATAAAGATTGATTGATTCAAGGTCGGTAATAAATTCACCAACATAGACTCACTAGAACTTTGTGGTTGCAACACTGACTCATTACACGCATTTGGGGTAGTTTGTGAGATTGGTTTATTATGTTGAGACATTGGAGCTTAGGCTTCACAATCTTTTTCGCAGTTTCTTGTTGAACGCTTAAGCGCAGGGCACTTGCATACGACACATTTGAGTTTAAAGGAATATTGGAAGGTGGACATATAACCGTCATTGATTCTGTACGGAAAGCCGTTTCTTGAACTCCTTATATACAGGACAACTTCTATAATTGGCTGTATGATTGCCCCCACAGTTACTGCATTTTTTAAGATCAGAATAATCGCGACTTGCGGTTTCATGCAAGTCTCCACAAGCAACACATACGAACGAAGGGTGCAATAAGATTTCGTGTGGCCAAATTCCTGGGAATTTGTGCATTGCACAGGATTTACTCGTTTGTGAGGCTCCTCCACAGTTACCCTATGATGAAGCAAATATTTAAGGTTGTACAGTATGAAAGTTATTCTTGCCAACTATTCTTTGGATAGTATCTAAAAGCCTATTCGAGTTTTCTTCACGAACATATATTGGAGGAGGTTTTGCGGGTTTAGATTTTGATGAGTTTTTATCATCGTTTTTAGCAGGTTCATCCTTTTCAGCTAGTATTTGGAACCTATTTTTTTCCAAAAGCGTTTTCTTAGCGTTATTAATTTTTTGCGGGCTTAATTTGCGTTTATTGTGGATTTGTATGCAGTGGTCAATGCCTGTCTGCCCTGCGGCTATATATTCGATAAAACTAAAACTCCGAAAAATTCATCCTTACATTTAAAACGAATTTTCTCGATTGGTTTTGTTGACTGGAGGAGGAGGGTATTTCGTAAAATGATGAATTAATAGTTTAAACAATTGAAATGTTTTTAAAAAATTATGCAGTATAATCTATCCATTTTTTTTAAAAAAAAAATGTTCTTATGGGTGAAAAAAACCATTTATCCAAACTAAACGCAGGAGGATTCGAAATCTACCGAAAGTTTTCTGTGGCGCTAAAAATCGGAAAACTGATAGAGATGATGTGGAAGTGTTTTCTGTGGCACCACTGATGTAAACATTTTTCGCTCGCTTCCAAAATCTTTAAAAAAAAAATCACATATGCAGCGACGTTATGCTCTACAGTAAAAAGGTATTTGGATACGAAGTCTCGTGTGGGATTCCCCTTTTTCTTCGTTAAAGTTAACTTTAAGCTCATAAATAATTATTAAGAAACACCGAAGCGGCGTCGCACGGCTAAACAAATTCCTTAAACGGGTATTTCATTTTTTGGACAGACACATAAATAATTCAAGTTACTTTCCAAATGACAAGCTATGCACACTTCCCTGGCTTTGTCTTCAATATTATTGTGTTACAGAGTCCTTTAATTTATTCAAAACAAATTGTAATGTATTGCTCAGCACTTGAATTAATTTTGAAAACATCAGACGAATCCAAATACTATGATTTAAAATCGACAAATCTTGGAGTGTTGACACGATTTGATTGACTTTAAAATATGTCTCTAAGCTTATATGCAAAATTTCATCCACTAATTTTCTCGGCATCTGCGCCACATATTGGAAAAACAGCTGTAGATGATTTTATTAAATTACAAGTTGCAAATATTGAAAAAGGTAACTGCAAAAACTATTTGCATACACTGCAAATTGTTCGAAATTATGTATTTTCCATAAGATTTACAATTGAATTTAGCGCAAGTATCCATTTATTTATTTATTTATATAATGCTAACCTAAAGTTAAAACTAGAAGTTTACAGAAAATTAGCCATGGCTGCCAGGGCCTTCATTCCATTTTTTTATATTTATGTGACAGACTGTATTTTTTTGTTACTAAATCGGTAATTGACTACTCTAGAGAATACTCAGTAGCTGATGTCTAACCCCTTGTTACTAGTGTTGCACCGATTCCGATTTTCACTGAATCGATCCTTTTCGATTTTTTGCAAAAAAAAATTGATTAATTGCCGAGTTATAAAGTATTAAATTAACATGGGTAAAAGGCCTTTTAGACGGTCAGTTCAGTCTCAGTCCGTGTTATCGCTTCAGAAATCGAAATGTTAGTGCTGTCAATCGTTTCAGAGTTTTTGTACAACACTGAACACTGTTTTTACATATTGTTCATATATATCTATTTTAAAGTGGTAATATAATAACTGATGGATATATTTCAATGAGTTCTACAGGTAAATCGTGGGTTACCATATCTGCATGCATTTTGAGGAGTCGACGACGCTTGTTGCACCTGTTGCATGTGTTTACTTTTATCAATATGTCATCGAAATGGACTAACAAATAATCTGGGCCATTGGTCCATTTTTTGTTATCGTTTCGGTTATCGTTGCGAATTTCTTGTCGATAATGCAATTAGACTGAACTGATCGTCTAAAAGGGCCTTTACATATTATATTAGTAGAAGCGGACATTAAGGCATTTTATGTAATGTCAAGTATAAACAAAGTTGAAAGGGATGGTTCTGAGTCGACACGCGCAAATGTAATAAATAGCCCACAGACAGAAACCAGCACAAATAAAGTAGAACAATCGAATCAATCAACGGTAAATAAAAAAGAATGGGGTTATGACCTTTATCCAGAACGACGCGGGGAGCACTACAAACCAAAGTGGACACGTATTTTAATGGGATTGGATGGACGTGAAAACATTGACAAAATTAAGTGTGAACGGAATATCTACTGGTGCGTCAAAAATAGTCCGCTCGTTAAACTTATGATTGGAGCATTACGTAGCTCTGGCTGCTCCATTGATTTGCGTCGACATATCTCGTGTGAAGTATGTGATTCATCCGTAACTGGAGGTTATGACCCTATTATGAATCAAATCGTTGTGTGCCAAAACATGGCACGCAATGAAGGCATGGTTCAAGGAGTGCTTACCCATGAAATGATACATATGTTTGATTATTGCAATAATAATCTAGATTTTCGCAACGTAGACCACTTGGCTTGCACGGAAATACGCGCTGCGAACTTAGCTCACTGTTCGTTTTTAAGTGCTATGATGCAAGGCGATGCTTCACCTTTCAATATCAAGCAGGCGCATCAGGATTGTGTAAAAAGCAAGGCGCTTTCTTCCGTTCTTGCTGTTCGTGATGTTACCCGGCAACAAGCTATAAAAGCAATTGAACGCGTCTTCCCCAAATGTTACGCCGATTTGGAACCGATTGGAAGACGCATCCGTAGAAACTCCCCAGATCAGCATAAAGCATATGTTGAAGCTCCATTATACGGCTATGATATTTATTAACATTTAAATAAAATAATTTTGTTTTTTAAGTAAGAAAGAAAACGATAACTATGGTCTTATCAATTTACTTTACCTTATCTCTCAACGCCACTTGAATAGGACATCTAACAAACTTTTCTTTGAAGCTTAATTAGAAAAAAAAACTAGTTTTTTTTAAAATTTTTAAACTATAATTCATTCCAAATGAAATACAGATGGATTTGTTTTTGTAACTGATAAAGTTAATTTGTTAAAAATTTTTTGGTAAATTAACTGTAGAAAAACGCACGAATCAATTCTAAAGAGGATCTGTGAAGTTTTTGAACAAAAAGGAGGCGCAACCTACTACTAAAAAAATTTCAAATGTATTTGACAATTAAATGTACTCCAAAAGCAGAAATACACATGTTTTGAAAGAGAATTTTAATAAACTGATTTTTTTGAAGAGGTGGCCTATTCAAGTGACGCGTAGGGTATATCACATAGCATAATTTCCTTGTTTGAATTGAAGTACCTGAACACATTGTGCAATATATAATTGGGGCCCTCACGAGATTGCATAAACTGCATAAATAACCGCTGCATAAACTAAGTGACAGTGATGATTGAGTTGAGTAAATTGCATAAAATATTATCGTTGCCATATTGGTCTGAATGGTGGTACACATTTATTTTATATAACTTCTTACCACCGTAATTACCAAAAATTTGCAATTATAATAAGTCAATGATTGCAATTTCTGTAGTTAATTTAACTAATTTGTCTTTTTCGCTCGTTTTCGGCATTTTATTTAGTTGCATTGGCAGTTGTGTTTGCGATAACAGCTGATTGCATCTATTTATACACAGTACCTTAACGAGTTTGCATAAATTGAGGACCCAGAATAAAAAAGTAAATATGTAGTGTAATTTTTACTCACTGGCTGACCTAGAAACTAGGAATTTGCCATCAAGGTTCATCAAACTCTAGTTTCACAAATTTTCAGAGAATGGACATTATCCGCTCTAACTTTTCTACCAATATAAAGTATAAGGGAATTATACGGTTTCCAGCTATAGAAAAAAAAAAATGTGTGGGTGCTATACGATCCATACGGAAAGATGGACAAACGGACTTTCAATTCTTTGACAATCTTCAATAAAAGACATTTGGAATTTGATCATTGTCAGAGGAATCTGCAGAGATTGCTGCGTCAATATCATCAGTTTCTTCGTTATTAATATTATCCAGACAAGAACTTTTTTCTGGAGAAAGCAGCAATTCATCTTCCGCACTTAATTTAGGGGGATTTATTTTAATGTCAATCCTGTCGCCTTTTCACCATCAATAACGCCTGTCTAAAAATGATTGCAAAATTTGGGAACCAGCATCATTAAACTTCTTCAAGACATTGTCAATACCAATACAAAGCCAAGTACTGGTATAGAAGCTTTATGATCGACGATATTTTATTGACTTTTTTAATAATTTGTTTTAATTTTTCCAATCATTGATGATATTGGATTTGTTTGCTTTGCTTAAAAATTCTCCTTTGCTATGGATTGTTTGCAAATGAACACTACCAGAAGAGAACATTTGTTCAACCCCTTGATACTGTTTTACGCTGGCGGTACATAATAATAAAGTATTGTAAGCAACGTACTTTCACATATACTTCCACAATTCCTTTTTATACTCTTCACGTAGTGAATAGTAATATAAATTTGTCATGAAGTTTGTAGCAGGCAGAAAGAGACAAACAAAAAAAAAAAACAAAAACATAAAGTATATATATTCTTGATCAGCTCGATTAGACGAATTGATTAAGCCTTGTCCGTCTATCCGTCTGTATGTATGCAAACTAGTCCCTCAGTTTTTGAGCTAGAGAACTGACATTATGCACGAACATTTCTTTTTACTATACGCAGTACATTTGTCGGAACCAGCCGAATCGGACTCTTGGGGGGTACCTCCCATACAAACTGACCCATTGAAATTCAGGTTCTTATTAGAAAAACTGTTTTGTTTTTTGTCCTATTGAACTAAAATTTATCGAACTAAAATTTAAACTGTACAAGTGTCTGACCCATATTCAACAACCGTGTGGATTTTAAGAACCTAAGATTATTGGATCGAAAAGCATTCATACTATTATTCGGTCTTACTGTTGAAATTCTCTATGTGTACTGACTATACCCTAAACATAAGTCAAATCAAAAATTAAATATTTCTGAATGCTCTATGACAGACTTTAGGGAAAAACGTTTTCTAGGGGTGCGGAAGAGTATATCAACTTCGGCATAGTCGAATTTAAACTCTTACTTGTTACTTTTTGTATTAACTTTAAAGAAAAGACCTGCCTTACGTTCCTTGCAATACATACCAAGAAGAGTTATTGTCATTCGCTCGATAATACTTACTCGATTGTGTTTTGGCTTAGTTAAAAACGTTTCATCAATCTTGACCGTTTTAGCTTCGCCACCGAGTACAATATCAGCGTGTGATAATGTGGTAATCCACAATTGCATTCTAACTGAGCTGAGTGATACCCATCAAAAAAGATTCCAGAATATGGATTAATCGTCTTACGACATGATTTGATTCCTTTCTTCTTTGAACCTTTTGAAGAACATCTCCCTCCAGGCTTCTCACACACACATGTTGGTGGAGTTGAATTGCGTGAAGGTATCATGGATATTGCTTCCAAAAAAGAAAGCTTTGTCTTCATTACCAATTAACTTGTCAAAAGAGGCAAAGATCCAGACCCATACTACTGCATCCCAACAGAGTTTTGCTCAGCTAGCAACGTTCCAGGGTGGGGTTGCTAGCCAACTCTGTTGGGACAAGGTCGGACAATGTATTGCTTTCTCTCACTCAAACCTAACATCATCCACACCGCAAGCACCTACCTTACTCAACCTCCCAGACCACAAGTACAGGACGGACTAGAGTGATGAAAAGAATCTTGGTAGTATAGAGATCATTAAATTCTTTAGACCATCTTTTAATAAAGCCGAAAATACGCTTAGCTTTATTAATAGTTGATGACGTATGATGGTTGAACCTCAGTTTAGGGTCAAAAATCACTCCAAGGTCACTGAAAGCAGAAAAACGTGCCAATGAATTATTGTCTATCGTATAAGAAGCTAAATGAGGTCTCTTACGATGAAACGTCAGGAACGTGCATTTAGCGAAGTTTAGCACAAGAAGATTACATTAACACCAAAATTGCAGTGAGGTTAGATTATCTTGCAGTCTAATATGCGAAGAGGTATTGTTAAACGATAGGCAGAGTTTGACATCATCAACATACATCAGAACACGAGAGTATTTCAAAGAAAGAGTAAGATCGTTTATAAACCGATTGAACAATACTGGGCCAAGATGGCTTCCATGAAAACACAAGAAGTGACAACAACCGGACTAGAAAGAGTGGAGTTTAATAACACTCGTTGAATTCTATTTTTTAAATAAGAAGAAATCCAATAAAGAAGATGTTGCGGGAAACCTAAAAGGTCCAGCTTATGTAAAAGCAGATCATGATTTACGGAGTCAAATGCTTTGCTGAAATCTGTTTAAACTCAAGCAAATTAGTAGTAGGTGAACGCTTCTTCATAAAACCGTGTTGACACGGATAAATAATAGATTTAAATTGGTGATAAAGGGTTGAAGTAATCATTTTTTCAAACAACTTTGGAATTGCCGAAAGTTTTGCATTACCTCTGTAATTGGATATGTCAGATTTGTTACCTTTTTTATGTAGGGGAACTATAAAGGATTCCTTCCAAATAGAAGGAAAGAATGCATTCTGAAGTGATATAATTGAAAAGTTTTAGGAGCGGCTTACGTAAAGATTCAGCACAGTACTGAAGTACACAACTAGGTATTTTGTCAGGACCGGGTGAGTAAATAGATTTCAAAGATTTTAAATTGGTAAGAAGACACTCCTCACCAATTACATGAGAAATAATGTGGTATCATTGGGATAAGGATAACGGTTGTAAATATATGTTTTAGAAGAATAAGTGGATTGAAAAAATTTTGCGAACAGGTCTGCAATACCCAAATTACTGCAGGCTTGTTCGTCAACTAGAAACATCGACGAGGGAAATAAAGAAGACTTGCGCTTCGAATTCACAAAATTATAAAACTGCTAAGAGTCACGCGAAAATTGCAGCCTACATCGAGAGAGGTACTTATTGTAACAAAGGTTATTTTTTTTTTTTGTTTTTTTTTTATATTGATAGTATTTATTAGAGATGGGCCGAGTACTCGGTTGAGACACGGTACTCGGCGTAGTCGGCGGGTTTTTTGATACTCGTACTCGGCCGAATAACTCGGTTTGAATGCCGAGTAAATGCCGAGTATACTTTGTTTAAGAAAAGCAATATTTAGGTAGATATAATTAAAACAACAGTGTTAATCAAAAAGTATTTATTACTAATTTAGGAAATCTTTGACAATCTCAATTAATAAAATCAAAATTATCCTAATGAATGAGTAGTAAGTGAGACAAAATTAAGAGAACAGTAATACAAATAATCAATATTTAAAATTTAATAAAGGTAAGTTATGATGCAGGAACACGAGGCTCTCTGCACGTTCTGGTAACAGCCTTTTCCTCTTTTCTTCGTTGTGCAGGTCCACATAGATACACTCAAGCCAACCCTGTCCACCACTCGAAAGGACTGTTGTTTTTTGCCAACAAATTTTCTTTCAAATAGCAATCTAATTCTAAAGCAATGGGTTTTTAGGATCATCGCGCTCTAATGGCTGGGTGGAAGCTAATTCTTCGAAGCAATTCCAGAAAGATGCATGAGGATCTTGTGACTGTGGTAATCGTTCAGATTCGTTTTCTTCACTGCTGCTGGCACTCTCTGAAATCTCAGTTCCTTTTATTGATTCTAATAATAGCGTATTCCTTATCAGTTCATAGTTTTCAGGATGCAAAAATCGCATCCTGAATCTGGGGTCTAGTAAAGTTGCCAAACTATAATATTTATCTTTTTCTAACCCTTGTTTTTTTTTTCGACCGTTGGCGACAGCCTCTAATTAATCAAAAGGGCAGCACGATCGTTACGGATCAGTTGAGATGAGTTCCTTGTATGGACAAGGACTCTGGCCCTAGCATAGGATTAACATGTCGAACTAGTTTATCCATATAAATAGCTTTACGATTGGAACATTCTTCTTTGACAGGTGGTACTTCCAGGTCCTTGTGAATGACTTCATTCCTGATATACCATGGAGCTCCCGTGATTATTCTAAGCATTTTGGATTGTGCTCTTTGTATAACTTCAATGTTACTCGCGCTCGCGGTACCCCACAATTCAGAACCATAAGTCCAAATTGATTTAATAACAGAGTTATACAGCATCACCTTGTACTCAAGTCTCAGTCCTGATTTAGAATTGATTAGCCAGTGAAGACTTTGAGCCCTTAGTTTCATATGTATCTTTTTAGATTCTATATGCTTCCGCCAGGTGAGCCGTCTGTCCAGGTGAACACCAAGATAAGTTACCACTTGGGTTTGAGGAATTGTAACACCATTTAACGTTACTACAGAACAAGTCCGTCGGTTCAATGTAAATGTAATATGCTTACATTTTCCCTCATTGACTTTAATCCTTCAGTTGGATAACCACTCCTGAAGGCTTTTAAGGTGAGCATCCAAGCCTGCAGAAGCTTTAACTGGGCAACGGGAACGACTGATTACGGCAGTGTCATCAGCAAAAGTCGAAGTAACAATTTGACTACTTGTTGGAATGTCGGCAGTGAATAGCATGTATAGAGTTGGTACCAAAACACTACCTTGGGGAACTTCTGCTTTTATCTTAAATTCATTTGAAACCAAATTTTTCTGCCTTACTTCAAACACTCGATTTGATATGTAGGATTGCAGGACTCTATGCATGTTTTGGGGTAGTAAACAATTTATTTTGTAAATCAAACCCTCATGCCATACTCGATCAAACGCTTGTGCTACATCAAGGGATACTGCTGAGCAATATTCTTGCAGTTCTAAGGCAGTTCTTATTTCCGCAGTAACTCTGTTGACTTGCTCTATCGTTCCATGTTTTGCTCGAATACCAAATTGATAATCTGGGATTGAACTCTTTGCTTGTAACTGGTGATTGAGTTTGGCTTTAAGAACGTTCTCAAATAGCTTAGAAAGACATGGAAGCAGACTTATAGGCCTATATGAAGAAGGACATGTCTTATCCTTCCCGAGCTTTGGAACCATTATAATAACCGATTTCTTCCATTGCTTTGGAAAGTACCCAATTCGAAAAATAGCATTGAAAAGACACGAGAGAAAAACTATTGCTGCGTTTGGAAGTTCAGTTATCATTTTTGGCACAATTCTATCATAACCAGCAGATTTTTTGGGTTTCAGTTGAGTCCTTATAATAGATACAATCTCTTATAATAGATACAATCTGACTAGCGCTTGTTTTTAATGGAGACATATTTACTGAATTTGTGATTGTCTGGTGAGGAAGCACAAATTTGTTAGTAGGTAGGTTTGGTTCAAACACGTGCTCAAGATGGTTGGCAAATACATTAGCCTTCTCTTCATCAGACCGAGCCCAACTTCCGTTTCTGTCTCTGATAGGTGAATCCAGCTCCACAGGAGTTTTTAGCGATTTTTGCGCTTTTCAAAGTGAAAATCTAGTGTTTGTGGGTGATAGGTTATTGATATAGCGCCTTTGTGCCTCGAGCTGGTCGCTTAAAAGTGCTTTGGCTAGTTTTTTTGTTACATCTTTTAGCCTTAGTTTAGCAGTAGGAGAACTGTGCTGTTGCCATTCTCTTCTTAATCGTCGTTTAGAAGCAACCAGTTCTTCAATTTCCCTATTTGAGAACGATTTTCTGCTGAACTTGTGAGCAACAATCGCAGGCGTTGATACCTCAGCTGCAGCTATCAATACGGCCATTAACTCATTAACAGATTTGTCAATATCGCTTTCAGAGTTGATCGCAGGTGCAATTTCTATGTGAGAACTAATATACTTTTTATATTGCAACCAATTAGTTTTATTAGATATAAGTCTATACGGGCGATCCTCAAATATTGGTCGACGAGTAAAACGATATCAACGGGGGAGTGATCGGAAAAGAGTTCATCATGAGTAACTGCTGATATGAGGTTTCTTGGTATATTTTTTGTAATACCAAAGTCGATGATATCGGGAGTTTTTCTTGGATCCGCCGGCCAGTATGTAGGCCTACCCGGAGAAACAAAGTATAGCTTGTTTTTACAATTTACAAGAGAGCTGTAAAGTTGCCGACCTTTTGAATTTACTAAACGAGAACCCCAATAAGTGTGTTAAAAACATCCGCAAATATAGAAAATCGTGGAGGACAATATACAGCAGATAACATCAGATTACCATAACGCATTTGCAACTTGACCGAAGTTGCTTGTAGATAACTAGATGAGTATGGATGGCTCTAGGGTCTGGTGTTTAATACGCTTTCTTCTAATAATGCATGTACCACCATGAGCCTTTCCATCCGGATGATTTGTTGTATAAAGTAAGTAATCTGGTATAAAGAAGTTGTTTTTGCTAGTCAAATGAGTCTCACAGACTAACATCACATCTACATTGTTGTCCTCTAGATACTTCATCAGCTCTAGTTTGTGCTGTGAAACGCCGTTTGCGTTACAGTGAGTTATTTTTAAATGAGCCATTATGGGGAATTTAACTTATCCAAAATTTTCATTTGGACTTTCATCATCTCTTCAAAAGAGTTTTGCATCATTAAGATTGATTGATTCAAGGTCTGTAATAAATTCACCAACATAGACTCACTATAACTTAGTGGTTGCAACACTGGCTCATTACACGCATTTAGAGTTGGGGTAGTTTGTGAGATTGGCTTATTATGTTGAGACATTGCAGCCTTAGGCTTCACAATCTTTTTCGCAGCTTCTTGTTGAATGCCTAAGCGCAGGGCACCTGCATACGACACCTTTGATGTTAAAGGAATATTAGGAGGTGGACACATAACCGTCCCTGATTCTGTTCACGGCTAAAATGGGCGGAATTTTTTTGTGACTGCAAACGGTTCTTCAACTCCTTATATACAGGACAACCTCTATAATTGGCTGTATGATTTCCCCCACAGTTACTGCATTTTTTAAGATCATGATTATCGCGACTTAGTTTACAGGTTGCGGTTTCATGCAAGTCTCCACAAGCTACGCATACTGGACGAAGGGTGCAATAAGATTTCGTATGTCCAAATTCCTGACAATTTGTGCATTGCACAGGATTTACTCGTTTGTGAGGCTCCTCCACAGTTACCCTACGGTGAAGTAAACATTTAAGGTTGTAAATGGGATGCACTTCATTTTTCTTTAAGTGCTGCAACTTTGGAGCCAACTCAATTTTGTACAATGGCTGTGGGATTTTGTTTTTATTAAACATATTAATTACTACTTTGACTTCAAACCTTTTTTCTTCCAGTGCAGTCTTTATATCGCTACAATCCACAGAGGGTTCAACAACCAGCCCTTTACTACTTTTAAGTTGTAGTTTGCTTCCGTATAAATTTGTACCTTAGTTTCTTTTATATTACCCTTGGTAATAGGGACAATATGAAAGTTATTCTTGCTAACAATTCTTTGGATAGCATCTACTAGTCTATTCGAGCTTTCTTCACGAACATATATTGGGGGAGGTTTCGCCGTTTTAGGTTTTGCTGAGTTATTGTCATCTTTTTTAACAGGTTCATCTTTTTCAGCAAGTAGCTGGAACCTATTACTTTCCGAAATCGTTTTTTTAGCATTATTATTCTTTTGCGGGCTTAGTTTGCGTTTATTGTGGAATTGTATGTAGCGGTCAATACCTGTCTGCACTGCCGCTTTATTTTCATGAGTCCCGTTTTGCATGCGCTGATTTTGACTACCTGCTGGTGACACAGTTGTCTTTTTTATTGTTTTTGCTTGCATAGCAGAATTTTTTCTATTGCATGCTTGTTCTTGTTTTGGGTTATTAATATCGCTATTAAATGTTTCCGTGTTTGTTGTTGTTACAGAAACTGCATGTGATGACGCAATCGAAGCAGTAGCTGAGAACACTGTTGTTGTTCCTAAAACTGCACAAGCTGTTGAAGTAACGGCTGTGCTTTGTGTTGAGGTTGTTGTAGCGTTAAACACAGTAGCTTCTGGGGTTGAATGAACAGGTGGTTGAGGGGAAGGGCATTGGGCACTCCATGGGAGTGAGTGACTAGTGCTTACTGTACTAGCCAATAGAACAGGAGAGCAAGATCGTGCTCTTTCTACGGCCGGCTGAGCGGTTAATAAGGAACCTTTGTTTTTGTTCCTGGTATCATTAGCGACAAACGAGAAATACGCATTTCTCGACGTCATTATAGGTACTGTTCGGATCTGAAATGAAGCAAATAAAATAAAAATTTATTATCTGCTATGTGAACGTCCAATCAAAAGGACAGCTCGACGCTACAGTATTGTAACGTTATTTTCTTTTCCTACTTTATGCTTAGTTGTTTTTCAATCTGATGCTAACCAATTTACTTTGTAATTTATTTTTTGAAATTAGTTCTCTGAAGCAGGCGCTGCGAAAAACACGTCTCATTATTTACACAGCAAAGTTTCTTCAAATGTGATTTTAGATTTTTTTTATTTAAGTCTGATTATTACTATCAAGAAATATAAAGTCATGTCTGGAAGACGTCGTCGTTCGAACATAGGGCGTTGTACAGTTAATGCCAAAAGAGTACGTTCAGCAAGAGATGAAGAATCGTCAACGGAACGTGAGGCTCGCCTCAGTCAGGCCCGGGATAGATATAGAGCTGAGAGAGAGAGAATCATCAGCACGAGTTACTAATTCATGGATAAATAAAGAAAATTCTGCCATGAATTACGATCCTTCGATTTCTTACAAGGACGATCGTATAGTATCAATAGGTACTATGTCAGTAGTGTGTGAACATTGCTTGCCATTGAAATTCAAGGACGAATCGAAAGGCATGTGTTGCTTACAAGGAAAAGTCAAATTAGAAGAAATTCTCCCTCCACCTGAACCACTTCACTCTCTTCTTACGGGTGATCATCACAAATCCAAACAACTCACGTAAATTATTAATTACACATTTTACAACAAAGCTTTTTAGAAGAAACACCCAATTATTGGATAGGTGGTGTAGCAACGCACGCCGAGTAACGCTAGTAAACAACAAGACATAAAACAAAACAAGACAATTTGTGCCATCAAACATTAATTGCATAAATATAAAAGAAATAATTCACAAAAATTTCAAGAATATCAGTTTCTTAAAATACGATCAATTTTGTTGCAATGGAATTACCAAATCTTTCGCGTCAGTGAGGCAACATAAAAGAATCTTTCACAAAGAACAAACCATTTCTAAATCAAGAGATCTCTACTATATTTGAGGATCTGAAGTTGCGATATGAAAGACTTGATAATTTGTGGAAAGATTTTGTTGAAGTTGGCGGGAAAATTGCAGCGTTTCTACAAGTCTACAGTAACTCTCGAGGCTTATGTGCTAACTTCCATCGCACATGAACATACGTCACATTCAACTCATTTATCAGGAAATGAATTCCCAGATAAACCAATTTTCCAGCGTGCGTTACCCGATATTCTTCGCGAACATGTCGGCATAAGATTTTACGTTTACATCGACGATATCATCATATTCGTAAAAACACTCCAAGAACATTTGGAAAACTTACAAATCGTCTTTAATACCCTTGAAATGGCAAACCATAAAATTCAAGCTATTGCCAAATTTCCTAAACCTAAAACATTGCATGATTTTCGTTCCTTTCTAGGAGCAACAGGGCAATATCGGAAATTTATTCAAGGCAATGCCCAAATTGCAAAACCATTAACGGAAATATTACGAGGAGAAATGGGTCGTACTCCTAAAACACTTTCAAAAAAAAAAAAAACAATACTTAACCTTAACGAACAACAAAATAATGCATTTACACAATTAATTAATTGCTTAGTACCAGAAGATGTTACGGATCAAAAAAAAAAAGTGAAAATATTGTATTTACTGACCATCAACCACTTACTTTCGCACATAGTAATAAAAATACATACCAAAATGTTTCTTGTATAGGGATCCCTTTAAATTTTTAAAAATATTTTAGTTTTAGTATTTTGTGCTGATGTCTGGATAGAACATTATATTATGTGAAAATTTCAACTCTCTACCTATTACGGTTCGTGAGATATGGACGGACAACGAAGTCTCTGCAATAGGGTTTCCTTTGGTACACATTGGGTCCGGAACCCTAATAAAAAACTAGAAAGGACGTTATCTTCGACTATGCCGAAGATGAAATACTCTTTACGCAGTGAATGTTTCATTGTAGTATTCAAATGGGCGGTTTGTATGGGAGGTACCCCCCTAGTGGTCCGATTCGGCTGGTTCCGAGAAATGTCTTGTGCCTGTCTTGGAAATTGATAGTGTCCCAGTTTCAGTTCGATAGGACCAAAAACAAAAATTCAAATGGGTGGTTATGATAGGTACCCCTAGTGGTCCGATTCGGCTTCGTGCAAAATTTCAGCTCTCTAGCTCAAAATCTGAGGGACTAGTTTGCATACATACAGACGGACAGATGGACAGACGGACAGGACTTTATCAATTCGTCTAATCGAGCTGATCAAGTATATATATACTTTATGTAGTCTCTTTTGTTTCCTTCTGCCTGTTACAAACTTCATTACAAACTTGTATTCACTCCTGTGAAGAGTATAATAAACCCCATTACACAAACAATGAACACATTAAAGATATTGAAAGAATTAATGAATTAACTTCATTAAACAAATTTTATGGCAATGTAACAATTAACCATCAACCCCAAATGGGGCATTCCTTGTTTAGAAAAAATAAAGTCCCTAAACCTACTGGCTAAATCTAGCACTTGGTCTGTCCTAAAACACAAATTCTAAAAATTCAAAACTGAAATTATTATACAAAATCCTATATTCCCTCCAATACCGCTAGAACAAGTTGCAACACAAAGAAGTCTAAACGATATCCCATATTTCTAAAATCAATCGAGGACGAATGATATTTCGGAGGGAGGAGTTAAGAAACTCTTTTATCTCTAATATTATCATCATTATCATGACCACTGTTCCCACAATGCTATCCTCATTATCATGATCATTATTCCCACAATATATTCGCTGACGCAATGTCCGCTTCCCACACTATTTGGCTGATGCAATATCCAGAAACTTTTTACATAAGCCCCTTTCCCATCATAAGACATAGCAACTCTTTGCCAATTCAAGGATTCTATTATCCAATCCAAAATTTCTCTTCTCCAATGCAAGAATTCTCTTTCCCAACTCAAAGGTTCACGATCGACGTTTTCTTTTTGATGTCATAACTATGTACCCATGTTTACTCATCAGTTATGACCCTTGTCAGTAATTTTGGATTGTCGTTAACGTCAATCAACGACTCCTGAGCGATGCTCATGCGACGTTTCTTTGCTCAAAATTTAACAATTTCGAAACAAACTTCGCTGGAGCATGTTTCATGCGCAAGATCAGAAAAAATTGCATGGCATGGTCCAACCGATATGCCGACATCATCAGCAAAATCTCTAACGTTTTCATCGGTTGCTGTCGTCCAGGTCGGCCATCGTCATTGACATCTTCTCGGCCGTCTTAAAAATTGTTTTGCCCAATTTAGATTCGGAAAATACCACTGACAATATTTAAAGTGCTCTGGAGCTTACAAATTTATATTTCACACAAAATTTAATACAAAGTCTTTGATCCATAATTTTTTGAAGAAGCCAAAACACGTGTATGCAAAACAATCACAAGTCTCACTATCCAGATGACCGCCAAGATAAGTTACTATTTGAGTTTGAGGAATTCTAGCACCATTTAACGTTACTGGAGAACAAGTCTGTCGGTTCAATGTAAATGTAATGTGCTTACATTTACCCTGATTGACTTTAATTCTCCAGTTGGATAACCACTCATGAAGGATTTTAACATGAGCATCCAACCCTGCAGAAGCTTTAACTGGTCAACGGGAGCGGCTGATTACGGCAGTGTCATCAAAAAATGTCGAAGTGGAAATTTGACTACTTGTTGGCAGTGATGATGATGGCAGTGAATAACATCTATAGAGTTGGCCCAAATACACTACCTTGGGGAACTCCTGCTTTTATTATAAATTCATCTGTTATGAAATTTTTCTGCATTACTACAAACACTCGAGTTGTTATGTCATGTACTGACTAGGTCTGTATGAAGAAGGACATGTCCTATCCTCCATGAGCTCTGGAACCATTATGAAAACCGATTTCTTCCATTGCTTTGAAAAGTATCAAATTGGAATGATAGCACGAGAGAAAAACTATTGCCGCGTTTGGAAGTTCAGTTATCATTTTTGGCACGATTCTATCATAACCAGCAGATTTTTTGGGTTTCAGTTGAGTCCTTATAATAGATACAATTTCACTAGAGCTTGTTGTTAATGGAGACATATTTACTGAATTTGTGATTGTCGGGTGAGGAAGCACAAATTTGTTAGTAGGTAGATTAGGTTGTAATACGTGCTTCAGATGGTTGGCAAATACATTAGCCTTGATTTCATCAGGCCGAGCCCAACTTCCGTTTCTGTCTCTAATAGGTGAATCCAGTACCACAGGAGCTTTTAGCGATTTTTGTGCTTTCCAAAGTGAAAATGTAGTGGTTGTGGGTGATAGGTTATAGATATAGCGCCTTTGTGCCTCGAGCTGGTCGCTTAAAACTACTTTGACTAGTTTTTTTGTTTCATCTTTTAGCCTTTGTTTAGCAGTAGGAGATCTGTGCTGTTGCCATTCTCTTCTCAATCGTCGTTTAGAAGCAACCAGTTCTTCAATTTCCCTATTTGAGAAATATTTTCTGCTGATTTTGTGAGCAATAATTGCAGGCGTTGATACCTCAGCTACAGTTACCAATATGACACTTAACTCATTATCAGATTTGTCGATATCACTTTCAGAGTTGATCGCAGGTGCAATTTCTATGTGAGAACTAATATATTTTTTATATTGCAACCAATTAGTTTTATTAGATATAAGTCTATACGGGCGATCCTCAAATATTGGAAAATCGAGTAAAACGATATCCACAGGTGAGTGATCGAATGAAAGTTCATAATGCAGCTGCTGATATGAGGTTTCTTGGTATATTTTTTGTAATACCAAAGTCGATGATATCGGAAGTTTTTCTTAGATGCGACGGCCAGTATGTAGGCCTACCCGGAGAAACGAAGTCTAGCTTGTTTTTATAATTTACAAGAGTGCTGTAAAGTTGCCGACCTTTTGGATTTACTAAACAAGAACATCACATCTACATTGTTGTCTTCTAGATACTTCATCAACTCTAGTTTGTGCTGTGAGACGCCATTTGCGTTCCAGTGAGTTATTTTTAAATGAGCCATTATGGGGAATTTAACTTATCCGAAAATTTCATTTGGATTTTCATCATCTCTTCAAAAGAGTTTTGCATCATTAACATATATTCACTAGAACTTTCTGGTTGCAACACTGGCTCATTACACGCATTTAGAGTTGGGCTAGTTTGTGAGATTGATTCATTATGTTGAGACTTTTTCGCAGTTTCTTGTTGAACGCCTAAGCGCAGGGCACCTGCATGCGACACATATGAAGTTAAGGGAATATTAGGAGGTGGACACATAAGCGTCGTTGATTCTGTACGGTTACCCTCACGGCTGAAACGGGCGGAATTTTTTTGTGACTGCAAACGTTTCTTCAACTCCTTATATACAGGACATCCTCTATAATTGGCTGTATGATTGCGCCCACAATTACTGCATGTTTTAAGATCAGGACCGCGATAAAGTTTACAGGTTGCGGTTCTTGCAAATCTCCACAAGCTACGCATACTGAACGAAGGGTGCAAGAAGATTTCGTGTGGCCAAATTCCTAGCAATTTGTGCATTGCGCAGGATTTTCACGCGTGTGAGGCTCCTCCACAGTTACCCTACGGTGAAGTAAATATTTAAAGTTGTAAATGGGATGCACTTCATTTTTCTTTAAGTGCTGCAACTTTGGGGCCATTCAATTGTGTACAATGGCTGTGGAATTTTATTTTTATTAAACATGTTAATCACTACTTTGACCTCAACCCTTTTTCTACCAGTGCACTTTTAATATCGCTACAATCAAAAGGGGTTCCACGCCCTTAAGTACAACTGCCAGCCCTTTACTACTTTTAAGCTGATAGGTATAATAATTTTTTTTAGTCTCTCTAAGGTAATTAGTTACAGAACTTTAGTTTGCTTCCATATGAATATGGACCTTAGTTTCTTTAATATTACCCTTGGTAATAGGGACAATATGAAAGTTATTATTGTCAACTATTCTTTGGATAGCATCTACAAGCCTATTCAAGCTTTCTTCACGAACATATATTGGAGGAGGTCTTGCGAGTTTTTGTCATCGTTTTTAGTAGCTTCATCCTTTTTAGCAAGTAGCTGGAATCTATTACTGTTCAAAAACGTTTTCTTAGCATTATTATTTTTTTGTTTGCCTAGTTTACGTTTATTGTGGATTTGTATGTAGCGGACAATGCCTGCTGGTGATACAGTTGTCCTTTTGATTGCTTTAGCATGCGAAACAGATTTTTTTCTATTGCTTTCTTGTTCTAGTATTTAGTTGTTGTTGTCGCGCTATTAAATATTTGGGTGTTTGTTAGAGTAACTGCATGTAATGACTCGATCGAAGCAGTAGCTGAGAACACTGTTGTTGTTCCTGAAACTGCACTAGTTGTTGAAGTAAAAGCTGTGCTTTGTGTTGTGTTTGTTGCAGTATTAAACACAGTTGCTTCTTGGATTGGAAAAAAGGTGGTTGAGGGGAAGGGCACTAAGCACCCCATGCGAGTGAGTGACTAGTGCTTAGTGCACTAGAAGACAGGCCAGGTATCATTAGCGACGAACGAGAAGTAAGCATTTCTCGCTGTCATTATTGGGGCTGTTAGGCTTTAATAAAACAAAAAATAAAATAAAATTTATTAGTTGCGAGTTAAACGTCCGATCAGCAAGACTGCTCGAAGACGAATTAATTGAGAAAAAAAAAATACAACGGAGATGTCTTAGATGCGTTTTGACTATTTTGTTTCTTCCATTCCAAACCATCTATTTGGTTTCAGGCCTCAACATGGCACGCCGTCTATAATAATTGTTATGCAATTTTGTTGTAAAAAATAAACAAACAAAAAATCTTTTTTAACTTGGTGTTCACTATATTTGCACAAATTGCAAATTGTTCTAAATTATGTAGTAAGTTTTACGTTAAAAATTAGCACAATGTCCGCGTAGTATACCATGTATGTATAATCAACAGAAAGACAGCTGTTTTCGAGTAAACGAAAAACAATATGAATGCAATATGAAAATGTTTTTCAAGCAAGTAACTGTTTCAGCAATGAAATATAAATAAATGTGCCTGACTGTGAACGTCGCATTAACGAAAAAAACTATCATGACTTGCGACGAGTGGAAACAGAAAACAATTTGATGAATAAAGGAATAATTGAGAAACACAAAAAACGAATAAGTCGCTTCACTAGGTTTTCTATTCACTGTATATTGGTTACGTGGCAATTAACGGTAATTTTTGATAAATGGATTTTATAAGGGAAATTCATTTAAAGTACATGGATTTAGAGGATGATATCGATCAAAAGGTAGAAAGAAAGTACGTATGCATACATGACACACATCCATATGTAAATATATATGAGGAAAACACAATGTTTGTGAACACACATAAGTACAAAAATAAAATTATTTTTAAATATGACAATAATAAGAATTTACAATATTATTTATCAATAGAAAAATCGATATAGAGATAGTACAAAAGCAACCTGAAAATGCACAAATGCAAAGCAAAATACCTTGCAACGATGATGCTCTTCTAAGAAATTGCAATATTTTGAAAGTATGTATGTACATACAAACAAAAAAAAAAAAAAAAATTGACAATTGTTAAGCTTAAGACAATATTTACAATTTATTAAAACAGACTCTTGAAATGGTAAAAGCGCGCTTGCGTTCTCGATCGACGTTTTCTCCAATGGAGCAGTTATTTTTGAATGCAATCAACAATTACAAACTGTTCTTAGAGGACCATCAACAATAAAATTCGACAGGAAATTGGGATGGAGGAAGATCTCGACGAATTTCGAGACACACAAACCTTCAAAAAAAGTTTTGTTTGCGATTACATACACGTACATACATAGAATTTTAGAACTACACTTGCCTTGGAGCTTGGTATTTAGCTCTAAGTTTCAGTTGAGCAAATATTTCAACACGAAGCTAACAATAATGGAACCATTAAAAAAAAATTTGTGAGTGCTTAGTGTTTTGTTTTAGATATATCGCTACACCACCAGCACGCTGACCTTCTCTTCTAAATTTGGCGCAACAATCGAAATTTGGCATGTAGACGTATTCGTCGTTACATAGCCAAGTTTCACATAACACAAGAAAGATACATTGTTGTGACACCGCATCTGTTAGATCATTCTTGTGAGCCGTTAAACTTCGGCAGTTAAATACATACAAAGAATGACGTAGATTTTGTGGTACTAATAGCATCCAAAATTGTATCCTGGCGAGTTTTCAGTGAATTATTTGCAAGCGGAAGCAAACTGCGGGCAACTCTTCGTCCATGATTGTTTTTCGTAACAATAAATATTCCTACAAGACTTGTGACTCCTGAAAGTGCGTCATAAACGAGTTGTTCATGAGATTTTTCATACTCATAACCTAAAAAATTTAATAGTAATAATATACAGTTAATTTAGTTTGTTTTAACGAGTTTAGTTATGTATATAAGTGTTTACCACTGAAAAATTATATTTTGTTTATTTAAGGTATGCTATTTATTATTTATGAATTAAGAAAAAAGGGGAAAAAACCTTAAACTAGATTATTAAACTAAAAACTAACTTAAACCAACTAACAACTTGGCACTTAAATAATATAATGTTTACTTACAACGAATTGCGATCCTTAAAATTTGAGTTGTATTGAACTATTATTTCCTGAACTGTTTTAACTTTAGCTTTTTCATGTAATCGGGAGGTGGAAAAGTAGAATGGTAAATTGAGTAACATTTTAAGAAATTTGTTCTGCACAATTTGTAATCTGTTTATGTGCTTGAAAGCACAATCACCGTAAACCTGAGCAAAATTGGGTTGAATATCGATTTGAAAATAATGAGGTTATTGTCCAGTGGAAGTTTGGATTTTCGGTCTATGATAAAGTATACTAATAGTTTGATTTATTTTATCCAGAGTTTTACCAATGTGTACATTAAATGAAAGTCTAGATTGTCTAAGTGTAAAGTGGAGAACTACAGTGGCAGATGAATTTCGTACATTGACAATATCTTACAAGTTAAATATAACTATAACATTGGAAAACAAGGCTATACTGTTTAACAATGACATACAATAAGTAACAAAAAAATATTATTATTAAACAGTGACTAGTACGAGTATAACGAATAATACACAATTTATTTAATTAGATTTTCCGATCCTTAAGCTCATGTGGATAGGGAACCTCTTCAGTCTTCTTCTAGTATTGTATTTACAGCAAGAGCGTTTGTTAGGGGATTTGGATGAAACGATAGTCGGTTATTGTATCTGCTGCTGTGAAAGTTTATGGAATCTCCGACAAAGGGGACGTTTAGGTCTCGGTGTAACTGGGATTTTCGGATATACCAAGGAGCACCTGTTATGAAACGCAGGGTTTTGTTTTGTATTATTTGGATTCGCTTGATCTGGCTTGCTGACGCTGTACCCCATAACTGGTTGCCATATGAGCATGTAGCAGCAATTACCGATTTGTACACCAGCACTTTATTTGTCAAGCTGAGTTTACTTTTGTTTTTTATAAGCCAACTTAATTTTTTAAGTTTTGCAATGCAGTTTACTGGGGCTTTTTTGATGTGTTCTGACCAAGTCAGTTTCCTATCAAGCTGCATGCCTAGGTAGTTGTGATGACGCTTGGTCGGGATAGGACTACCATCGAGGTAAACGCTTGTGCATAAATTTTGCTTTAGGGTGAACGTCACATCAGCAGATTTATTTTGATTTACTACGATGGTTCATCGTTTGAAACATTCCTTTAAAGTGTTTAGATATTCCTGCAAAATAGCAGTGACTTCAGAAGAACGTTTGGAAGAGGCCATAATTGCAGTGTCATCAGCATACGTGGCAATCAGTACAACATGGTTATTCGGTGGTGGCATGTCACTTATGAAGATTGTGTACAGTACAACAGCGAATACGCTACATTGGGGCACCCCTGCCATGACTTGTCGAATGGTAGACGTCACGTCCTTAATTGTCACCATGAACGTCCTGTTTTCAAGAAAGGACCTCAGGAGCTGAAGAATGCCTTCATGCCATACCCTGTCAAATGCCAGCTGGATGTTGAGGAATACTGTATTGAAGAACTCTTTGTTCTCGAAGGCTTCAAGGATTTTTTGGATTACTCTATGAATTTGTTCTGGGGTACCATGCTTTCTTTTTCTGAATCCAAATTGATGATGTGGCATAGCACTTTGGACGCCACTTACTGCCAACAATCTATGCAACAATATTCTTTCGAATATTGTGGAGAGAATGGACAGCAAGCTAATTGGTCTGTACGATTCTACCAAACTTTCTGGCTTGCCAAGTTTTGGAATCATTCTAATAAAAGCGCACTTCCAATGTATGGGGAAATTTTCAGTTCTTTGATTTGTTCACGGACTTCGGTTGGGGAGATATGATTGATAGGAATGTCCATTTGAAGCGGCGATTCAAAAAAGGCTTTTGTTGTGCTCTCATCTGTCGATTCAGCAATATTATGTGGCGTAAATCTTGATTGAAGATGTTCCGCAAATGCTTCAGCCTTGTCAGGTACGGTTCTGCACCACTCACCTCTGTCGTTTTTGATTGGAACATTATGTGGAGGTTGACGTTTGACTTGTCGTGTCAATTTCCAGAGACTAACATTGGAGTCTTTGTCAGTATCGGCATTTTTTAGCATATCTTCAAAGAACTTGGATCGCTCAAATTTCAGCAGATTTGATAATTTGTGGGCAGCTCTGATGTATACTGTCTTGCCCGCAGGTTGAAACTGTCTTCGGAGGAGTCGTTTTTCAGCTACTAGCTGGGTAACTTGCGGATAAGGATTTGGTAGCATACGCAAATTGGCTGGTGGGTGCGTGGACGTACATAGCAGCGCCGCTTCATGAATGAATGAAAAGTTCCACCGCATCATCAATATCTTCAGATGAGTTGAGATCCATGCTGAGTTCAAGTTTTTGTTCCCGTGACCTTTGGAAAATAGACAAATTAGCACCAGGGGGAAGTAGCCTAGTTTTTTGTTGAGTAGTCAAGAACCCAACTATCTAGTTTAATTATCAGCGGAAGATGATCCGAAACGAGATCAAAACTACTACGTATTGATAGTTGGGTCTGTGGGAGATCCTGTGGCCAGAATATCCCAGTCATTATTAAGCACACATTTTAAAAGTTCTGTTCCTCTATGGCATGCCCGAAGGTTGCCCCAGTGACGATGCTGGCATTCCAGTCACCAGCAGCTACGAAATTTGGACCAAGTTGGTTAAAAAGATTAGTGAATAAATAACCGTTCCAGGAAATTCTGAGAATCATAGTTACGCCGATCATTAATGCTAGCAGGAGGTACCACAAAACATTAGAGCGACATATTAATCTAGAAATAACAGACCTTCCATCTCACGAATTGTCTAGACGTAGACGCTTAAAACGAAGCAGACCAGTCGATCTGACCTAACTTAGGTTACGGGTGGCGCTGAGAGGCATCTTGCGGTTGTTGGCCTGCCGCAAGTAGCTCTCAAAAATGAGGCCTAAGACACCCAGTTCGATATTGTCCACTGCCTTTTCCCCTCTTATTGTTAAAAATGTACTTAGTGTTTTCTTTTATATTTAAGATATAAGATGTAGGCAAACAACAGTACATATCCAATCGGGAACAAAAAAAAAAAAATAGTTACGCCGAGGTCTTTGTGAATTTCATAGTTAGATATAAACCAGTTCGCATTAACTATTGATCTAAGTATTTTTGATTGTTGACGCTGAATGATGTTAATGTTTGTTTTCTTGGCTGTACCCCATAATTGCATGCCGTACGTCCATATAGGCTTAATTACACTATTGTATATAACCAATTTCCCATTGGTTGTTAACTTAGATCTACTGTTAAGAAGCGGGTATAGCTGCTTAAATTTTAATATGAGCTGATCTCTTTTTTTTTGGATATGATGTTTCCACGTCAGTTTACTATCAATATGCATGCCCAGGTACTTTGCCACATTACTTAATGGAATGTCAGTACCTTTTATTTTTAATTGTCTTGGCTGATAAGCTGTCCGTGTTGTGTATATCACTTGCGTCGTTTTTAGTTAAATTTTTATGGGTATCGTCAGCGAAGGTAGCCACCATTGCCGAGCTATCTCCTGGACTTGGGATGTCTGATGTGTATAAAGTATACAACATTGGACCAAGCACGCTTCCTTGAGGGACTCCTGCTCTTATCTGTCTTAGCGTAGAAGATTTATCCTTACATTTAACGTAGAAATAGCGAGAGTCAAGGTAGCTTTTAATGATTTCAAATAGATCAGTTGGAAATACGATCCTAATTTTACTCAGTAGGCCGTCGTGCCAGACTTTGTCGAAGGCCTTTTCTATGTCCAGAAAAACACCAACACAGAATTTTTTTTCATCAAGGTCCTTTAAAATTTTGTGAGTTACTCTGTGGACTTGCTGAATTGTGGAGTGACTTTGTCTAAACCCGAATTGGTGGTCAGGTATGATTCTGTTCACGTCTAGTATTGGTTGTATTCGGTCAAGTAGGAGACGTTCAAATACTTTAGAAAGTAAGGGCAATAGGCTGATTGGCCTGTACGAGGACGCCTTGGTTGGATCTTTGCCCAGTTTGGGTATGGCTATTATTTCAGCAACCTTCCATAAAGATGGGTAGTGCTTTAGTCTTAATATCGCATTGAAAAAATTCCTAATAAATACGATTGCCTTCGCAGGGAGCTCTTTGAGTAACTTTCCAGTTATTTGGTCATAACCTGGCGTTTTTCTCTGACTAGTGCGCTTTTCAATACAGTGCCTAACTTCATTGGTTGAAATCATTTTTGTACAGTATTGTGGAGATGGAGTCCTGTTGTACAAATTGGTGTTACTATTAGATTGATTGGTAGTAAAAGCCCTTTCATAATAGTCAGCCAGTAGTGAAGCTTTGTCATAATTGGTTCTAGCCCAAGTACCATCCGATTTCAAAAGTGGCGGCTGGTGGAAGGTGCGATTTGTGAAGTGCTTAGCAGCCTTCCATAATGAGTAGTTAGTGTCAGATGTCGGCGATAATGTTTTTGTATAATTTACAAATTGTTCATTTTTAAAATTCCTTAGACTGATTTTCAAATCTTTGATTCCTTTGTTAAGTTTTGCTTTGTCATTTGGATCTCTCGTCCTTTGCCAGATCTTACGCAGTTTGTTTTTGTTCGCGACTTGATTTTTTATTGAGCGGGGGAAAATATATTTGTCCTCTTTTGGATTAAGATCAGGCGTTGCTCTATTAGCTGCTTCGTTTATAATGTCATTCAAGTATTATATATCACTGACTTTTCAATATCGTCAGGTTCTTTAAGAGGTACATTTACTGTGAGGCTATTGTCAATAAATTCTCTGTACGCCTCCCAGTCAGTTCTGAAATTATACATTTTGCACGCGGGTTGATCTTTTTTTATTGCGCAACTATATTCAACTTGTATTGGTGAATGATCGGAAGAAAGTTCAAGTCCGGAATCAATTTTGAAATGTGTTATATTCATGTTTTTTAATACACAGAAGTCTATTAAATCCGGTATTTTAGTCCGATCTGTTGGCCAATATGTGGGTTCACCTGTACTCAAGTGCATCCCCCCAATCGTTTGAATTGCACTTAGCAAGTTTTTCCCTTTGGTGTTTGTCAGCCTTGAACCCCAGTTTACATGTTTCGCGTTGTAATCACCTGCTACGAAGAACCTTGGACCAAGCTCTTTAAAGTAGTCCTTAAATTGAGCTGTTGAGATTGAGTGTCTGGTGGGCAATAAATCGCTGCTATTGTGAAAGGTCCATATTTGTCTTCTAATAGCAATTTGGTCGACTGAATGTGAGCGTGTTGATAATTTTCTAGTGCAACGTGTCTAGTATTGTTTTTAACAATGATAGCCGTGCCACCATGTCCTGAACCATCCGGGTGATTTGTTTTATATATTTTATATCCGGGAATGCTCAAGTAGTGATTACTTGTGCAATGGGTTTCAGAGATTAGAGCTACGTCAATCATATTGTCATTTAGAAATAGTTGGAGTTCAAGGATATGTTTGTGCAAACCATTGGCATTCCACGCAATAATTCTTAATTTATTGTCCATTTTGTTTGTCAAGTTTGGTTATCAGGATGGTGATTATATTCATCATGTTAGTCACCTGTTGAATCAATTGCTTCATCATGATTTTAAGTTCAGCTGAATCGTCATTTGGCATAATATTATTGTTGTTTTGATGGGAGGAATTACTTTCTATGGTCGGATTCTCAGTTGAGATGACTTTAGATTTTTGGGTTGGTCGGTTGATTGGCTGGGGTTGGGGAGTCGCAGCTGTAATTTGCGCGTAGCTTATACCATTCTCCACTTTACGGGACGTTATGGGCATTTGCTGAACTTTTGTGAGATCCGTCAATATTTTGGGTCGAAGGGCAGGAAACCGTTGGATTTTAAGGGTTTTGTATATTTCACAACCCTTGTAGTTGGCTGTATGAGCTCCACCACATAGAGCACACTTTATTTTAGTAGTTGACTCCACACAACAGTCGATTGTTTTGTGCTTACCAGCACATTTGACGCATACTGGATCCCTGGTACAATAGTTTCGGGTGTGCCCGTATTTTTGGCAGTTGCTGCATTGCACTATCATTCTCTTGTTGTGGGGGGCCTCAAATTTAATCTTGGTATGTAGTAATGTCGTAATATTATAAATATTTTTATTAGTTGAACTACTTTTAAGTTCAATTGAGAACAAAGGGAGTGGTTTATTGGTTGTTCTTTGTAGGATATTATGTATATTTATAACTTCATGACCTAATATCTTCAGTTCGCGTTTTATGTCGTCGGTGTCTGTTGATTGATGAAGGTGTCTCAACATATTGTAACTTTAAAACCTCGTTCATCTTTGGGCTTGAAAGTGTAATATTTCGTTTCTTTGGTTTTTAGTAATTCAATGATTTTTTTATAATGTAGGGGCTCTGCCGGTTGGATACGTACTTCATCATTGGGCAATGTTTTAAGTACGTAGTTATGATCTACAATTTCGTACAGAGCATTATTAAGAATGGAGATTTCTTCTACCCCCTGCACATAAATAGGTGGTGGCTTATTAGCTTTTGGAGGTCGCTTGGAATCATTGTCCATAGTATTCTTCGCTTCTTCTAAATTGTCGTCGTCGACATCTAAGATGCCAAAATAATTGGAAGATGGCTTGCCAAGCCAGTAGTTAAGTGTGGTCTGCTTTTTTTTTGTTTAGTTTTATTAGAAGATATGGTAGGTGACGCTTTGGTTGTTTTGGGCTTTTTGTTAATGTTTGGTGATTGATCAGTCGGTATGGCTGGTGATTGCATTTTTCTATTTCTTTTATTTGAAGCTAACTGTTCAGATCCAGTTTTATTATTTGAGTTTTGCACTTTTGTAATAATTGTTGGTGTAGGCAAAGAAGCGATCGAATCGTTGTTGTTGTTGTGGATATGAGTTTTGGGAAAAGTTGTTGTTGCGGTAACTGCATACGATGACGCGATCGAAGCAGTTGTTGAGAAAACTGTTGTTGTTGATGCAACCAATGAAGCTGTTGATGTACAAGTAGTGCTTTGTGTTATAGTTGCTGATACAGTTGCAGCTTGGGTAGAGTACAGGGGCGGTTGTGGGGTAGAGTACAGGGGCGGTTGTGGGGAAGGGCATTGGGTGCTCCATGGTAAGGAGCACCTGGTGTTTGCGCTGTCTGAGCAAAGAACTGGAGAACAAGAACTTGCCCTGCGCTCAGGCGACTTGGTGGTTAAAAATGAGGACTCATTTTTGTTTTTAGGACAGGAAGAGACATGCATTTCTTGTCGTCTTTGTTTTTGAACTGTTTTTTTGATGAGCAAAGCTCATCTTAACGATTTTGTTGTAGATCTCTATTGATTTCTTTGTATGTTTTAAATTTTACTTTACTAATGCAAAGATTTGCATAGAAAAGGGAACTAAATTTAAAACAACAAAAAATTGCATTCAATAGAATTTTTTTTTTTTTTTTGTTTTTTTTTTTTTTTCGATGCTGAGCTTAGGAGCGGAAGAAAGAAACACGTCTTCACTGTTCGAATGCCAGCAATAGAATGAATAGTAGTTTGATATCAAATACCTTCTTGTTATTGTTATTGGGTTTGAGGTCGACGAAGAAAATATCTAGTTTTTCGCACTCTGCGGCTTTTGCGATTATGTGCATTCCTGACCCTGGGACCATGTTTGGTAATGTGACCGGTGATGAGATCTTTGGAGGTAGTGTGGTGGAGTCCTTTGATCACTACTTTAAAAGGTCTTTCATCAGTTAGCTGAAAGGTATGAAACTCGACACGTATAGCCTCAAGTTTTCTCCTACTGATTCAAAAGGTTTCAGTATCCTTGGCGATAATCCTTATATGATTGTGGTTGCATTTGTTCATGTAGTCATCGGGTTTTACGACTTTATCGAGGTCTTGCCATAAGTCATTGATATTTTCTACTTAAGGAATTATAAATGGTGACGGTTTAGGAACCTTAGCTTTTTCGACATGTGGTGGGTTGTCAGAGATGGATTGAGTAATAACCATGTCGTTGTTTTCCTCCATTTCATTTCCATCGTCCACATCTAGTATTTGAAA
Organism: Amiota minor; assembly: GCA_037043295.1. Lineage (NCBI taxonomy): Eukaryota > Metazoa > Arthropoda > Insecta > Diptera > Drosophilidae > Amiota > Amiota minor. The sequence continues at coordinate 11,545 of JBAMAW010000183.1, read as the reverse complement.
GCGATTGTTTTCTACAGATCTAATTCAAATTTTTTGAAAGTAACATTTTCTGAGGTAGATGCTAAGATTTTGGCTTTTATTTGTACGTAATTTTTTGATTTTTGATGCTTGCGTTTGGTTTCTGGTGATTGGATTGACTTCCTTTTGTTAGTAGGGGTTTGCCACGAGCAAGACGCCGCAGAAACTAGAGAGAAATCCATTTCAATTTCAATGACGACGGTAACGGCAGTGACTTTTTTTTTTTTTTTTTTTTTTTTGTTGTTCCCGATGGATATGTACTATTGTTTTCCGACATCTTATATCTTAAATATAAAAGAAAACACTAAGTACATTTTTAACAATAAGAGGGGAAAAGGCAGTGGACAATATCGAACATTTTCGAATTGTCTCTTGAATAATGATCCTGGGTGTCTACGTCTAGACAATTCGTGAGATGGAAGGTCTGTTATTTCTAGATTGGTATGTCGCTCTAATGTTTTGTGGTACCTCCTGCTAGCATTAATGATTTCTTCCTGAATCATAGTTACGCCGAGGTCTTTGTGAATTTCATAGTTAGATATAAACCAGTCCGCATTAACTATTGATCGAAGTATTTTCGATTGTTGACGCTGAATAATGTTAATGTTAGTTTTCTTGGCTGTACCCCATAATTGCATGCCGTACGTCCATATAGGCTTAATTACACTATTGTATATTACCAATTTCCCATTGGTTGTTAACTTAGATCTACTGTTAAGAAGCGGGTATAGCTGCTTAAATTTTAATATGAGTTGATCTCTCTTTTTTTGGATATGATGTTTCCACGTCAGTTTACTATCAATAAGCATGCCCAGGTACTTTGCCACATTGCTTAATGGAATGTCAGTACCTTTTATTTTTAATTGTCTTGGCTGATAAGCTGTCCGTATTGCGTATATCACTTGCGTCGTTTTTAGTTCATTCACTTTTATTTTCCATTTATCAAACCAATTGCAAGCTTCGTCAAGAATATTCTGCAGTTTAGTTGTTGCTACAACTAAATTTTTATGGGAGTACATTAGTACTGTATCGTCAGCGAAGGTAGCCACCATTGCCGAGCTATCTCCTGGAGTTGGGATGTCTGATGTGTATAAAGTATACAACATTGGACCAAGCACGCTTCCTTGAGGGACTCCTGCTCTTATCTGTCTTAGCGTAGAAGATTCATCCTTACATTTAACGTAGAAATAGCGAGAGTCAAGGTAGCTTTTAATGATTTCAAATAGATCAGTTGGAAATACGGTCCTAATTTTACTCAGTAGGCCGTCGTGCCAGACTTTGTCGAATGCCTTTTCTATGTCCAGAAAAACACCAACACAGAACTTTTTTTCATCAAGGTCCTTTAAAATTTTGTGAGTTACTCCATGGACTTGCTGAATTGTGGAGTGACTTTGTCTAAACCCGAATTGGTGGTCAGGTATGATTCTGTTCACGTCTAGTATTGGTTGTATTCGGTCAAGTAGGAGACGATCAAATACTTTAGAAAGTAAGGGCAATAGGCTGATTGGTCTGTACGAGGACGCCTTGGTTGGATCTTTGCCCAGTTTGGGTATGGCTATTATTTCAGCAACCTTCCATAAAGATGGGTAGTGCTTTAGTCTTAATACCGCATTGAACAAATTTCTAATAAATACGATTGCCTTCGCAGGGAGCTCTTTGAGTAACTTTCCAGTTATTTGGTCATAACCTGGCGTTTTTCTCTGACTAGTGCGCTTTTCAATACAGTGCCTAACTTCATTGGTTGAAATCATTTTTGTACAGTATTGTGGAGATGGAGTCCTGTTGTACAAATTGGTGTTACTATTAGATTGATTGGTAGTAAAAGCCCTTTCATAATAGTCTGCCAGTAGTGAAGCTTTGTCATAATTGGTTCTAGCCCAAGTACCATCCGATTTCAAAAGTGGCGGCTGGTGGAAGGTGCGATTTGTGAAGTGCTTAGCAGCCTTCCATAATGAGTAGTTAGTGTCAGATGTCGGCGATAATGTTTTTGTATAATTTACAAATTGTTCATTTTTAAAATTCCTTAGACTGTTTTTCAAATCTTTGATTCCTTTGTTAAGTTTAGCTTTGTCATTTGGATCTCTCGTCCTTTGCCAGATCTTACGCAGTTTGTTTTTGTTCGCGACTTGAATTTTTATTGAGCGGGGGAAAATATAGTTGTCCTCTTTTGGATTAAGATCAGGCGTTGCTCTATTAGCTGCTTCGTTTATAATGTCATTCAAGTATTGTATATCACTGACTTTTCAATATCGTCAGGTTCTTTAAGAGGTACATTTATTGTGAGGCTAATGTCAATAAATTCTCTGTACGCCTCTCAGTCAGTTGTGAAATTATACATTTTGCACGCGGGTTGATCTTTTTTTATTGCGCAACTATATTCAACTTGTATTGGTGAATGATCGGAAGAAAGTTCAAGTCGGGAATCAATTTTGAAATGAGATATATTCATGTTTTTTAATACACAGAAGTCTATTAAATCCGGTATTTTAGTCCGATCTGTTGGCCAATATGTGGGTTCACCTGTACTCAAGTGCATCCCCCCAATCGTTTGAATTGCACTTAGCAAGTTTTTCCCTTTGGTGTTTGTCAGCCTTGAACCCCAGTTTACATGTTTCGCGTTGTAATCACCTGCTACGAAGAACCTTGGACACTTTAAAGTAGTCCTTAAATTGAGCTGTTGAGATTGAGTGTCTAGGTGGGCAATAAATAGCTGCTATTGTGAAAGGTCCATATTTGTCTTCTAATAGCAATTTGGTCGACTGAATGTGAGCGTGTTGATAATTTTCTAGTTCAACGTGTCTAGTATTGTTTTTAACAATGATAGCCGTGCCACCATGTCCTGAACCATCCGGGTGATTTGTTTTAAATATTTTATATCCGGGAATGCTCAAGTAGTGATTACTTGTGCAATGGGTTTCAGAGATTAGAGCTACGTCAATCATACTGTCATTTAGAAATAGTTGGAGTTCAAGGATATGTTTGTGCAAACCATTGGCATTCCAAGCAATAATTCTTAATTTATTGTCCATTTTGTTTGTCAAGTTTGGTTATCAGGATGGTGATTATATTCATCATGTTAGTCACCTGTTGAATCAATTGCTTCATCATGATTTTAAGTTCAGCTGAATCGTCATTTGGCATTATATTATTGTTGTTTTGATGGGAGGAATTACTTTCTATGGTCGGATTCTCAGTTGAGATGGCTTTAGGTTTTTGGGTTGGTCGGTTGATTGGCTGGGGTTTGGGAGTCGCAGCTGTAATTTGCGCGTAGCTTATACCATTCTCCACTTTACTGGACGTTATGGGCATTTGCTGAACTTTTGTGAGATCCGTCAATATTTTGGGTCGAAGGGCAGGAAACCGTTGGATTTTAAGGGTTTTGTATATTTCACAACCCTTGTAGTTGGCTGTATGAGCTCCACCACATAGAGCACATTTTATTTTAGTATTTGACTCCATACAACAGTCGATTGTTTTGTGCTTACCAGCACATTTGACGCATACTGGATCCCTGGTACAATAGTTTCGGGTGCGCCCGTATTTTTGGCAGTTGCTGCATTGCACTATCATTCTCTTGTTGTGGGGGGCCTCAAATTTAATTTTGGTAGTAATGTCGTAATATTATAAATATTTTTATTGGTTGAACTACTTTTAAGTTCAATTGAGAACAAAGGGAATGGTTTATTGGTTGTTCTTTGTAGGATATTATGTATATTTATAACTTCATGACCTAATATCTTCAGTTCGCGTTTTATGTCGTCGGTGTCTGTTGATTGATGAAGGTGTCTCAACATATTGTAACTTTAAAACCTCGTTCATCTTTGGGCTTGAAAGTGTAATATTTCGTTTCTTTGGTTTTTAGTAATTCAATGATTTTTTTATAATGTAGGGGCTCTGCCGGTTGGATACGTACTTCATCATTGGGCAATGTTTTAAGTACGTAGTTATGATCTACAATTTCGTACAGAGCATTATTAAGAATGGAGATTTCTTCTACCCCCTGCACATAAATAGGTGGTGGCTTATTAGCTTTTGGAGGTCGCTTGGAACCATTGTCCATGGTATTCTTCGCTTCTTCTAAATTGTCATCGTCGACATCTAAGATGCCAAAATAATTGGAAGATGGCTTGCCAAGCCAGTAGTTAAGTGTGGTCTGCTTTTTTTTTGTTTAGTTTTATTAGAAGATATGGTAGGTGACGCTTTGGTTGTTTTGGGCTTTTTGTTAATGTTTGGTGATTGCTCAGTCGGTATGGCTGGTGATTGCATTTTTCTATTTCTTTTATTTGAAGCTAACTGTTCAGATCCAGTTTTATTATTTGAGTTTTGCACTTTTGTAATAATTGTTGGTGTAGGCAAAGAAGCGATCGAATCGTTGTTGTTGTTGTGGATATGAGTTTTGGGATTAGTTGTTGTTGCGGTAACTGCATACGATGACGCGATCGAAGCAGTTGTTGAGAAAACTGTTGTTGTTGATGCAACCAATGAAGCTGTTGATGTACAAGCAGTGCTTTGTGTTATAGTTGTTGTAGTTGCTGATACAGTTGCAGCTTGGGTAGAGTACAGGGGCGGTTGTGGGGAAGGGTATTGGGTGCTCCATGGTAAGGAGCACCTGGTGTTCGCGCTGTCAGAGCAAAGAACTGGAGAACAAGAACTTGCCCTGCGCTCGGAAAGACGGAGAGATGTTTACCGACTAAACCGCAGTGATCTCTTTCTAGCACAGTCGCTTGAGTTAACAGTACGATCTAAATGATTTTAATTACAGAATGATCGTATTGTTAAAAAGAACACTCAGTCGGATTTCCCCATATAAAAAAAAATCTCAAACAAAAAAAAATTCGGTCTCCCCATTAGAAAAAAATCTCATGGATATGGATTTAGAATATGGATTTAGAAGATGCTATCGACAAAAAGTTAGCAAAAAGTACGTATGTACACGTGACACATATCCATATGTAAATATATGAGAGGAAAACACACTCGACGAATTTCGAGACACACAAAGCTTCAAAAAATGTTTTGTTTGCGATTACAGATACGTATATAGAATTTTAGAATTTTGGAACTTGCTATGTAGCTTTAAGTTTCAGTTGAACAAATATTTAAACATGAAACCATGAAAGTTTGATGAAAAATGTAAGTATTAAATTTCAATTTATTTAATATAGGCGATTATTGGTTGATGATAGCTAAAATATGATAAATACCTTATTGATTCTACATCCAGAAACTTCGAGAAGATCGAATGAATGAGTGGCTCGGCATCATCTGAATATGAATGAAATTTTTTTAGTATATATTTATTGTCCAACATCTCATCTTTAATAACAACAACAAAAACAAAAACAATAAAGCAAGAATAGCGGAAAAATTCATGATAATAACATAAAAGTCATTTCTAAGTGCGCAACGAATAATCGGACACTAAATTTAACTTAAAAAAAACGTTATAAAAATTAAAAATTAATATTTTGTCGCATAGCCTTTAGCTTTCAAGAGTGCTTGTAATCTTCTTGGCATTGATGCTACCAATTTTTTGCATAATTCAGGCACTATGTACAAAAGGGAACAGACGGCAAACGTAAACACAACAGCAATTAGACACGTCAAAGAAACCAAAAACAATATACAGACGGACATACAGACTTTGAGACTATCTCTCTCTGTCTGCTTCACTTCACGTGTACTTTGGCACACGCAAAAATTTTTTTTTTTTTTTTTGCACTTTAACTGCATTTTCATTGCGTTATACGATTGGTGCAATAGTTTATGCAAAATTGAAACTTAAAGATGGAACATTTTGACGTAAACTGCATTTTTACTACGTTATTACGCTTGGAGCAATAGTTAGGGCAAAATAAAAGTGGAAAATAAAATAATAATTTCAAAATAAGATTAAATAAAATATTTTTTTTATGAAAATATAGGAGGAAGAAAATAATTATATAAAGAAATTAAAATATTAAATCTTCAATTAAGTACAAGTTCATACAAATTCGAAAAATGGCTAACCCAAATAACCTAATTAGACCCCCTGTTCTACACCGCCACCCAGGCACCTGCAGTAAACCCCGCCATTCAGACACTTGCAGCAAACAATTACCTTAACGAAGAACTTCGGAATCAAATCAACTCACTGATGCACGAATTTATGACTGGACAAGGAAAGAACAACATTAGAAATTTACTTAATCCAATAACAGACTTTGCAAACGTACCAGACCAGGTAATTGATACAGAAAAACGTAATCAAATTCAGTATTTGGGTAAAGTACCCGACATTTCCAGGAAATGAGGCAGAGTTCAGCTCATTGAAGAAAAGTGTAGATAGAATTTTTGCAGTGTACGGGCCAATAATTGGAACTTCAAAATATTTCCTATACTAAGTGTAGTAAGGAGTAAAATTATAGGAGAAGCCGACATTGTATTAGAATCATATAGTACACCCCTTGACTGGAAATCTATTTATATTCAGATGTCTCACGCTACATTACGGAGATAAAAGGGACTTGTCAACTTTAGAATATCAGATGGCTAGTATAACCCAAGGCAACCAGTCAGTGCAAGATTATTATCAGTCAGTTTACCAACATCTTTCATTAATACTAAATAAGATAGGGTGTATGGAATTATGTCAGGAATCGTCATGTCTCTTGCAACGTACACATAGAGATAATGCATTGGATACATTCGTTAGGGGATTAAAAGGAGACTTGCCCAGACTCATAGCAATTAGGGAACCAGGAGATTTTCCTCAGGCTTTACATTTGTGCTTAAAACCAAACTTTTAGGTCAAACTACGCGATGTGAAGAGGAAAATAATGTCATTATTCTCAAAAAACAAATAACAATCATAGAGCAAATAGCACACGATGTCTCTTCTATTAGAACAAATCACCTTACAAAAGAAGAAGAGCACAATATTTTGACCATAGTGGAAAAGACAAAAATTTATTTACTGACAACCTGACCTTTGACCTTTATGACAAGTGTACAAGCTGATAATGGACAGAAACTGAGGCACCAGTCTTTACGAAATACCACTCGTACTCAAAAAATTCTAATTAAAATGGATTAAATATATGAAAAACCAAGTTTATTAAATATTAATTTCAGTTACATCAAATATACAAATAAATCTATATAATTAAACTGCAAACATTGAATATGTTAATCCTTTCCTACTTACACCACTGAACCGATTTTGACAAAAAATATACCAATTTAAAGGTATTCTGCGCAAGATGTGTAATTTCAATTTTTGGTTTAACGTGCTCGCCTGTCATGGAAGACTTAAGAACACGGTGCCAAGCACATGGATAGATAAACTTCAATCAACGTTCCCTTGAATATACCTTCTGACAATAAAGTACCCGGAATTTGTGTACTTTATTGTGTTAACATATATCCGCATGTATCACATTCGAGTTATATCTATTTTGGTAAATATGACACCCTCCTTGGTCGGGAATTGAGGCCTATCTTAAACCTCAGCTGCTCTATGGGTCACAGCATCCGGTTGTACAACGCAACTCAACGTTGAGCAAATACTCCACCCGCAGTTTTGTATTAAACCAAAACCACCACGATACTTCCACAAGAAACCGCTAGCAAGGACGAAAACAAGTTCCGTGGGCTCCTGACCACGCGTGGTACCACAAAAAAGCCTCTGATTAGACTTCGTACCCAAGTTACTACTTATACGAACTCCAAAAATTGTATGAGTTGGTGGCCTAAATTTGAACATGGCTCTCTAGAATAGAATGCAGGCCTAGTAACCCACGGATGACACAGTAAAAAACTATACTCATAGATATAGCTTCCTCACTGTTAGGAGCGAGGTATATTCCCACCTCTTCCGCCAACTGGCAGCATTTGTATGATCAAGATCAGGCGAGCATGTGTCCCCACTGACACGAGAATTTTAAGCGAATGGGTAGGAGACCGCTACAACGCCAAACGCCCATGGTACCAAAAAATACCTCTGGTCAGGCAGCGTAACCAAGTTACTACCAGTAGAACTCCATGAAGCTCCCCGGGGGGGAACACTAACCAATCACATTCACACACACACATATCGGACAGTATCAGGCTACATTCGGACGACGTCTCAAAAATACTGCACGTGCAAACCCATTTAAGCTCCTAACTCTGTCCGTATTGGAGAGCACCTCACTAAAATCAAAACCCCCCATTAACACTCAAAATACCTAACTTATTCATTTCTCTTAGAACATCGTAGAGAGAACATTCACAGAGAAAATGTTGCCATGTCTCGTCCGTCGAGCGACAAGAGCATTCCGCATTGTCATTTAGACCCCCTGAATGAAAAAAAGCCTCGAGGGAATCATGATCAGTCACAAGAATCCGAGCCAAAAAACCAAAGCCCGGTCGACCGCTAACCCGAACCGAATGAACCTGTTTGTTACTCGCCCACACTCAGAACTGTCCCATCTGATTTGCCAGTCAGACAGCACACACTCATTCAACATTCTCTTAAACACACTACGACCTAAGCTCTCCACATCCATTCCATATATTGTAACCAAAATGTACAATCTCAATTTTATCAAAATTGGTTTAGTTGCTTAGGTAAGAAAAGGTGTTAAAGGTAACACGCAGCCGCTGATGTTGTAAATGGAACAACAAGGGAATGAAATAGTCAAAGCAAATATTTTTTTTTTTTTTTTTTTTTTTTTTTTTACCGATGGGGAAGCATTAAAAGCCGAACGAATCTACTATTCGAAGTGTGGGACTTGCACCCACTAAACCCCACCGTCCCAAGTCCTACAGTCCCCCTGGCACTACCGCAAAGCATTACGTCAAGGAGGAAAGAGGGAGCATAACAGCTCAAAGTCTGCTTTTACCCCATGTAAATCAAAACAAATTTACGTTAAAAACTACTTGTCAATATCAAACTAATGACCTAACACGTCTTCGTTCGTCTGAACTCGTCGTAATTGTTCAATATGCCGCAGCTCTGTCATGATTTGAGCTGCAGCCTGACTTACCACATCCCAATTTAGCTGTGATTCACACATATGCCGGATGCAGTTCGACACAGTCGGCACTTCACCAAACGCAGATGAGATCATTGATCTAGCAAAATCAAATCTTGGGCAATGCAGGAAGACGTGTTCTGCATTTTCATTTTCGCCTGTGCAAGTCGGACAGAAGGCGTATGTATGAGTGTGTGTATGTGCAAGATCGCGTCATTTAAGAGTTTAGTAGACTGTTAATTTTTGTGTTGTTTTTATTCCAGCAAAGCTTTATATGTTTTGTGTAAACATATTTGTGAAGCGTACAGCAATATAACAGAATAGAGTGACACACAAACTTCTCTATTCTTCCTTTCTACTGCGCTCACAATATCAACGGCTGTGTCTAGAGTGCAAGAGATGTGCAACAGAGACATCGTTTTTTCATTCATACAATTTGTTCTTGGGTATGCCAAAATTGGTAATAAGAAGAAGAGCTTTCTGTTTAGCTTTCGCGCCGTTCAGTGATTTTGTGCACTACTATAAATCAGCATTATTTCCTGCGTGTTTTTGCATATTTAAATTTTGTGCATAATTTCCTTGCGTTTATTTTTAAATATATTTCTAACAATATATCTATACAATGTTATAGACTTTCACGCCGCTCAGTCAGTGTTTTTGTGTGCTATATATCAGCATAATCGGCTTTTTTGATATTTATCGAGTGCTTTATGTCTGGTTTGCGAAACTTTGCTACTTTTAATTAATTTTTTTTTCATAATTTTAACATTGCTATTTTTTTTTTTTTCATAATTTTAACATTGCTATTTTTTTTTTTTTCATAATTTTAAAATTGCTATTATTTATTATAAGTATGCCTTCCCGATCTACTTTAACTGGTAGAATGCAGCGTACACGCCAGGAAAATTCCCAAATCATATTTTCGTCTTCTTTTCCCAACATTCACGGGATTTATTTCTGTAATAAAAAAATAATCCAATATTCCCTCAAAATAATCTAATACTCATTCTTTCCAACATCTCTTCCAGACGAAATATACCGCGAAAAATAAGTAAGCGACAAAACGCAAATTTTACAGAAGTGTTTTTTTTTTCATTTTTTTTAAATTATTTTGGAGAATTTCTGTGATACTGTGGTTCTGTGGTATTCAAATGGTCTAATAATCGTTAAAGATTAATTTTTATGTTTATTTTTGGTTTAAAATAGAATTTTTGGTGCTTACTTCTTTTTCCGCGGTCACTATTGTAGCATCTCAAACTGAAATTTGACGCTTATGTTAAATGAGTTTCAATGAAAAATTATTTGTTCGGTTGGTAAAAATTTTTTTTTTTTAACACGCAGTTAATTTCTAAAAAATGTAATTAAATTTATTTAATGATTTAATTAATTTTTTTCGTTCAGAGGATGGATGGTCAAAATTTCTATTTTGCTATTTTCCAAGTAGCCGTATTTAATTGTAATATTATTTTTTTCCGAAAAAGGCGGAGCGTAATTTAACTGAATTTAATTAAACATTTTTTGATAGAACAATATCTGAAAACTTCTTCCAATTTATAAAATCTGAATGTTTCTATGTTATGCATTCATACCCATAAAGGTTTGTTCTGCCACTACGAATAACTGTCAAACTGTTAAAAAGGGTAATATTTTTACTATGAGGCGTATTCAAAACTTTTTTAAGATCAAAACTAACACATAAGAAAAATCTATTTTCTTTCCTTTTCTTTGGTCTTGCAAGAATATATCCTTGCTCCGATCTCTGTCCATTAAAATTGACTTAAAGCCTTCTGGTTCTATGTTACTGCTCTCAAAATGTTTCCACTCATCACATTTTATGCATCTATCCTTTTTTCGTAAATGAAAACCAAGATGGGAATCATTTTTGAAGATGTTCCGAAAAACTGTTAAAGATAACGAGGCGTTCGCAAGGTTTTCTTCGTCTAAGTAATTAGTATAACATTTATACAAGGTTGAAACGTTGCAAAACTCTTTAGGGAGGAATACCTTATTACTCTTGTTTTGACAATAATGTGACGGAACTGCGGAAAACGAAGGTTTGAATCACCTCTTCAGTTATTCTTACAATTAACAGTTAATATTTATTATAATTTATGTGCAGCTTAGCTTTACACTAAGTAACTGATCCAACTGGAGATCTAATAAAGACTAAAGACCAACAAAGAGGATCAAGTAAATAACACAACACAAATTTCGATCTCGTATATATATTGTAGCTTTCGTACTTTTCCTATTAAATTTGTGGGCGGCGCTCACTAACAGTTATAGCCACAAGTAACTTTAATGTCGCTTACATTTTTTTTGCAGTAACACAAAAAGTTGTGTGTCGCTCACTATAAAATTGAAATGCGTGTATTTTCACTATTATATTTCACCAGGTGATGAGCGAGTGGCTTAACAACAAACTTGCATCAAAAAGTGAATTTCGAAAAAAATGTCTCTTACATGTTTTTCGCGGTTAGGGCTGGATATTATTGTATTTTTTTTTTTTATTATTATTTTATTTTATTTTT